>BHDV01016521.1:166104-197603 GCA_005406045.1 Adoxophyes honmai | reverse complement strand
TATGATTTTGTGTACATTGAAATATTTTTCTATTAAAAACACAAACGTCTCGCGCCCCCCTTGAGATTGCTCTACGCCCCCCTGGTTGGGAACTCCTGCGTTAAATAATGGCTAAAACGAAAGCATTTTACTTCGATAACTTAAGATGAGAACCATTAAAATTTTGGATGTCTTGGATTTTTTAATACATATTCCTTAACCTATTTCCTTAGTCGCCTCTTAGGACATCTTACGAAATGGAGAGGTTTTATTCTAAACCCGACACCACACGGGTAAAATTTAACCCTTTGTAATTCGTTCTCGTAATGAAATGCGTCACATTGTTCCGCCCTCCAAAGTTAATTAAAACATGTAAAGTTGAATCGCAGCGCTTGTAATGAAAAAAAACTTAACATGGAACCCTTCATCAATTGAATCCCAGACTGACATTTATTCCGAAAAGTTAACACTCGGTTTCGGAGCAATGGCTAGCATGGGTGACACCCGGGGCGGATATTGTAGGTGTCACACCCCCCCTCCCCCCCGTAGAATTCGATAATATAAAATTCATGTTTATTTACCGACACATGATTTTTTTTTATTGCCTACTAAAGTTCACAGCCGGGTGTCACCCCTAGGAGGGTGACATCCGGGGCGAGCCGCCCCCGCCGCCCCCCCTAGCTACGCCACTGTTGGGACGGTTGAAGTACCAAAAACATGCACGTGTGTACAGTCACCAGCATTAACAGCACTAGCACCAATGTTCGCACCCACTTCAAGCATAATTTTAGGTTTAAAATTAGATGGAAGAGGTAGTGTAGAGGTAGTGGCCAACCTGTCACCTAAAGCATTCATCATCATCATCATCATATAATCACGCCTGTATTCCCAAATAGGGTAGGGAGAGCACACAAAACGCTACATAGACAAACAATGACTCTTTCACGTTTTGTAGCCACTTCTAGCATTTTTTTTATTGGGTATTCAAGGTGGCAGATACAATAGTGACAGGTTGCTAGCCTGTCGCCTGAAGAATACCTTAACCCAGTCCTTAGTCGCCTATTACGACATCCACGGAAGAAATGGAGAGATGTTATTCTAAACCCGACACCTCACAGGTAATGCATCACAAGTGCGGCAAATTCAGACTCGGACTTGGTTTTACCGAGATTACCTAGACTAAAGCTTACTCAATACCCCAAGTATACCTGCAGTGGTAAAGAAATAGAATAATAGATCACAAATACCCATACATTTGTAAGCTGACAACGCAAAACATCACAATACCCATCCATTGTTTGCGCGGAGACAAAGAAATTAGTATCGTACAACCCAAAGACGTTGTGTTTATGACATACCTCTTTTGTTTCATCTACATCCATTAATCTCCTCATACATGCTCGTCGGTTTCGGGTAATCTTGACCTGACCTGTTTCTAAAACGTCCGCGATTTGGTCACGGAACGTCCGTCTAGGTCTTCCCCTCCCACTGCACCCATCCACATTCCCCGTATAAATTTGTTTAGTCAATCTTCTTTCATCCATCCTCTCTATAAACCTACCTAGACCAAAGCTTACCCAATACCTACCCCAAGTGTACCTGCATCGGTAAAGAAATAGAATAATAGATCACAACTACCCATACATTTGTAAGCTGACAACGCAAAACATCACAATACCCATCCATTGTTTGTGCACGGAGACAAAGAAATTAGTATCGTACAACCCAAAGACCCCGTGTTTACTCGAGAGCCTGATTATTATGACGATAAGATTTCATTAATAATAGTAATAGTGTTTCATGTTTTCGATTAATTAATATTATTGTACTCTTTTTTTCAGGGCTCGAGAGGTAAAAACTGAAGCCTATTATACTTCGCGGCCTGTCTATCCGTTTGTTTGTCATCGGTACAACAAGAAAAAAAAAGTCATCCTATTTTTGATGCAGATTTAAAAACAATGACATTTATGGCAACAAAAACTGTTTACAGGACATAAAGTATTAAATCCAACGTTCTATAAATTAAGCACATTCATACCTAACAATATTAACAATAATAAAAAACAATATTAAAAAAAATAATGTAATGAACTCATACTACTTAGAACTAAGTTAATCGAGTAAACCAAATGCAGAGGTCACCCCTGTCCGGTTTGTACACAGCACCTTTTTTATTTTTAGTGACAGAACGGACATTATGCAAAGGAGAATTCTCGGAACAGACAATATCAGAATGGGTTCCTGGAGATGAGGTAGAATAATCTGCAGTCGCTGCTTTGAGATATGCAAATACAGGTAACATATTTAATTTATACTTATTGTTAGTAAAATATTTGATGTACTTAAGAGGATAGGAGTCGCACCACCTCTCCATACAAACGTAGTCCCCTGTTTTCTCCGTGAATAATGACGTTAGAGCAAATTTTTTTTTTCATTATATTTGTATCCGTTGTGGCTATGCCCCTATGATTTGCTTTTTTCGATTTTCTAATTAAGAAAAAAATTAAAAATTAAAAATTTTGAAAATCGAAAAAAGCAAATCATAGGGGCATAGCCACAACAGATACAAATATAATGTAATATTTTTTTTTGCTTTAATGTCATTATTCACGGAGAAAACAGGGGACTACGTTTGTATGGAGAAGCGGCGCGACTCCTATCCTCTTAATCACCTCAACGATCGATGAGTCACTGTTTAGCTTCAAAAAATGTAATATAGCAAGCAATGCTATCAACCTGTCACCTTTACATCTTTAGACCTAAAATTTATTGTATTATTGTAAAACTGCTGTGGCTTTACGCGGAGCGCGCAGTTTAACCTAAAATAAATAAAAAATCCTAAAATCAAGGTACGGACCACGAGTCCGTAGATGAATAATTTGTTTAAAAAAAGACCTAAAAGTTTATTAAATGTCGCCAAGAGACGTGAAGTGGTTATAGTTATGTCTATGTATCGTTTGGTGTGCTCTGCCTATCCCATTTGGGAATACACGCGTGATACATATATGTACAATACAAAGATACCATCATCAAAGGTCGCCGTTACCACAAATCCGCTGAGCTCAAAAGCGCATAACAGTCGTCAGTGGTCGCACCACATTAAAAGGGTAGTAAAGGTAAGTCGAGGTAACCGGGTTGCTTAGCCGAGTGGCGTAGCATTACCATGAATGTACGGTGAGTTAATAATGAGATAGTGTCCATTGGTATTTAGTGTGTTCCAAAAATAGAGTCAACCGAAAGTCCAGAGATATATCACCCTAGGAGTATCCGAAACACTCCCATGTATGTTACGCGATTTTTAATCGACTTCAAAAAGAAGGAGATTATTTTTGTAGTTTACAAATTACATTTTTTTCGTATTTTTTTGTGACACCTTGACCTAGAAGATCTTTTTGGCCACGGAGGTATGAATATTTGAAATAAATGCAAAAAAAAATTGTCCAAATCGGTGAATAGTATGCTTTGCAGGCACAAAATCTATGGGTCTCTGCACTTTCGATTGACACTAACTTTTTGGATAAAACACCTATAACATCCATTGTGGAAGCACCATCATGGACAAAACGAATCGAAAATAGAATCGAGTTTCGCTATCGACTGGCAACTGCTGCGATGGCAACTCATGGTAAAGGTGAACCCTCCATCTCGAATCAGAGAGTCTAAAGTATTCAAAACGATCATAAATTCGGTAACGATTTCGGTAGCGAATCAACGTGGAATTGTATGGAGATGTGTCGACCGCGGCAGTTGTGCAATCGTTCCGCTTAGCGTCGCTGTCTCAGTTACCATACTTTCGCGATGATTCGCAAACGAATTCGTTATCGAATCCACCATCGTTTTGAACACACTAGACGCTCGGTTTGCGATGGCAACTCATGGTAAAGGTGGACCTCCATCTCGAATCAGAGCGGTTTAATTACTCGAAGTGCGTGGCGCGGCCGGGAATTATTAATCAAAACATTACCTTCGGACGCGTCGCAATGCATACGCGGCCGCGAAATTACGAAACCAATGTTTGTAAATCATTTACGTGAAAATATAGCGTTACTAGCTTCCCGCCCGCGGCTCCGCCCGCGTGGAACTCGGTTATATTGCGGTATAAAGCACAACTATAAGAAAACTTCTCGTTTCAAACGACACACGGCGCCATCGATCTATCATCTATCGATCGGTTATCGATTGATATCGATCTATCATCGATCGATATCGATCTATCAAGCAAACTATATTTTTGTTTTCCCTCAGGAACATCAATTTTTTCCGGGATAAAAAGTAGCCTATGTCACTCTCCGTGCCCTAAACTATCTCTACCTAAAAAATCACGTCAATCCATCGCTCCGTTTAGCCGTGAAAGACGGACAAACAAACAAACAAACAAACACACTTTCACATTTATATATTGGTACGGATTTTTATATTTCAATGCTATTTTCATTATCCTGTGTGGCAAGTGTCCATGGAAGCAATGGAGAGGTGTCATTCTAAGGGTCTCCCCACATTAGTCGACGCCGTTTCGGCAAAACGCGGGTAGAAAAGCTTTATGTCAACGCAACAAGGCCGAACAAGACGTTAACTGGCTCGGCTCGCTCGGCCGAGAATGGCCGAGCCAATTGACGTCTTGTTCGCCCTAAGGCTTATTGCGTTGACATAAAGCTTTTTCTACCCGCGTTTTGCCGAAAAGGCGTCGACTGGTTTGGTGAAACCCTAACACGACGTCACGCAGGAAATGGGGATGTCGACTAGGTTTAAAATATGTAATTCTAATTAAAACGTTAGTTAGATTATGGAAAAATATAAGACACGCGTGTTTTTTTTGTAATCTAAGTACTTCGTATCTGACGGACTAAATAGTTTTTTAGTCGCCTACGCTATTATAACGTAACCGTGGCGCCGTTTAGAAGAAACGATTTCCATAAAACACAGTACAATAGTACACAGTTTAATAGGTAGAGTTACTCTTTCCTTACACGTAACTTCGCAGATTGAATGGCGCGTAAAGTTGAACAATAACCGAAGTTTATTCCGCCCAAAGCTTTCGCCACACTTGCGCCGGGCGTGTTAAAATATCAAGTCATAGATGAATTCAGAGAACCCGTGGTAGACACGATAGTTTGGAAGTAATACTTAGTTGTATTGAAAAGCTAGCAGCCTGTCACTATTTTTCTTTTTAACTTAAAACCTGATAGATATGCTAGTTGTTGACTACCTACGCGCTCGCAGTTTCTGTTTTGTCTTTGGATTTTCTAGTCATAATCTGACGTTGCACCGTGGCATGCACCATCGCGAACAGGGATTGTTGAGCCACTTACCCATGTTTGTAACTTGGTCGTGTAATACTAATCCAATAGCTGACTCTAGTCGGTCACATCGGTCATTGATTTCACGTCTAAATTGCGAACAGTGGCAAGTGGCTCAACAATCCCGGTTCGTGACTGTACATTTTATGTTTTTTCTTTAGTTTCTTTGTATGTCTATAGAGATAGTGCATGCGGTGCTTATCACAATAAAACCCAGTTTCCCGTGTGTTGTTGGGCTTAGAATAGCACCTCTCCGTTTCTTCCGAGGGTGCCGTAAGAGGCGACTAATGAATTAGGTTATGGTATAATTTAGACGACAGGCTAACAACCTGTCACTATTATTCCCGCCAACTCAAAACCTGAATAAATATGCTGGATGTAGCCACGTAACGTGGAGTAGGTACTCATGGTTTTGTCTATGTAGCGTTTCGAGTTCTCCGCCTAACCCATTTGGAAAAACAGGTATGTATGTTAATTTAACATTGTTAAACGGTCTCGTCTCTAAAGTGACGAGTCTATGATGTAAACATGATCTTTCCCAGTTACATAACTCAAGACTTGTAAAAGTATGTGTGATATAAGTACATTACACGTCATTAAACAATTATTAACTTATCCTGAGTTCGCTTGTTAACGCGCCGGCATCAGATTTACATACGACTTCGGATTTCAGATCGTTAATACTTCGGTACCCGTCTGAATTGATAAGTTATGAAATGGAGGAAAATAATTATAATTTCAGTTTATACGTTTCTAGGTGGGGCCTGTATTCTCAAACGGGATAGGCAGAGCACAAGAAACGCTGGCAACGCCTTGTTTGAAGAGACGCGACGCGTCGCATGCTCACTATTTATCTAGTGGTTTTTTTCTCTATGGTTATTGCCTCTGTACAGTTTCTGTTTATAGTACCTCATCATCATCAGCCTATATACTTCCCTTTGCAGGGCACAGGCCTCCTCTCAGTATGAGAGGGGCTTGGGCTATAGTTCCCACGCGGGCCCAGTGCGGGTTGGGAACTTCACACACAACGTTGAATTATTTCGTCGCTGTGTGTAGGTTTCCTCACGATATTTTCCTTCACCGAATAGCTCGTGATAAATATCAAATTCTATATCGCACATAAATTCCGAAAAATTCAGAGGTGCGAGCCCGGGGTTTGAACCCGCGACCCTCTGCTTGAGAGGCCACAGGTCGAACCGCTGGGCTACCACGGCTTATGCTTCATGTGCTCTGCCTACCCCTCTTGGGAATACAGGCGTGAGAATATGTATGTATGTATAGTTTCTGTGACAGTGACGGTTGCCATTTATAAGTGACAAGCCACTAAGGCTTTGCGGGACTGGGTGGCCAGCACTGTCTCTCTAGTGGCTTTATCCTCTATGCCTCGCGCCTGCGTGCCGAGGCTCCAACAGTGCAGAATTAAAAGGTCCATCAGCATTTTAAGACCTGTTCCTGAATGTTTATCTCTTTGCTTATTAAATTTGAGCCGGATAATCTTCCTTGTAATAAACAAGGCCTCACGACCGCCCGGTATCGCCGCCAACTTCGCTTTACCGGCAATTTTAATCTGTCAGCTAAGATTAAATGAATTAATTATATTACGAGACGACAAATAATCAGTTTACGGACAAACAACGCTAATTGGGATCGTATCAGGCTTAAGAGAGTCCTTTTAGGAGTGTTTTTACAAAAAAGAAATTTAGATGTTTTCGAAGTATACCTACCTACTGTTTCTTAATGCTGAAACTAGGTAGGTATTGTGAGATTGTGACCTTTACATGAACAAGGCTTTCCGCAAAATGATGCCAGTTCCGATCAATTTTGACGTTGTACCTCCCTAGCGCTACATATCGTCGAATAATAGCTTCTTCTACCGTTTGTAGAAAAAGCTACTACTTTCTTGTAATCTTGATGTCCCCGATTTGGTCACAGAACGTCTGTCTAACTCTTCCCCTCGTAACACACCCATCCTCTCCCCGTAAAATATTTGGTAAATCTTCTTTCATCAATCCTCTCTATATGACCATCAACTAAGCATTTTTCTATCAAACCAAAACGATAACTAAACTTTTCATATCATCAGATAATTACATCAATAATTGTGCTCTGATCCATAACCGTAAATAAATAAGGATCTAATTAACTTCGCGTACATGTGTTCAATACACCGAAAATCCAATATTTGCTTAATTACATGTTCATCTCATTAATTTGAAACCTGATAGGTAAATTCCAATTTAGAGCCTCGATTAGTTACTGTACAACCAGCAACACAGTTATCGACACGGTCAACGAGCCAAAAATGTGTTGGTACTTACCTAAATCCTAAATACTATTTGATAGTTGAAACAATGAAGCATGCGCCCACAGACTTACCTACGTCGAAATAGATACCGCGAGTTCCTGCATTCGTATGAAAACCAAGCGTGCTACTTTTTCTCTACCTACTGTAACGTAACATGAGCGCTTTAGTGATGGGAATTGACAGTCCGAGTGAAACCGATTTAAAGGTGACCACTCTATTCAAGTTGTCCTGTCTCTAGGCAGTTAAACCTAATCTAAGTGGTACAAAACTAAATGAAATCGCGTCAAAGAAAGAGCATTGCTCTCCCTTTTGGCTCCTTTTGGGCTCGCGAAGTACAAACATACACTTGAGTCATCTATTTCGGTATAAGTCTGTGCATGCCCCAGACTGCTAACACTGTTTCTGCCAATGCTCCGTCCGTCCGTCTAATGGTCAATCGAAATTTGGTTTAAAAGCACTGTTTTTCTACCAAGGTCACCTGGCAGAGGCTGTTGTAGAATGCCGTCTGGGTTATGCTTAAAGCTCCTGCCGCACTGGCAGCGGAAGCGGAGCGGTGGTCATCGGTTGTAATTGTAATATTCGAAATTACATGCAAGAGCGCACAAGGCATCGGCCGAAAAAAACACTTCGCTCATGCCGTCACTGCGTTTAGAGCATAAAAGCGACAACAAATTTTTGACATACACTTTGACGGACTCATTACCCTTATTGCTAACTGTACTATATTACAATACAGTAAAAGCTCCTTATTCGCGGGGGATACGTTCCAAAAATGTGCCGCGAATACAGAAACCGTGAATACGGAATGGTTATTTGTATGGGATTATAGGGGATACGTTCCTATGTGACTAAAAATAACACTTTGTTCCATAGACGGATCAATATTACGGATTAAATGTCTCGTTCACAGTGTTTGTTGAAGGTTCTTCTTCAATGGGCTGTGAATTTAACACTTCCTCCAAGTCGCTTTCATTCAAATCTTCACTTTGCGATTCAAGCATTCCTGAATACCATTTATCTTGTGCTAGGAGTTCGAACCCATCTTGTCCTATGTTCGCGGTCAAACTTTGAATTTGCGCAGATTCTTCGTCATTTTCAGCAAAAAATCCGCGAATAACGAAATTTTTTCCGCGAATACAGGAATTGGGTCACAATTTTTTGATCCGCGTATAGTGAAAACGCGAATGAAGGAAGCGCGAATAAGGAGCTTTTACTGTATCTTAACGGTAACAATATGATTCCTCATAGGAACATATTGTTTAGACAGTCCAATGACCCGTGGCACTAAAGGCGGCATAGCGTATTGAAATGTATGCAAATTTGAAGGAATTATTAAAATTCAAGGGCCGGCACATCTTGGTCGTTATAAGGGCAAAAATATGGCACTTTTATTCACCGTTGAATTATTTATTATGGTAACAAGGATTTTTAGATTTAATTTGTACTGTGCGAGAATAGGGGCGAAATAATCAGGACGCCATCTTTGTTGTTTTATTGATTTTTAACTTAACACGGCAATTGTTTTACATGTTCTTGGAACTCTACGTGTTGTTGTTTTGCTGGAGTAACGGACTAAAATTCGATATAGGTACTATTTTTTTTTTTTTTCAATTTAACATAGTAAAATTCCCTGTATCATTTCTTTGCATCGGTAAAGTTAGCCTAAATTGTCACTTGTGTACCATCTTTAAATAGAAAATGGCAATCGTGGAACAAAACGCGGGCAAATAATTGTAAAACTAAACAAATAGTTTGCCAAATGGGGTAGGCAGAGCATATAAAACGATGACTATGACTTTTTAAGTTAGATACGAGGAGTATAATAAAAGCCTAAAGCCTTTTCCTTAGTCTAGTTTTGACGGCCGAATAGCCTAGCGGTTAGAGAACCTGACTGTGAAGCTTAAGGTCCCGGGTTCGATCCCCGGTCGGGGCAGATGTTTGTATGATGAATACGAATGTTTGCTTTCGAGTCTTGGATGTTTATCTATATATATAAGTAAGTTTATCCGTTGTCTAGTACCCATAACACAGGCATTAAATTGCCTACTTTGGGACTAGGTGATTGGTGTAAAAATTGTCCAGTGATATTTATTTATATTTATATTTAGTCTCCTCTAACGACATCCACAGAAAAAAAGAAGGTACCTAAACCAAAACCCACGCACCTTCGGCTTTAATTAGAGACATCATTAATCATTCCCATACAAAATTAGCTGCCAAGTTTACCCTAAGCTGTCTCATAGGGACAAACCGCCTTCGCAAACAAATTTCGACCTGTGTCCAAAGGTAACTTCACTAAATCCGAAGGTTATGTAGCTATCTTCCAAAATTAACCCGGCACCCGTCCCTCTTAATATTAAAACATGTTGCGGTTACGGGACTTGTTAGACATGTCCCAACAGGCCTGGGCGGGCTAACGTTAGTTTGCTTTGAGACGCTAGCGTTAGCGTCTAGTGCAGCCATTCTCAAAGTGTGTTCCGCGGAACGCCAGGGTTCCGTGATGCCCCTGAAGGGGTTCCGCGAGAATTTAGAAAAAAAAAAACAAAACGCCAATCCTGATCGAAAGTTTTGACGCGGCGAATACATGGGGACAGGTGGAAAAAGAATACTTTTAAAAACTGCTGTTTTTTTGTAGGGTTCCATCAAGTATTTCGCTTTCCAAAAGGGTTCCGTCACCTAAAAAGTTTGAGAGCCACTGGTCTAGTGTAATGAAGTCAAGAACCGCGTCGATTTCGTTTGCGTAACGCTACGAATTGTATGGAAACTGAGACAGCGCCTCCAAGCGGCAAGCACAACTGTCGCAGTCTACAGTTTCACGCCTGTATTCCCAAATGGGGTAGGCAGAGCACACTTTTGTGTGCGCTACAGTCTCAAAACTGACTATCTCACGAAACCCTACGAAAAATTTCAAACTTGTATATTTCATGAAAATTAGGTAAAATGTGATTTCTAGAACAAATTTAATTAATCTCGTCTTGTCTTACCTACTACCATTTGAAACGTGATCAAAACGAGGCTGATGTATAATTCTAAGTTACACTGTACGTAGATATCACCAAAGTAAAAACACTCCACAACCTCTACAAATCAACCTAACCCGTCAAACGCGTTATTCATCTAATAAACAGTTCAAAACTTAAACTATTCATAAACACAGTTAACCTACCGAAGACGAAGCCTGTAACCTTTATGAGTTCACAACTGCCTAAACACCAAATGAATCTTCAGATTCAACCCAAGAAACAACCCGACGTAAAATGTTAAGGGGCAGTACAACTCCGATGAAGTAATTCAATGTTGTGTGTAAAGTTCCCAATCCGCGTCGGGCTCTCGTGGGAACTATAGCCCAGCAATGGACGTATTTAAGCTAATCTTCAAGCATGGTCACGTTTCATAGTAAGTATACATTATATTATTTATTATGTCCGTCTTTGTAATTGGTGTCCTTTTAGCCTATCGTCTAAAATATACCTTCACTTATTTCCTTAGTCGCCTCTTACGACATCCACGCAAGAAATAGAGAGGCATCATACTAAACCCGACACCACACGCCAAGAAATGGAGAGCTGTTATAAGTGCAATTTTATTTAACACAAAAGTATGTATTTTATTTAACAATGCCGTTCGCATCACTTGTTTTAATGTTATGTTATGTTATGTCCATACCTCGTAACGGATGTAGCAAAACCATAGCATTTGACAGTTTGATGTCAGGGTTGGTGATTACGATGAATAATTTACTAATTTAATAATTTATTTTGAAGATCGATAGAATATTGAACATTGTTGCTACTCCTTTACTTCTGTCGTCACTTTTTATCAGGGGATAAATTACTGTGCTCGGATCCTGGGTGAAAATACAAAAACAACCAGGTGATAAAAAAGTTAATTTGTCAAAATCATATTTCATGTCACAAAGAAACTGATATTTAAATAAATCCCAGATATAATAATTATTTAAAAAAAGGTGTGTCGGGATTTGGTCCACCACTTATTTTAGAGAGAAACAGGCCAGTTATCTCATATATGTAGCGAGGAGGCTCAAGTGCCAAGCCATATGAAGTGGAAACATCAAAACGTGACCATATACAATAGAGAAGAAGGTTCAGATGGATCACAACTTACATATAATTCACGATGGTGCCTTCTTTCATACATTACATTTATGGATAAGGATGTAATTATACAGAAGCACAGTTTATTTGAAAATACTGTGGAGGTAAATAAGATGTTTAGTTATTAAAGATATTTTCAATAAAGTTATATTTTTTTACATAGGTAGTGACAACCCTGACGTACATTTGCTACAGATTTGCGGGTTCGATTACGGGGTATGGTTATGTCTGTGTCAAAATTTTGGCAATAAATGTCTTTATTTCTTTCTTATATGTGTGCATCCCTTTAAGCTACACCCGACTGTTTAACAACCAATCCTCAAAGTACGAATTCATCGGCATATATAATTTATTAATCACGAAAACTTCAGAAACCCTCAGAATCCACACGGTAAATTATTCCTCAAAGCTGTAATGAAGTTACAAGTTCTGCCTATTCGTGGTACCCAATTATAATTTACTTACGGACTTACATGGTACCGGGACAAAGTTTACCCGGATTACGCGAAGAAATAATTGGTTAAAATTTGCCAAAGAAAACCTTTCATCCGTAACATCCTTTTATGTTTTGGGGATTTTTTTGGGGTAAACATGGGCGTATGCGTACGAACGCGTAGAAATAAGTTTTGTTTTGTTTGTTATGAAATATTTTAACAATGATAATTAGAAAGAGGGTAATTATACGACACCTGTATTCCCAAACGGGGTAAGCACTTTAGTTCGGCTACTCGACGCATTTGGCGCTGGGGTGCCTAGACATCTGTCAAAGGTCATTGGTAGATCGAAGTTTCCCGCGCCACAAAAGTGATTTACTATGCAGGTACATCGTGAAGAATTCTTTGTTTGGTAATACTGTAACGTCAATAATGATAGCAAAGAACTCATAGTACTTACCGTTTTACGATGGCAACTCATAGTGCACTATAAAGAGACCACAAGCTGTTTAACATATTATCTGGGTCGTAAAGCAATCGGCGCCGATCGTAAAGGTGCGAGCAACAGGCGTAATGGACACCCTAATAAAAGCGAGCGATGCTGGGAGACTCCGGCGAGGTTCGCTTAATTAATTGAACGTGTTAATACAGCCTGTTATAAAAACCCACCTCCTCGACACCTCTCCATTTCTTCCGTGAATGTCGTAAGTGACTAAGGGAATAAGTTAAGGTATATTTTAGGAATGGGCTAGCAACCTGACGCTATTGTATCTACCACCCGAAAACCTAAAAAAATCCTAAAAGTGGCCACAAAATGTGAACTACTCATCGTTTTGTCTATGTAGCGTTTTGTGTGCTCTGGATTTTAGGCGACAGGCTGGAACTTGTCTGTCATTATAATACCTGCCTACTTGAAACCTAAAACATAGGTACGCTAGAAGTGGTCAGTGCAAAATGCCCATTGGTTTTTAAAATAAATTTAGAAGATATCACTCAATCTTTTGGCTTCACAATACCCATCACAAATTATTATAAAAAGCAACCATGATCAAAGCCCGTCAAATCGTGTTAACAGCCAAAACTAATTAGATGTTTGTTTGAGATAAAAATATAAAAATAATTCGTTTTTGTTTTGAAATAGCCTTCTCTGAAAAACGTGGTTCTATTCAAAACAAGATTCGTTATCTCATACAAACATCGGCAGAGCACTCGAAACGCTATCCATACAAAACCATGACAATTTCACGGTTCGTAGCCACTTTTAACAAGTTGTTAGCTTGTCGCAAAATATAGGCTAAATTGTTTCCTGCGCCTTTGCATTAGCATTAGCAAGCAATAGCATTAGCATTTAGTATAAAAAATAGTTAAACTCTTATTTGCCCGATTTTTTAACCGACTTCAAAAAAGGAGGAGGTTCTCAATTCGTCGGGATCTTTGTTTTTTTTTATGTGTGTTCGCTGATTACTCGAAGACGCCTGGACCGATTTGGAAAATTCTTTTTTTGTTTGAAAGGATATAGTTTCCAGGTGGTCCCATTGTCAGCATATCTTGACCTGATGATGGAATATGGGGGAAATCGAGGACAACCCTCAAATTTTATAGGTACAGGTAATGTTTTTGGTACATTTTTCAAAGCTACACCAGTATTTACGTTTGGCAGTAAAAAGAATATGACTGAGCTGATGATGGAAGGTCAACTCCTTAATGTTTAGGAGTTAAAGGATAATTCTTTCAATAATGAATGCACCTGCAGAGTTGAAATTATATTTTCAGTAATTAGTCAGGCCTGCTGGTGATGGAAGGTCACCCTCATTAGATAAATGCTTTCAGTAAGTATATCACAAATTTGAAGTCGGTTTTTTTTTTGGTTTAAAATTATTGTCACAGTTCGAACTCGGGCGTTTCCCTAGTCGCTTGTTCCGTCGTAACCACAGACTTATATCGAAATAGATGACTCAAATCAAATGTATGTATGTACTTCGCGTGCCAAAAAGGAGCCAAAAGGGAGAGCAATGCTCTTTCTTTGACGCGATTTCATTTAGTTTTGTACCACTTAGATTAGGTTCAGCTACCTAGAGACAGGACAACTTGAATAGGGCGGCGTCACCTTTGAATCGGTTTCACTCGGACTATCAATTCCCATCACTAAAGCGCTCATGTGACGTTACAGTAGGTAGAGAAAAAGTGGCACGCTTGGTTTTCATATAAATGCAGGAACTCGCGGCATCTATTTCGATATAAGTCTGTGGTCATAACTTATCGAGATACGCGTTAAAATGTATGTTAGTACATACATTTTAACGCGTATCTCTTGTAAAAGGTTGACCGTCGACTCTCAGTTTGACCTTTTATTGTGCTTGTACTAAATTAAATATATCACACTGATAGCGGAGGTTTAATGACCTATTTTTATCGTACAGGAAGTTAGTGATGTAAGTTCTTTTACATGTTTCTTGGTTACGACGGTTTTACGCTTACGATTGTAAAATGAGATGTAAAAACCGGCTAAGTGCGAGTCTGACGCGCGGTCGAAGGGTTCTGAACCAAGAACAGCAAAAAAAATAGTTTTTTGTATGGGAGCATTGGGAGCTCCACTTAAATACTTTTTATTTTAGTTTAATTATGTATTCTGTGAATATTTCAGGTGCCTGCTTGTTAACGTTATTTATATCAACCCAAAAACACCAAAAAATCACGATTGTTGTATTGTATGGCAGCCTCCCGTAAATATGCATAGGTTTAATTATCTTAAATGGGGAATGTGGCTGGGTGCAGTGAGAGGGGAAGACCTAGATGAACGTTCCGTGACCAAAACGCGGACGTTTTAGAAACAGGTCAGGTCAAGAGTACCCGAAACCGACGTGTATGAGGATATTAATGAATGTGGATGAAGCAAAAGAGGTATCTCAGGATCGTAGCGAGTGGAACAAAGTAGTTTCTGCCTACCCCTGAGGGAAAGAGGCGTGACGATATGTACCTATGTATGTACCTATATCTTAAATCCTTTAAAGTATACCTTAATCGGCTCTTGCCACATTCACAGAAGAAATCATCATCATCGTCATCATTATCAGCCTATATACGTCCCACTGCAGGGCACAGGCCTCCACTCAGTATGAGAGGGCTTGGGTGATAGTTCCCACGCGGGCCCAGTTCGGATTGGGAACTTCACACACAACGTTGAATTACTTCGTCGCTGTGTGTAGGTTTCCTCACGATGTTTTCCTTCACCGAATAGCTCGTGATAAATATCAAATTTGATATCGCACATAAATTCCGAAAGATTCAGAGGTGCGAGCCCCGGGTTTGAAGCCACGACCCTCTGCTTGAGAGACCACAGGTCGAACCGCTGGGCTACCACGGCTTTTTATACAGAAGAAATGGAGAGGTGGTATTCTAAACCCGTTGTTTTAAACCTTAAATTATACTAGTCGAGTCTACAAACAGTCGTTTGTTTTTTTCTACGTCGCGTTTCTATGTGCCTGCCCCATTTAGGAATACAGGCGTGATGTATGTAAATAAATAAATAAATATCAGTGGACAATATTTACACCAATCACCTAGTCCCAAAGTAGGCAATTTAATGCCTGTGTTATGGGTACTAGACAACGGATAAACTTACATAAATATAGATAAACATCCAAGACTCGAGAGCAAACATTCGTATTTATCATAGAAATATCTGCCCCGACCGGGGATCGAACCCGGGACCTTAAGCTTCACAGTCAGGTTCTCTAACCGCTGGGCTATCCGGCCGTCGCATATGTATTTACAACCTTTGACTGCAGTGCTACCCAAACAACTTAAAAAGATATAGCACGCTTAAGAAATGTAACTCCATCTGTTCCCGTGGCACGTAGAGCTACTAAACGAATTTAAATTGCTTGCTCCGTTTCAAGCTTTCTGAACACTTCTATATCCCGAAGTTTCATACTTGTGTATGCGATTCTGGGTCGTCTGTCAAGGCAGGAAGGTTGAAATTGTGTCTTGGTACTTTGTAATAGTGGTTCTAATGGGGGATAGGTAGGTGGTGAGAATTAAGAGCCAATAGACGTTAGTTCAGCATTTAGTTTTGTGGATTTTGTTTCTTTGAAGATTATCGTTACGCTTGTACGTGTTCTACATACATACATGAGGTCTATTACCAAATGGGGTAGGCAGAGCTAATGGCTATAAAACTCAATGGCGTAAAACTCATGGCTATTTCACGTTTCGTAGCCACATTTTAAACATAGATAAAAGAACATTAGACTACCGTGAAACTCACTCATGTTGAATAATAAACGGATAACTCACGTTTTTTAAATCGAGTTTAGCTCGAATTAGCCCGAAACGGGTTACAGGTTGCTAGCCTGTCACCTAAAATATACCTAAACCTATTTCCTTAGTCGCTTCTTAGTTCTTACTCACTATTACAAAGTAATTGAAAGTTAAAAGAAGCAAGCGATTAACCGCAGCAGCCGTTTAACATTGCTCCCGATGATGGATCTCGAATTGGCCCGAAACACGTCGAGTTATCTCGATGCAAAGACGTTGGTGCAGGGACTTGTCGATCTAACTCGATACAAAAATGTAAACGCAGCGACTTTAGGTACCAGTTACATACCTATTGCATTTAATTAATAAAAACAAGGAAAGTCACCGGTAACCTCCGATCTTAGCCTTCGACAAAAGTATCGACATATCGGAATCGGAGTCCGACCTTAGTAACATCACTAATTCAAGAATCTTCATTATTTTGAGGAGCTTCCTCTCAAATCCCTTTAAACATCTTTAGGTCAGGTCACAATGTGCCCCCGGACATTTGCTACAATCATCAATACGTCTGCCGTCTGAATTTGAAACTGGCGTTCAGTGGCATTGTGGGGTAGGTACTAGTGTTGTTGTAGAACCGAATGTATCGATAAAATACTATGGTCTTGTTTTCTTCCCTAAATTTGTGCAAATGAAGTGGCATTAGTAGCAATTTATCTATCACAGCCCGTGCTCTCTCTCGCAGAGCACACAAAACCATGACTACTTCACGTTTCTCCGCCACCTTTAGCACAATTTGAAGTTAAGAGACATAATAGCAGCAGGTTGCTAAAGCATACTTAAACCTATTAGTCTCTCACGACATCCACGGAAGGAATGGAGAGGTGTTATCCAAAGCCCAACGCCACGCGGGATTCCATAATCAAACGTTGTTCAAATTGGGTAACGGCCGCATTTTTTTTTCTAATTCGACAAATTCCACTCGATATCGATTTATCGATATTTGGCAGCGACACACTAGGTCATACATCCATCGGGTTCCAAGCTTTTGTCGTAACTATCAACGACAGCGATCCAATTTCAATTTCAATTATGGGGCCGTGTCTGGGCCTGAAGACGATCGTCAACAATAGTGATTAAATATCTGTTGTGTGGCTTCTATTTGTAACAGGGACACGAATCCCTCTAATGACATTTTAAAATTAGAAGCGAGCTTTAGGTTAGATTACATTGTAACATGGACTGACGACCTTATATAGGCGAAGTCGCTGGATGCAGGTCGCTTCCAATTGGTACTTATGGAAGTATAGAATTCCATTGGGCAGTGGACGTTTATGGCTGATATTATTATGAGTATAACATAAAATAATACATACATACATACATACATATTCTCACGCCTGTATTCCCAAGAGAAAAGAAAGGGGAAAGGGGAAGAAAAGTGGTGGTGCTATTCTAACCCACACGGGGTATTGGGGACAAAATTGTTTAACAAAAATTAAAGAACTAAACTAAAAATTTCGCTTACCCGGCTCAAAGGTCCCCATAATACCAGCAGCATTACCCCGCTAAATGGAACTGGAGATAATTACGTTGTACCATTTTAAAACCACAGTCGGGTTTAGAATAAGAAACGTAAGAGGCGACCAAGAAAAATAGGTTTAGGAATGCCTAAGGCGGGCTAGAAACCTGTCACTAAGTATTATACTGCTTTCTCATTAATAACCAAAAAATGCTAAAAGTAGGTACGAGACGTCTAAAAGTCATGATTTTAACTATGTAGCATTTCGTGTGCTTTGGTTACCCCATCTGAGAATACAGGTATGTAATGTATAAACAAACCGAACTTCATAACACTGCCCTCCGCAGCGATTGATATTTTCCGCTCTCATAAGTATTGGAAAGAGTCGACAACGCAACTCCGTCCCGAGTTAATTCCGATACGTGCCCACTAATCCGCGGCGGGCTCACTCTAAGAGGCTTTTGCGGAAAAAGCGTAATCCCCGACATTCCGCCACGCGCGGAATCATACCGGATCTGCATTACTTAAGGAAAGGATGAAATTGTGCCCCTTTTTATGCGGAAAAGATGTTCAGACGCCATTTATAGGTCGGACAAGTTCAAAGATGATCTGCGACGCTTCAGGGAAATTGTCACGGTCCCTTTTTTGTGCGGAAAAGTTCCGCCACTATTTCTAGGTCGCTTGAAGTCACAGTTGTTCGGAGATGAAAGGTGATCCGCTTTATACGAGGTCGATGGATGCTATTTTTTATTCCGAATAAATGTTTGTGATAACTAAAAAGGACGCGCTAGTTCTATCCAGAGTGTGACAGACCCTGACGATAATTCATTGGGATATTTATGTATAATATAAGTAGTGGTGCCCGTGTGGTGCCGGGTTAGAAAAGCACCTCCCCTTTTCTTCCCGTGGGTGTCGTAAGAGTCGACTCTGGGAAAGGGGTTAGTGTATTGTGGGCGATGGGCTAGCAACCTGTCACCGCAATATCACGTTTAACCATCTGGTTACCCTGAATTTGCTAAACGTGGCACTGGATTTTTGAATCCATGTGCTCTGCCTACCCCTCTTGGGAATACAGGAGTGAGAATATGTGTGTATGTATAAGTAGTTACACAAGTTACAAATATAAGCTCAAAGTGGCTGCAAAAACAAATCCCAAGAAAGACGGTCAACTACACCGGCAAGCTGATAATAAGTGTCCTAAAAATTGTGACACGATTTTGTAAAAACCAGACTTTTATCTCAATAGAGATAGGCACAGAAGCCAATCTACATACAAAGCTCACTCGAGCAACGCACTCATAGACACGGTAACTTAAATGTACCAATGCTCGACGCCTCAACGCCCGATAGATGACACCCATCTGTCACCTGTCATATTATGACATAAGGTTGCAAGTGCTATTGTATTGGGTCAGTGTCGAGCACAGGGACGTTTACCTTATCTCGGAACAATCGAGATCATTCCGAGCGCGGCTTTTTCAAGAATGACTTTTTGAAGTGAGGTACCCCACATACACTTGATTGATTTCTGTACCTATTTTGTGCTTGTATCATTATAAGTTGCGAAGGTATTGAAACCGTTTTCCCCTACAACAGGACCGGTAGACAGTGAAAAAGGAATAATAGCTCAAAATTTATCGACTCCTCGGCAGTCCATAATTTTTATGGGCACATTTAGCCAACCACTTAACTGAAATATTTCCATTGTATTCGACTATCATAAAAAATATTTTCGCGCGAAAATAGAATGTAAAAGGAGAGATAAATCGTGTGACTGTACGTACTCGTTTTTCTTTGGAAATAAATTCTTTGAAGCGATATAAGACCCTGTTTGGCGGAGCGTTGGACGTGTCTCGTCGCAGTCGGGATCTACGAACAGTAAGTCAAGGAAATATTTTAAACTAGCTTTTGCCCGCGGTTTCACTTGCGTTAAGAAGTATTTTAGGGAAGTGGGGGGTTATGAAGAGACAAAAAGTAGCCTATGTCACTCTCCATCCTTTTAACTATCTCCACCCAAAAAATCACGTCAATCCGTCACCCCATTTAGCCGTGAAAGACGGACAAATAAACAAACAAACAAACACACTTCCCCGTTTATAATATTAAGTACGGATAAAAAAAACCTATGACAAATGAAATTAGTGTCTCTTCGTCGTATGCTGCGGCAACAATTATCCACTATTAAAGTGCTTGGTATCCACCGGAGAACGGCTAATGACGTCGAGGCAGGGCGAGAAGGAGATGGCGTGACGACTTGGACTCTTAGGACTGGCCTGATATCAAGTAGTAAAAAAAGTTGAAAGCTTCTCAGTCTCTGAACATCTACAGTTGACACCTGGTAAAGGGCTAGTAACAGTTTGTGTGCTCTGCCACCGCATTAGGGAATAAAGTCGTCATGTATGTATTTAGGATTTAACTTTTTGTTTTTTTTTTAATTTAAAAAGTCTTAGTCTATGGTAGCTGTAAAAAGAGTGGAAGAGTGGAGCAATGGCGGAACGCTTGAATGTTGTGTTGTATTTTATTGTGTTTTTTATTAATTAAATATTGTTTTAAGTTTTTTGGTGGTTTTTTGGTGGTTACCCTGAAATTGCTAAACGTGGCACTGGATTTTCGAATTCACGTGCTCTGCCTACTCCTCTTGGGAATACAGGCGTGAGTATATGTATGTATGTATGTATTTTATTTTTAAAGTCTACATGTATGTCTAATATGTTTACTGTGCGTGTGTGGGCGCCGTGCCACCGTGGGCGTAATATCCCGGCCCTCGGACCTTTTATTTCCACGGCGACCTTTATTGCCACTTCCCTAAGTGTAGTGCGGTTCGGACAGGCAGACATGTACTTATTAGCACATCTGGGTCATACTTACACATGGAGAGAAACAAAAGTCGTCATTTTGTAAACTGTTTTTTTTTAATTCTTTTTTTTAACAAATTTTGACAAAATTACTTTCTGCCTAGTTTCTTGCGGCGCATTCTTCTTGGCGATGGTCTTTCCGAAGCGCTGGTAGACTCAAAAATGACGTCTACGTAAAAAACATTTTGGTACTTATCTTGCAACGATTTCGACATTGGAGAAATACATGATTATTATATTTTAAAGTGTAAGAAATGCCCATTGTTATTTACTTTATTTTACAGTACCTAATTGGAAAACACTTACAAGTCATTTCATTGAAGACACCATCACAGTTCCGCTAGTTACTCTTGAAAAGGTTCCCGAATCATTCACAAACGCGAATCTCAAGCGAACGGCAACCGCGCTCGGATTGGTCCCCACTGCTCCGAAATATCGTGTCTGTGAGAGGTGTCTATGTTGCGTTGCTCAAGCGCACTTTGTATTGAGACTTTACCTATATGTTTTGTGCCTGTGTACGCAAAATTGCACAATTTGAAGGACCGTTCCCATCTTTTCGCTTTTAGGTCAGAAGAAAATGAACGTGTCTTAAAAATCTTCGGCATTTGGCCACCCCGCCAATATCCCTTCTATAAATCAAGCACCTCACACATTGTGTTCTAGCTTAGATTGAAATATGGACAAAGAGTTTCAGTCCCAGTGCTGGCGAGGAACTTCAACTCTTCAATCTCGCTTCGATTTATACTCCGTTTCGCTTAAGAATAGACTTTAAGGCCCTGCGCAGACGACCGACTATCCGCGACGGACTTTTTAGTCTGTGAAAATAGAACCTATGGAATTATATGCAGTCACGCACACGACGCGCAAAAATTCCAGCGCACAATGCATACAATCCGAGCAGACTTTTCGTGTGCCGCAGACTCAATCACACAAAAAGTCTGTCGTCTGCGCTGAACGACTTTTAACGGACAGAATTATATTTTTACCAGAGACATCCATCACGCCTGTATTCCCATCCGGGGTAGGCAGAGCACACGAAACGCTACCTAGACGAAACCATAACTACTTATTACATATTTTGTGGTTACTTCTGGCATATTTTTTTAGGTTTTGAGTTGGCAGGTATAAAGCGACAGGTTGCGAGCCTGTCGCCTAAAATATACCTTAACCTATTTCCTTAGTCACCTCTTACGACATCTATTCTAAATCCAACACCACACGGACCGTTGGTTCGATGATACCATCACGAACAGGGATTGTTGAGCCACTTGCCTATGTGTGTAACTTGGTCGTGTAATACTAATCCAATAGCTGACATCTAGTCAGTCACATCGGTCATTGAACACACGTCTAAATTGCGAACAGTGGCAAGTGGCTCAACAATCCCGGTTCGTGACTGTACAGGTAAAGTCAAAAAACATTCTTGCTACATCGCTCGCCGCTCGTCGTGGCTGGACGCCCTTAAACGTTGATTTATTTAGTTTGTTTTGCTTCGGACAGCGAAATACAAGGCTTAAGTACTTGGAAAGATTATTCTGAAAACGCTTGCGTATTAGTTAAGATAAAACTTCGCTTAGTTCGATCGTGATAAGCAATCGGTTTGTCAGTTCACAAATCACTTCTGTACACTATTCAGTATCAAATTTGACATCAAGAGTGAGGAAAAGGCCTTCCCTACATGGAACTACTTCAAAAAAACTAAATACGAACTGAAATTAATAAAGAGTTGTTCGAGCGTCATCGCCCATACATTCACATTGAAGTTCACACACGAAGCGACTTACAATTAGTCAACAAATAGTTATTAAACTGATAAATACTACTGAAACTGAAAAAAAAAAAAAAACTAGTTGTAATTAATTTTAAGAGCACATTATTGTAAAACTGTTGTCTTTACGCGAAGCGCACAGTTAAGCTAAAATAAAAAAATATCCAAAAATCATCAAGGTACGGACCACGAGGTGAAAAATTTGTTATAAAAAAAAAAAAAAACTGATGACGGCCTGCCAGTCGCCGCGCTACTGGAAACCCGAGTTTCTGTTTATGTTGACGACTTTTGCTCAAGTCTTAGCGACTAGCGATGTATTGATGCGTATCAGCACAATAACGTACAAGATCTAACTTGTAAGTAAATTATTTTACGGAGATTTTTTTTAGATTCTAATACTTGAGCAAAAATCCGCACTTCTAGCGACTAAACTGGTAGTATGAATACAACTTCCAATCTTCTCTCTGAGGACTTCGGTCCCAGAAACATCTGCTTGGAGAGAGATATTTGGAGTATTTCCTACACTTGCCAAAACAGAACAGAAATAAATAACCTGAACATGTTTAATGCCGTCACTGTAGTATCGCTGCGAAATATAATGTCGGCGTGCGACAGGGTACAATATTTGTCCAGGCGAAATTGGTTTGAAAACGTTTTTCCGTATTCTCAGAGGAGACGGAGCGTAAGATTCGCTTTAAGGTATTTTTTCGTGGCCCATAAGTAAACACAATATGTAGTGGGACTAAACTTTTGGTTGACATTTCGTTGTTTAAAAATTTCTCTACTGATAGTGAAATAAATCTGATACACTCCACCATTTATTTTGCGGTGATGACTTGGGTTTATTTAAGCATGTACGAATTTGACCGTTAATAATCTAATTTTATATGAAACTAATTTTATACAAATATAACTTCAATCTTCTTGCTTTAAACGCTCATCGGATTCATCATTTGGCCTCTCTTCAGTACCTAAGTACATCGCTGATCTTGTAGTACGAGTCTTTGGAGGATAGTACATATAATAGGACAAACCCAAATGGCTTGCCCTAACACACATTTTCACTCCATGAACAAAGCATTTTGTCAAGTTAATAATTCGCTACCGTGTGTTTACAATAAAATTTATCCAAATCTTCCGTGGATATCGTAAGAGGTGCCTAAGGAAAGGTTAATGCATGTTTTACGCGACAGGTTAGCCGTCATCGTCACTGACCTCTCAAACTCTCTGTGAGACAAAGACTCTCTGCGAATCAGTTACGGTTTGTCTGTGTAGGGTGTACCTATGATTCGTGTGCTCTGCCTACATCACGGAATACAGACGTGATGTAAGTATGTAATAAAACAAACATAAACATCACACCTTATTCCTTGTGAGAGTGTTATTCGCTTCTATTCTGACATACTTCTTTCGCTTCATTCACATTCAGACATGGTCGACGATTTGAGGAACTCTTAACTTGTGTATCTATGCATGTTTGTACCGTCGCGAACAGGGATTGTTGAGCCACTTACCTGTTTGTAACTTGGTCGTGTAATAGTAATCCAATAGCTGACATCTAGTCTGTCACATCGGTCATTGATTACACGTCTAAATTGCGAACACTGGCAAGTGGCTCAACAATCCCGGTTCGTGACTGTATAACTTAAATTATCGCACCGCTATGTAAAGCCAAATTCAGCAATTTACCAGCAGCAGTCGTACAACAAATATAAGTGCCAGACAGGTTATTGACACGTCTGTAGGTAGCACGGGATTCAATTATTCATACATACGTATGGCGTGATATCTGTTATACGTCAAACACATGACACATTATGTCGGAGGAGTAGGATACAAGGTAGAGTAAGGTTTAGGTTTTTATACTGTCTCTTCATTATTACATAGTATAAAACAAAATCGCTTATGTAAGGAACCTTAGATTTTTAAAACTACGTCCACTTCTCGGTTATCTATTGAGATGAAATTTTATATTAATTGTGTAAATCGAATGACAATAAAATCTGATAGAAGAATGTTTTTGCGGGTGTGAACTCTTCAACGGTTGGTTCTATTTGCTTGAAATTTACATACATGTCATATGTACTTACATACAATCACGCCTATGTTCCCAAATGGGGTAGGCAGAGCACACGAAACGTGACATAAGCAAAACCATGATTATGACTATATAACGCTTCGCTGCCACTTCTAACATAGTTTTAGGTTTGCAAAGATGGAAGAGGTACAATAGTGACAGGTTGCTAGCCTGTCGCCCAAAACATACCTAAACCTATTTCCTTAGTCGCCTCTTACGACATCCACGGAAGAAATAGAGAGGTGTTATTCTATCCCGACACCACACGGCACTTGCTTGAAATTTGGTACACATTATGTATAGATGTCACTGAAATTGTCAGTATGGAAAATGTATTTCTGTTGGTTGTATCATTTCGTTTTAACGTGTCATTAAAATCAATCTATTGACTTAAAAGTGAACTGAAAGTTCCAATAACGCGGACTGTACCGCACTAGAGCTATTCAATTATCTTTACGGCCCATAATACCTGCTAACTGCGGGCTCCATGCCTAACTTAGTTGGTAATTTCGGCTTTGTTTTTAGTTTAACTGTTGGCGAACTGTTTTAACGTAGATTTAATGTAGTTTATAAGTGGTTTTTGCCTAAATTGAGTTTATTGCTTTTAGTTTTCAATAATTGTTTAACAATAACTGACGCTCGCGGGTTCGCTCTGGCGTTTCTGTTTCGACTCAAAATCAATAAATGTACTTATGCTTAGGACGCAAACTCTTTAAAATGTCTTTTGTTTCGTAAATACCAGGATTGTTAAGGTGACACTTGGCATGAAGTATTAAAAAAATGCATAATAGCAATAGCAACTACCAAAACAGCATCACAATTTTGAACACCGGTTAATAAAGTAGCAAAACTAAATCACTTTACTTTACTAGTATTTCGTTCGCCAAAAGATGTATGTATAGGGTCTCCAGATTAATACAGAAATGTATACGAACCCAGAAAAGAGTACAAAGTTATGTATTTGGAAATCTAGTCTCACTCTCTCTCTCTCTCTCTGTCTCTCTCTACTGGGAACTGTACAATTTCTAAGGATCAAAATATCATACAAAATCACGCTTATGCTCCTAAATGGAGTAGGCAGAGCACACAAAATGCTAGACAGGCAAAATCATGACTTAAACGTTTCGCAGCCACTTTCTGCATAATTTCAGGTTTCCAAACAGATGAAATAGGTACAATTATGTATAATAGTGACATGTATAACAGTGCTAGCCTGTTCCCTAAATCATATCCAAAGGTACTCCGTTCATCGCCTCTTACGACATCCACCGGAGAAATGGAGAGGTGTTATTCTATCCCGACACCAAACGGCAATCACGGCAGTACTATATGTATAATTCACTTCGTTTACTACTTGTACAAATGTAACGTTACATTTTACCGGTTTTATCTTAAACTATTTTGAAAAGCTCACAAGGATATCGGTAAGGTAGCCATGACTAAGCAAAAAATGTATGAAAAATGGGCACTATATTGGACCCGCTACGTTATAAATGAACAGTCCTTTTTCCATTATCAAAATATCTGCGGATGTTTATAATATCCGTAGATATTTATAATTTTAATACCTATCTAAATAATAGTTAAAGTACTTAGTGCAAAATGTGTCTAATACTTTTCATTTTGAATTTCTGACGGTTACATGCATACATACAGTCACGCCTCTTTCCCACAGGGGTAGGCAGAGACCACTTTGTTCCACTTGCTACGATCCTGACAAACTTCTTTTGCTTCATCCACATTCATTAATCTCCTCATACATGCTCGTCGATTTCGGGTAGGTACTCTTGACCTGACCTGTTTCTAAAACGTCCGCAATTTGGTCACGGAACGGTTACTATTATTAATTTGAGTTTTTTTGACAAATACTATTTACAATTAGACGATCCTTTTGTGAATTACTTAATTGCATCTGGCACGAAAATTGGGTAGTATAATGTAAATTAAGTAAATGACTTTAAACCTAATCTAAGTAGGTACCTACCTATCGTCTCCACTATAGTCACCCAGAACTCCTTTTAAATGCGTAAACTCATATATTAGATCAGTTCAAAAATTATCGGTTAGTTTTTGTTATTACTACGAGATAAACCTATTAGATTGTTTAGAAATAGGTACACCTACATACCTACTGTCTCTATGATAAAAGGCCGTTGACTCTACCTACAATTTCTAGCTGTCACTGTAACCATGGCCGTATATAATTCAAATCGACATTAATACATACATATTGTATTGTATTGTATTGTATGACTCTTTATTGTACATAAAACAATTACAAAAACAAAATACAGGACAACAGCTTAAATGTACAAAGGCGAACTTATCCCCGAGGGGATCTCTGCCAGTTAACCTTCGGGCGATTGACAGGATAAGAGGAAACGACATATAAGATGATACACATGCGTATGTTATGTACGTCACGTCTGTGGTCTCAAATGGGGTAGGAAGAGCATAAAAACACTTCGTAGACAAAACCATGACTATATCACTTTCAGAGCCACTTCTAGCATATTTTTAGGTTTTAAGTTAAGGTACAAAAGTGGCAGGATGCTAAATTGTCGCCTAGAGCATTCCTAAGCCTCTTAGCTGCTTCTTACGGCATCAACGGAAGAATTGGAGAGGTGTGACATCACATGGATTATGGATGTATGTATAATTCGCTAACTTAAATTATCACACCTTTATCGTAAAAGCTGATTTCGCAATTTAAAAAGAGCAGCGGCAATCGTACTCCGAATACAAACCCAGAAACACAACAAACACTAAAAAAATTACGATTGTTGTCCATACAACTTCCATAAGCCCTTGCAAATAAATACTTTATTTTTAGTATTTGTTGTTATAGCGACAATAGAAATACAAAATCTGTGAAAATTTTAATAGTCTAGCTAGCTAAATACAGCTTGTCGACAGACAAAAGACGGACAGCGAAGTCTCAGTAATAGAGGGTCCCGTTTTCACCGTTTGAGAACCCTAAAAAAATATCGAAAATGGTCAAAGCTCCAATACGACCTAGTAGAGGTAGAGCCGTAAGAACAGCTCACTCACACACGTCAGAAGTTGTCACAGCGACCCACTCCCGAGGCATCAGTAAACAAATTTTCCCGCAAAAATACGTGTATTTTTTCGGTGTCGCATCACATCGGGGAAATGACGAAAAAATATGTTCCGAGAGATACGCGGATACGCTCTCAAGTTTTAATACTCTCAACTTTCCTACCGTTTTCGAATAGGTTTTATTTGCCAAAGAAACACTTTTTCCGAGTTCGCCCGAAAAGTTTTTGGAATAATTAAGATTGATTCGGATTTCGGGTTAAGTGTTCAGTTTGATTCGGGGTTTATTAAAACAATTTGTTAATCAAATTAATTATCGAATTAGGAGTTCTGTTATTTTCGGATGGGCTTGGTTACGACAGCTCTCAGCAGTCAAAGTTTATGATTATCGTTTACTAGCCTTGATGTATTTTCCGAAAATCATTCCTCACTATTTACGATTATGAAATTATCTGTAATAACCTAAAAATGATTCCCCACATTTAAGGAACTAATCAACAAAGAAACATGGAAAAAATCATTCAGCTATGTACTCAGTAGTTTGTTGAAAATATTATGAACAGTTCAAAAAAGTTTAGCGGTACATAACCTTCATCGACTCATCATCATCATTAATCTATCATTTAAACAATCTCATGCTCTTTGGTAATGTTTACTTCTGATTTCTAGCTTAAGCTTTGCAGACCTTCGCGGTCCTATGTAGGTACTCCTGGCGAGGGCTGCGTTTAGCAATCGCAAAGTTTAAAAAAAAATTGGTGATTAGAACGCATTTTCAGAAAAAAAGTGACGCAGTAAACCATACATGCTGTATTGGACTGTTACAAAACTGACAAATCTTTGTATTAAAAGCTAAATAATAGGCAAAATAGCTAAGTTTACATTGTTTCCCGAAAACGTTATTTTACGAAGAGATAGTTACGAAGCGTTTTTTTAGTGTTGGATTATAATAACACCTCTCCAATTGTTCCGATGATATCGTAAGAGGCGACTAATTTGAATTTGCTAAACGTGGCACTGGATTTTATGAATGTGCTCTGCCTACCCCTCATGGAAATACAGGCGTGAGAATATGTATGTATGACTAATAAAATTGGTTTTAGTAGACATACTTTAGGCGACTGTTATCTCCCTCATCTGTTTAAAGCTAAAACTATGCTAAAATGGCTACTAAAAACGAAATAGCCATGATTTTGTCGTCTGCTCTGCCCGTTTGAGAATACAGGCGTGATGTAAGTATACATGATATTACTCTTACAAGGCAAGTCCGAAGATACAATCACATAAAAGCATATCACATCGCGTGAACAAGGAATACGTAGCTGATTAACTAGAGTGCCTAATATAGCAAATCACTCGCCATATGTACAGTCACGAACAGGGACTGTTGAGCCACTTGCCACTGTTCGCAATTTAGACGTGTAATCAATGACCGATGTGACCGACTAGATGTCAGCTATTGGATTAGTATTACACGACCAAGTTACAAACATAGGTAAGTGGCTCAACAATCCCTGGTATATGTCAAGTCAGACGAAACGGGCTTGGCGACTGACCGGATAGGAAGATGTAGGCAGTGAGTGACAGACTTGTAGTGCGCAAAAACAATTATTTTTCCGTATGGTGTCGAGTTTAGAACAAGATCTCTCCATTTCTTCTGTGGAAGGCGTAAGAGGCGACTAAGAAAGTAGGTTGAGGTATATTTTAAAGACGGGCTAGCAACCTGTCACTATAGTAATAAATATTGTATGAGGTAGACACAGCACACGAAACGCATCATAGTTAAAACCATTATTATACCACGTTTCGTAGTATTCACATTTTAAGGTTTTAAGTTTACAGACACAATAATGACAGGTTGCTAGCCTGTCTCTTAAAAATACCTATACCCTCCTTAATGCTTATTAGATCGACGGAAGAAATGGAGAGGTATTATAACCCCGACTCGACGCGGTAAAAATGCAAAAAAAATACTATCACTGTTTTTCATTGACATATGCATGTACGCAATACATTCATACATCATACTTGTAATCCGAATGAAGCAGTGCACACGAAACGATACATATAAAATACATAACTATTTCACGAGCTAAAAGTGGCTTAGCATAAATTTAGGTTTGACATACATGAAAGTGTTTAATAGTGACAGGTTGCTAGCCTACCAGAAGCATACCGAAAACAATTTGATTTCACAAAAAATATTTCGTACATACATGTCAAAGTGCTTAGGTATGTGATTTAAATTATAAAATGTAATTTACGTTTCATTCAATACGTAAAATGCGGCAATCATAAATAACTTAACATCTTTGTCTAAAACTCAATACGAAGAAAACATTAACACAGAGTCTCACCCAAACTGTTCTTAACGCATAAAAACCTCTTTAAAACGTTATGAAACAACAGAAAATCAAGTGTAGAAAACTAACGACACTGAATGTTACAAAAAGCTTTTAGACACAAAGACACAAGCTTCAAATTGGAAAAAACATTTGAGCTTCCTCATAAAACGTTCCGGTTATAAAGCTGTAAAAAGCTCAAACTGATTGTCATGGTTGGACAATGGGCATTTAAAAGACCCTTAACACTTCATTGTTGTCAAAAAACCCGCTTTACAACCTTGTCGATCTAACTTGACGTATCCTCTACCATACTAACGCACCTAATAGTCAAAAGCGACAAGGTACTAAATTATACAGTTAGCCATGAATTAATACCACCCACGGGGTCTAATAAGCTCTTTGATATTAAGTCCATTTTGGTGTTGAAGTTTGTAATGAAATGATAATTAATGATAGTTATTATTACGTGTATTTCTAATCATTATTTAGGGTCATTATCCGAACGTTGACTGCGATATAAACGTTATGTATAGTAGTAGAGACAATAAGTCTTCCAACATAGAGAATACGTAAAACGGTTAAATAATTCATTAAGCAGTTCAATGGAACTTTAATGTAAACGAAAGAAAAATAAATCGTATAAAATAACTGTATTTCAATGGTGGTATAACAAACGAGCCTCAAACAACATTACTATTAAAATTTATGAGATTTTTAAACACCCTTTAATTTTTAACAATTTTCCTGGTCGTGAAATTAAACGACAGAATTAATTGAAATTTATCGCAGCGGGGATTAAGGAAAATCCAACTGAAAAAAATATCTTACAGTGTCGGATTTAACAAGGAAGTCAGTCGGCGCTTTAAAACAAAAATTAAATTATCACTGGCAGATAAGGATTACGTTTCCAATCACATTCGAATAAAAAACAATCGACAATAAAATACAGCTGAATAATTCCCATTCCCGTCACCGTGTTCGTAAATTAAAAAAAAAAACTTACATGTTTCCCGCCAGAATCACTGTCACTTTTTTAACTTTTTAAAACTTGTGTTTGGAACGGGTCGAGTCGGAATGCAGCCGCGGCGAGAGGACGTGCGCCCTCCTTGGTCACCCGGGGAGGTATGCGTGGAGCGGGATCTCCGAACCGAGAGCAGAATAAAGCTAGACTGGGATACCAGTACGGCTGCGCCGCGGTTTTCATACGGTGCTCATAGAATGGACAGGACTGATTTGAATTCAATTGCTGTCATTTAAATGACAAAACAAAACACTCACGGATTAGAAAAGGTCACGTGGATATGAAAAATCTGAGCAAGTCCATTTTTTTTATCTTTAATTATTTCATTTTTAGGGTTCCGTACCCAAAGGGTAAAAACAAGACCCTATTACTGAGACTTCGCTGTCTATCTGTCTGTCCGTCCGTCTGTCTGTCCGTCTGTCTGTCACCAGGCTGTATCTCACGATCCGTGATAGCTAGAGAGTTGAAATTTT
>BHDV01016521.1:143809-164315 GCA_005406045.1 Adoxophyes honmai | reverse complement strand
GTATTTACAGAACTTCCAGCCGGGTATCTCGAAATTCCGAGATTCTTACCTTAATTAACCTTACTTTATTAGGCTATAGGCCTTTTGCATGTTACGTTTGAACGTGTAGTAGAAACATTTATTGGTAAAACACAAAAATAACAAATACAAAACCACTTAGAAGTACAAAGGCAAAAATGTCATATACTTCCTTCCCGCTTCTTTCGGATTCCTTCGAGCGATTCATGGAGGTTTATTTCATAACTTAGCTGTTCCCTGCGACTCTGTTTGAGTGAAACAAAATGGATACACTCACATCTTTATAGCGAGATTAGCTCGACATGTTTCGGGAGCAACGGTGGCTGCGTTACTACATTGTTCTAACTTAGCCAATCCTGAACGCTTTGCTTTTATCGATTTTCTAAATAAAAAAAATAAAAAAAAATAAAAAAATGAGAAAATCGATAAAAGCAAATCGTAGGGGCATAGCCACAACAGATACAAATTTAATGAAAAAGAAATTTTTGCTCTAATGTCATTATTCACGGAGAAAACAGGGGACTACGTTTGTACGGAAAAGTGGCGCGACTCCTATCCTCTTAAGCTTTACTATGTAACAAATAAATAACTATGTTCACGCCTTTGCGTTACGCCACGTTTAGTTTTCACCAGCCATGTCAAAACATTTGACGGTGACAGCGTGTAATGAACCCATGAAACATTAAAATTAAACCGTAGTTTCTGCAAGCAATGGTTATTTTTACCGCGTCCGGCCATGTGGCCGCCCCCGCCGAGGCGTCGCTTCTGTCTTCGACTTGCTCCTTTTGGACAACGACCCTTACTAATGAATACGAAACTATTGTAACTCTCTCATAATTGGGTAGCAGAAAAAAAAACCGGCCAAGTGCGAGTCGGACTCGCGCACGAAGGGTTCCGTACCAAAAACTGCAAAAAATCAGGATTTTTGTATGGGAGCCTCCCTTAAATACTAATTTTATTTTAATTTAATTATTTATTTTTAAAGTAGATATTTAATTAAATATTCTGTGAGCATTTCAAGTATTTAGCTGTTACAGTTATTTGAATAGACCCAAAACAGCAAAAAAAAACACGTTTTTTCTATGGGAGCCCCCCTTAATTATTATTATTATTTTGATTTTACTATTTGTTGTTATAGCGGCAACAGAAATACATCATCTGTGAAAATTTCAACTCTCTAGCTCTCACGGTTCGTGAGATACAGCGTGGTACGGACCGACGGACGGACGGACGGACGGACAGACAGACAGCGAAGTCTCAGTAATAGGGTCCCGTTTTTACCCTTTGGGTACGGAACCCTAAAAACAATTTAGTCCGTGAGATAGATTACCAAAAAATAAACGCGTATTTTTTCATTCATTTGACAAACAAAAAAAATACGAGGATACAGCGCTTTGAAGTTTCGGGTGACGTCACTACGTGGCACAATTTTTAGCACGGCGTGACGTCACAAGCCCTCACTCCGGAAGTTTGATGATCTATGTTTGTTTATCCATGTTTAATTATTTGATTTAAAAAAACACATGTCTCATATTTTTCCGTAAACTATGTAACAAACGGACTAACTAGAATGATATAATTTAAACCCAGTAATAAAATTCGAAACATCATAGAGGTAACTTTAACTGAAGTCCATGCAAAGTCGGCCATGTTTAAAATATCACGTCCACAGAACATTAAAGGGCAGTGTCGATGTTTCTTTAAGCCTACTTTATTTAACGTCCTGCGGCCGATAACGCTTTCATGAAAAATGTATGAGGATTGTCGGAAACGGCGGCACCTGGCTCCTAATGCTTCTGTGACCCTGGTACCGCCATTGCAGCAGTTACACAAATACCTACCGTTTAACTTCAGTTTTGAACTATCATTCTGTCTTCTACATACCTACATACATACAAACGGGGTAGGCAGAGCAGACAAAGCGTTACATAGACAAAATAATGACTATTTTACGCTTCGCAGCCACTTTTAGTATACTTTAGGTTTGAAACAGATGGAAGAGGTACAATAGTGATAGAGGATGCTAGCCTATCATTTAAAGCATAGTATTTATTTTTATTTTTATTACTTATGATATGACTGAAATAAAAACTATTCCTATCAAGAAAAGAAGAATACAACTCAGCTTTTGCTGTATGGCTGTTAAATCTTTATTTTAATTTGTTTTTAGTTCAACGGGCAGTCGGGCGGACAGAAAGGAAGTAATGGGGTCCCGTTTTTACTCTTTGGGTACGGAACCTTAAAAAAAGATACATACATACATACAATCACGCCTGTATTCCCAAACGGAGTAGGCAGAGCACACAAAACGCTACATAGACAAAACGATGGTTAGGAAAGAAGAGGCAGCAATATTTTAGAATTCCAAAAAACAGAGCACCGGCAATGTCATTTTAGTATCTGAGATTAAAAACTAGACCATATTAATTATTGGATTAAGAGCTCCGTTGTTAATGAGTCAATCAATTGTATAATTATGTTTTCATCACACTTGCTCGTCAATGGTGGTGTTATAAGCGCGTATCCTTCAGGACAAAGGCCTAAATTGTAACCGCGGGAGTTATCATTACATCCTATGGGAGGTAAAGTTTAGTTTTAAAAATTGCAAAAGTTAGCATAGGTACGTTAGTTCAGACTAAGGAGGTTGCAAATGTAAAAATAAAAATTTTGCTATTAAAACTTTAGGGCCAATTTTCAAATGCAAAATTAATGTATGCATTATGAAACTGTACCTAATTGAATACTTTGGATGTATGTCAACGCGTTTTTTAATATGCATTTTTCGTAAATTTGATTGAAGCTTTTTGGTAGAATCTGGCTGTATGCCCATTCGAATTCTGTACGAAACATAGTTCTTGTCTGTGGTATATGATTAAAAAAAGTGACAGCAGTGACAGCGCGATAGGAATAGGGCGGCGCGGTGACGTGATGTCATGAATTTTCTTTAATTTTTAGTTTTTCCTCGCAAATGTGATGAAAAACATTGTGTGTAACACGGGGAGTAAAGGACATTATAAACTCGAGGCATAAAAGCCCTCCGCCTGCGGCGTCGGGCTTCTAACAGCCTCTCGTTAATAATGTTCCATTTCCTCCCCTAGTTTCTCAATGTACTATTGTGGCCCGCCATTCCTGGTAATTAAATTACTAGTTAATAATTGGCCTGATTGACTACTGGAGTTGATTCAAATATTTACCCGTTTTGGGGCCGTCTGTTTCACTATGGCTGCAATTTTTTGTTAAAGGCTATTCGTAATTTTTTATATGCATTTAATTTGACAACTTTGCTTTATGTACCTAATAATTGGTTTTTGATTTTATACTTACATACATAAATACCTACATCACGCCTGTATTCCCTAAACGAGGTAAGCAGAGCGTACAAAACGCTGCATAGGCAAAACCATGACTATTTCACGTTTCAGGGCCACTTCTACCATATTTAGGTTTTGAGTTAGCAAGTATAATATTGCTAGCCTATCGCCAAAAATATACTTTAACCTATAATACCTTAATATTCCTTAGTTGCCTCTTATGACATCCCCAGAAGAAATGGAGAGGTGTTATTCTTAATTTGACACCACACGTTTTAAATAAATATAATAAATCCTTATTTACTGCACAGGCTTAAAGTATAACGTATCACACAAAGTGCGAGTCGCTCACGAAGGGTTCCGTACCAAAAAAAAGCGAGCCTGTATGTGAGCCCCCCTAATGCGCGAATCCGAATCGCTCTTGGCCGGTCTTATTTTAATTTTACCTAGAGCCATTGCCAATGCGTCATACCGTCAGATGGAAATCAAAATGACAGGTTTAAAGGTCGCCTGTCAAATGTTAATACAGATCGTTTCCCACTTAGCAATTCACGTGACAGGAGGGTAGCTACGGAACCCATTTTCAAGAAGGCCCAAATTCTAATTATATCTCGTTTGACGTCGGTTATGATTGAAGGCAGACCGACATTCTATTTTTAAATAATTGTATTGATTTACATGAACATGAGTAGCTGGAAAGCTCGGGCAATGAACCCTGTAAAACAAGAACGTAATCATTTTGTGGCTATTTACTAATATTAGATAGTCACTAATTAGAAGAAAATAATGTCAAAGTTCACAAGCACAGTTTATAATCATAGTTCATAGTTTTAGCCTCAGGTTTTAGCAGCAGAATGAATAATGAATAATGCAGTAAGAAACACAGATATTTTTGATGCTTTAGTTTTTGAAAAATAAATAAGATTATTTAAAAGTGACATAAAATCGAGAAAAATACAAAAGAAGTGCTCGAGTCACAGCGTCTTTCGAAAACGGCCGAACAAATCCGAATTTTGCCGATGAGCGCCGATCTCTATGTACGACGTCGTTATCGCTACAATTTGACCAATTTTATGTTTATAACGTAATCTATTATTAAGGACATTTAACTATTTCATTAATTTTGATGTTCGAGACCAATTATTACACAAAATTAATAACTTTAATTTAATTCTCACCTTTTAAAGAACTAAAGGCTGTATGAACCAATTCCTTTACTTTTATAACAGAGGGTAGATAAAAAAAGTCAAACGCGCCCTTCATTGTATTGTACTAATGAAAACGAAATTGGTGTCTGTGATACTTATTAAATTCGTTATTAAACCGAGAATGGCTTTTTACAACAATAATATGGCGAAAAACAAAGCCCTGCGAAAAGCTTGGCGGGCTGGTCATCAAATAAAATTAGATGAAAACGAAGAAATATGTCTGCCCGAAATATGGTACGTTATTTTAAATTTTATTATCCTAGTGCGCACTTTTCTTGTTCATTGTGACATTATTATGCATTTATATAAACACAAAACTAAACATATATCTGTATTAAAAGTGTGAATAATGCTCTGAATTCTTATAAGTTTTTCTTGAGGTATATGAACTTTTTTAAACCGAAAATATTTCTTGATTTTATGTTTTTGAAGCGAATCAGGATATCTTGTTTAAATATTCAGATCTCAGACATGAAAATGTGCCGCTGGTCCTTCACGAAATTCAAATCATTTGAGAAAAGAACGGGCGGCGCGCCGTTAGCATTTCCCGAATTTCAATTTGAAATTCGCGTCTGACGCAGTTGCAAAAATGTGGTTACAATTTTTATTATGTTATCGACTTACTTTAGCTCAACCAAAAATCCCGATGCTGTAACGAAATAACTGAAACAATAAAAGCAAATCTGATTACTTCAATTTATTTTCATTCCACTAAAGGCTGGACAGTCTTTTGTAATAAATATAATTGGCATTTATAATTGGCATTTTGGTATAAAACGCCATGTATGAATAAATAAAAAACACTTGGGCGCGGCATGACGATTCAAAAAATGGAAAAGAGATCGATATTCACTGTTCTATTTTTGAAAAAAACTTAGCAATATTTAAATGATGAACGACAAGCCAAGAACTTAATTCAACTAACTTTTTTAAACAAGTTTAATATTCGACATACAACTAACTTGGCACAATTTAGAAAGAGTGAAGTCGACTCGTTAGAAATCTTGAATTAGATCTAGGCAGGGATCGAATACCGGTATTATTATCATACATTTATATCGGTATTTAATTGCGGTATCTCAGTTGTTTTTGAATATTATTGCAATGTTTTCATTTAATGTCCTACTTTTGTAGGCTTACCTAAATACTATCTAGGAATACCAAGCTAAAATTCCAAATTAAAGGAGATATTTTAGTTTTTAGTAATACCGGTAACGATCCCCAGGTATTCGGCTCTTAACAAAATAAAAAAATGAGCAAACACTTTATCGTCCAAAAAAAGGGAGTGAACTATTGGGTGGTTTCTCCTAAAGGGTCTTTTACAGCAGACCTCTGAGAGACAGAGAGGAAACTTAATTACTAAACTGGCAAAAAGAGAAGCTACAACGTAGTGAAACATAATATAACAGTCAAATTCGTTGACGAAGATAAAAGCTGCTGTAGATAGTTGATTCGAACTCAAGCGTCTAGTGTATTCAAAACAATGATGGATTCGATAGCGATTTCGTTTGTGAGTTAACGCGGAATTGAATGGAGACACGTCGACCGCGGCAATTGTGCAAATGTTCCGCTGGCCACACTGTCTCAGTTTCCATACAATACCGCGTTAATTCGCAAACGAAATCGATATCGAATCCATCATCATTTTGAATACACTAGACGCTCTGTTCCATTTCAGCCATTCTAGTTTTAATTGGCAGTCTGTTAATTGGACTAGCAGCATAGGTTTTTAGGTACGCCTGATTCCGTCCGTGCCGATTTAGGTATAGACCAGCTTAACTAGAAAATTGGTAGAGATTAATCATTACCTATGTCGATGTCGTTTATTCTGTGTGGTGTCGGGATAAAATAATACTCCTCCATTTCTTCCATGGATGTCGTAAAAAGTGACTAAGGAATTTGGTTAAGTTATGCTTAAGGCCCTGCGCAGACGGCAGACTATCCGCGACGGACTTTTTATTTTGTAAAAATAGAACCTATGAAATTATATGCAGTATCGCAGACGACGCGCAAAAAGTCCGGCGCACATTGCATACAATCCACGCAGACTTTTTGTGCGCCGCAGACTCAATTGAACAAAAAGTCTGTCGTCTGCTCTGCCTTTAGGCGCCAAGCTGGCAACCTGTCACTATACCATTATAATAATACCTCCCGACTCAAAACCTAAAAAATATGTTAGGTGTGGCCACGAAACGTGAAATAGCGGTTTTGTCTATGTAACGTTTCGTGTGCTCTGCCTACTCCATTTGGGAATACAGGCGTTATGTATGTACCTATGTATAATATATATACATACATACATACATAACCGTCACGCCTTATTCCCTGCGGGGTAGGCAGAGACAACAGAGCGCCATTCGCTTCTATTTTGAAATACTTCTTTCGCTTATAATATATATAATATAACTTTAGTACTTTTACATGGATTTGGTTTGGTGATATATTTATTTTTGAATCGGTTTAGTATTAAACAATGAGAATGTAAGTAAGAAAGTGACTTTTTAATATTAATAGTTTGTATTGTTTTAATAGTTATTGCTAACTAAAGTGACTTATTGTGATCATCTTTTTTTTAATTAATGTTTATAAAAAAAGCCTAAATTGTTTATCAAAATTATTCAACAGTATGAAAGAAGGACAAATTAAATTAAGTAAAAAAAATTGAAGTTTTAAAATACATACAGGAATTGAGAAGAAAGTTATGACAGTTCAAACATGGACAAGCCAAAATGCCAATCACATTTTTGCGATTTCCCACAAATCAGCTTTTTTGAGTTGGGTCACTTTCGTTCTCAGCATGCGATATGTTTATATTTTCAAGTAGTGAGATAGCCCGCTGGATGCGTCGCGACCGCGCCCCGCGCCGCCGTCTCTCTCTACGCAGCTTCTCTGTCCTGCTCTGCGGTGCCATACGCCTCTTCAGGGGAGAAGTTGACAACTTACTAAGAGGTAATTTTGTAAACATCAAGCTACTACTAACGCCGTCTAGCGTTGAGTAGCAGAACTACGTACTAATTACCGATTAGGTGGCATTCAAGTAATTTGGGGTAGGACGGGTCTTATGATACGTTACGGTGCGTTACATGGACTGGGCGTCTAAATAATGCGTTACGTATTTATTGTATTGTATTGTATGAATCTTTATTGCACGTAAAACAATCACATAGAACAACATAACAGAAAAACAATGTAACTTACTTACAAAGACTTACGTTTAACATGTGTTTTGTGAAAATTTAGGGATAAAATATTTCCCAAGTTGGCAACCCTGTACATTTAGACTTCTTGTTGAACCCTTCGACTTTATACGTCACTTTTTTTTCGTTCTCTAATTTTTCCACATTTATTATTTGCTTCTTTGCGCAACCTAACTTTTAGCTAAAAATCACAGAACTACATAATTAAGTTATCCTACAGTTCAGTGGTAAAATGGCCACGGGTGTAACGTAACGTCCCGAGAGGGGTAGAAGGGGGGTGCAGAAAAACGTTACGGCGCGTTACTTGGGGGGAAGTAGTGCCGTAATATTTCAAAAATTGCGTTACGTAATACTTGAACGAACGCTTAAGAGGGCGCACACATTTTTTACGAACGTAATATAAGATCAGGTGGGGGAAGAGAAATTCAGGGGCAGGGCAGGGGTAAGAGGCACCACAGACCATAACTCGTCGAGTTATGAGTGATTATGGTCTGTAGAGCCCTCTTATCCCTGCGTTTCTCTTCCCCCACCTGACCTTAGTGGTTTTGGACCAATGTTTAAAAAATCGTGAAATGTAAATGAACTCATATTTAGCCATGAAAAAAATATGGTTAGACTAAACATATTCTGTAAATTTACAATAAAATTGTTTCATTTGTAATTACGTTAAAATCAATGAGAAAAAAAATAAAGTAATGGTTCAACTTTGAAATTATGTAAAATGATATTTGAATAATAAAAACCAATAATTTGATTAATGTTAATCCGTTAATCCCCAGTAGACTATATTGTCTATCAGATAATAACAAGTTTATATCGTTTATGGTAAATTTTAATGGAAAATTTTCAAGTGAAAGACAGCTCTGACGCGTATTTTTGTGAAAACCCTTCAACAAATTGGCTAAGTAAAAGAAATCTGTGTTGCTAATAAAATATTTTTTTCCGTTAATCCCTAGAAAAAGAGTTTATTTATATGTTACAGTAGTTTTTCTTTAAAAACTTAAGGATTTATAGCTTTCTAAAGCATTTGAAAAACATCAAAATCACCGAATTTTGTTTGCACGCTCTTAAAATTATAAATAGGTACTGTACATGTTTTCTAATTTGTAAAATAATTTACAAGTATCGTATTAAAAATGAATGTGAGCAGATACCTAATTGTAATTTTAGTCTTCTGCTGCCGTTCACCAAATTGTTTTTTTTTCAGACACGTTAAATTTCAATTGCACAAAACGACGAGCGCCATCTGTGGACGTCCTGCGAACTATAGACCGAGCTGTTTTGCCGTCAGGTAGGTCAAGCAATACCGACATGAAGTTAACTTTGAAACAATGCACTACTAAGGCTACTATGGATCAATGGGGTCAATAGGACAGACATACAATCACGCCTGTATTTCCAAACGGGGTAGGCAGAGCACACAAAACTCTACATAGACAAAACAACCACTATTTCACGTTTCGTGGCCACTTGTGGTGGAAGGTTGCTAGCCTGTCGTCTAAAAAAATACCTCCTTAAAAATACATCCTTAGTCGCTTCTTTATGGTTTTGTCTACGTCATGTTTCGTGTGCTCTGCCTACCCCATTTGGAAACATAGACGTGATTGTATGTATGTATAAAAATCTATCCTAGGATGCCATCGGTAGTGGGTCATGACAAAAGCAACCGACAGTTAGGGCTGCAGACTGAGGAACCTCCTGAAAATACGCGCCGTATCAAAGAACCACCTGCTAGGGACCTTTATCGTAGTATTGGTATCGCGGCGGTTGTTTTTAAAGAATAATTTACAAAAGCTTAGTTCTGAAGTAATCATAAACTTGGGATCTGCTTTAAAATTTAAACGCATGTTTAAAACCCAATTTCCCGTAACCCACGCTTTAATTTCCTTTTTATAATTTATAACCGCACCAGAATAATTTTCTTTTGAACGGATGTAGGTCTTATTCATTTTGTATATTTGCAAATATAAGATCAGATCTTTAAATATGCCAAAAGAGGCTGCGAAACGTAAAATAGTCATGGTTTTGTCTACTCTCTATTTTATGTGCTCTGCGTGATTTATTATGCATCTTTACGCGACATGTGGTGTCGGGTTTAGAATAACACCTATCCAGTTCTTCCGTGGAAGTAGTAAGAAGCGACTAAGGATAAATAGATTTATTCTTAGTCTACTTTAGATGATTTAGATGACTAGCATCCTGTCACTATTGTACCTCTATTCTATTTGTGGTTGCGAAACGTGAAATAGTCATGGTTTTTTACTATGTTTCGTCTACCACATCTGGGAATACCGACGTGATATATGTATGTTATGTAACGTACATTCATGTAAAACATGAACAAAAGGACTAATTTAGTCACTTTTCAGATTCTTCGGACAATTCTGAGGAGGAGTCGTTTGTCCTAATGCCGGAAACAATCCACCTGAGTAAGTTTATTTCATGTTTTCCCTTAGATTGCTATTAAATCTCAATTTTGCTGTAGCAACACCTAGCGCCACCTATCCTCGAGCAACAGTATCAGTTATCCAGTCAAACTATTCAAAAAATATCAATTGAACGAAAAAATTAAAAATACAATTCTTCATTTTATTAATATTTAGAAGGCGGGTAATGTATCGAAATTTATTAACATATTAATAATGTATGTTAGCACGCTCCTAATAATTATTCCTCCCCGTCTCTTAATGATTGGCAAAGGTATCTTAAAAGTCTGTCTTTGTACTCCGCCGTCTTGTTTCTGTTTTTTGCACAATAAATGTGACTTGCTTACATGGATTGTATTTTCATTTGCAGCTAGGATAATTGAAAATAATCATGATGGAAGTCGCGCCTCTTACGCACACTCATCACACGTCGACTGCGATGATGATGAAAACCTATCTGATGATGAATCAACAGTTTACACTGTACCACCTGCTGATAAGGTACACCTAAATTCCGATAGCTCTTACATGCATAAACAAAACGCTAGGTAGGAGTAGGACGCGAAATGTTACACGGATAACTACTTTTCTCACCATTTTAGTCAGTTCATTTCAGTTTGTCGCATTTCCCATACATTTCTAAAGACTTTTCAACCTGCAATCACGAAATTAGACATAAAGCTATGTTATTATAGCACAAGTAGGAGAAAAAGACGAAAATCAAAAATTTTGGTTACAAAGTTATTTTTCCAATTGGTTTTCTCCTGTCGATGAATTGAGAAAACGGCGTACTTAGTTAAATTTATCCTTCATCCTCTAGTCTAATATATTTTTGGTTGATAACGACTAAAATCCCAATCGTACAGGGCCAGTTTTTTTTACAGCCACTGTACGCAATTTTATATTTTTCAATTTTCAGATATTGCAATCAAAACCTGTAGAAACCAGAGACCAAGGCTTCCAAACATCACCTTGTCCTGAGGAGTCACAGGAGACCAGAAACATCCAGGAAGGATTCGACCCCAACCTACCGTTCGGATACATCATAGTCCACGACAACTATCATTCGAGGATCCCTAGCAAAATACTGTTTTCCAGCTTCAATAAAAACGTCAAATTCGTCACCAATTAAGTCGAAAAAGGTATTATAATGAACGAAAATTCAAATTGAAATCTGTCTCAACTTGTAAAATTTTGATTCAGCGATCATTCGTAATTGGGAATGACTGTTTTTTTACGTTAATTTTTATATTTGCTCTGTTCCTCCGGTTATGTTTCGAAGCGTCAACGATTTCTAAGTTTGAGAAGCGTTAGTAAATAAAATTCCATAAATATGATGTCATTTGAAACTATTTATAACTACGTGGGACTTAATCACGCTTTTTACGGCAACGTTACAGTGACGGTGACCACAGCAACCGTGGTCACGAGTCCCCACAACTCGTCGGCCGAAACGTCGAGATACTTAAAATCACATTAAAGCATAATAAGTCCCGCGCAGGAAACATGAGTGAGAATCACGAAAGTTTGAAAAGATTTAAAACTACTCTTAAAACTCAAAAGTTACAGAATTTGGTATGTTTTTATTGAGTTTTTTGTCTTTTTCAATAAAATATGTAACAGGAATGTAAATATGACTTAACTAAGATCATGTAATTCGTTTTCCCGGCTTATAATATACGTAAGCTGTTCAGTAGCAACAGTTTCGCCTGTGAGTACCTACCTTTATCCAATGGGAACTATGTACAATAAATACATCATACCTTACCTATGAAATTGCTGTTTTTTTTTTGGTAGTTCCGACTAGAGATCATAGAGATGTTACCAATACCCACATAATGCGGAATCCTACTTTCTACATCGGCATCCGCATCCTCATGAAAACAATGCGGAGTTTATGCAGATGTGTGAAATTAAACCTTGAAACAAACACCGTTTAATACTAATTATAATTACTAATTTAATTCAAGAACTTTAAACTAATCCAAAAAAAAATATATTTAGTAAGAGATCTATCGATTCGAAGTAGCAGTAGATTTTCATATGGTTAAGTCCGTAAGTAAAACTTGCAGTTTAAGAAGCACTAAATTCAGGCATTAGCTCACTGCTGAACGCCGTTATCTGAAATAATGCAGAGCCAGTCTGGCTTAGGGTTACAGGGTACATTTTAAAGCCTGGAGAAAAATTGGGACTATTAAAATTTGTTCATCGACAACATTATGTTGACGCTCGCTTTGAATAACGAAGTCAATTAACAAAGCTAGCGTAGCAGTTCATTGGCTGCCAGTTGTTTAGTTGTGCTTCAAACTGCGATTTTTAAATTTTTCTTTTGTTCGGGATCAATAACACCAACGAAAGTTCCATTTATTTTTTCATTCCGTTGCATTTTTGGTATGAGGATCGCATAATAGAGCAATAAAATAATTCTTAGTACAAAAACCATTATATTTTCAGCTTTTATTCCATCAAAAAAGACTCCTTGTAATTTTCTGGAACAAGGACGACAATTGGTTAAAAAGTCAAAAGATAAGTAATAAAGTGACACTTTATAGACATAATGTACTTGTTTATTTTCTGCTGGCTCCACGATTACTGGAATATCGAAACTAAAAGAAAAGCTTGAGCAGGGAACCCTAACATGCTTCCTGGTTGGAGAACGAGCACTTTGCGTTTTAAAGTTTCAGAAGGTTCCGCATCGGATCGCACCGATTTATTGGCCTTTTGCGAACTCCGTATATTTACGGCTCTACCTCGAAACGGTATTAGAATGTACTGGATATTGTTCTTGGAAGTACAGATTTTGTACCCTTCTCCAATACATTGTGTGTGAAAGAAACCTTGCCCTATCGTAGAAAATAAAGGTTTTTTTTTCGCAGACAACACTAAATTCAAACGTCATCTGTTGATTAGTGTCAAAATTTGAGGTAGAAGCGCGGTGTCTTTAAAAAAAAGACGAATTATTGACAACGTAAGTAGTAAATTAACTATCGGTAAAAATGAGATGAGTGTCAGCACCCTATCAGCAAGTTTTATACCACTGTAGCATGAGTGGTATAAAACTTACTGATAGGGTGCGTAATTTAGCGTAATTAGAGAGAAGTGTGGTCTGAAAGAGAGTGTTATTACAAGGGTAGAGAAAGGTATGCTGCGTTGGTTTGGGCACGTGGAGAGAATGGATGAATCAAGGATATGCAAAGCAAATTTACATGGGAAGTGTGTTAGGGCAAGGCGGTCGAGGGCGCCCTCGACCAGATCGGCGATGTACTAAACAAAGCCGATTAGGAGTACCCGAAACCGCCGAGCGTGTATGACGAGAGTGATGAATGTGAGTGAAGCGAGAGAATTATGTCAGAATAGATGCGAATGGCACTCTGTTGTCTCTGCCTACCCCGCAGGGAATAAGGCGTGACGGTTATGTATGTATGTAATGAGATGTCGATTAGACAGGTAGGCATAGTACAGTAAAGGGGCTAGTACACATTGGCCCATGCTGGCCCAATGCAGGCCAACTCCAATGTGTACAGGGGGTGTTGGCGTATGTTGGCGTGTGTTGGCCGGACCGTGATTGGCCCGATTGCGAAGCCTGGCCCAACACCGGCGAATGTGTACTAGCCGCTTTAGAGTGAAACCATGTCTATTTCACGTTGCTTAGCCACTTCTAGCAGTTTTTTTTGTATAGAAACAGTTGAAATATCGATGGGTCCTACGTACAAGGGCCAAAGTGTAAAATCCAAACTTTACAGGGCGAGCTGTTAAAGATAAAACCAGTTGTAACTCAGAAGTGGCAAATCCTAGACTTCTGAAACTTGGCACACTTACTAATAATACTCTGCCCTTCAAACACAATGAAAAAAAACTTCTAAAATAATTATATAACAAAAGTTTTTGTACATACGCCCATGTACGTGAATATTAGGCAGATAAAATTTTGTAAAAAAACAGGTAAAAAGATCTATGTGTTACTTTGGCTCTTATACGCAGTATTCTTTAAAATCGTTAGTAAAAAGTATAGAGTTATAATACTCGTGTATTTAAGCTTTTATATATATAACTTAAGAGATCTGACTATTTTTCAAGGAAATGGAATTGTAATTCATGATTTTGTGCTAGTTTGATCTTTATACGTTGTGAAGTTTGCTGTATCATAAGGGCTTAAGTGAACAAACAGTTCTATTTTATAGTTTTCTTTCATAAAAATCATCGTTAAAATAAATTTATTTTATGGTTAAAGTAAACAGTAGGACTACTAGAACTACTAGAAATATCTGTAGAGACTTTTACTTACCAAAACACAAATTGACTTTCGAGATCAATAGATTTTTTTTCTGATTTCAAAATCTTGAAAATTAAAATATAATTACTTGTAATTATAGGTATATATGCTTAAAATAGAATAATCAATAAAATTTTACTAGTTCTGTTTTTATCGTTATAGTCACTTTCAGGGGCAGTATGAATAGTATATTATATTGCAATACTCAATCTGTTCCCTTATGTTTACGTCTATCTTATTAAAATAATTTAGTTTGTTTGAATTTTCACACGACTCACCAAAACTCTTTTCTTGCCCCTGTTTTTCATCTCTGCTGCACTAAGGTTTACCGGAATTTTGAGCCCTTTACTTTTAGAACCTATCCATTCTTGACTGTATTGCTCGCGCAATCTCTCTTTGTCCCTTTTTTCAAATACTTTTTCTTTCTGTAATTTACCGGCGTGTAGGGTTCATCCTATGAATGTTTGCAAAGATTGAGGTAAAATTAAGATACGTAAGCCACGGAAGGTATAGCTTCTTTGCCAAAATAATACTGCCATCAGGTGAAAGAATAGGAGTATCTTTGATGTTGTTGTCAGTGTTAATAAAAATCGACACAGTAAAATTTTGACTCTATCCAACAATATCCCACTCTGTTGGCATCGGTGATAATATTAGTTACTGTATTGTTAACAGTACAGACTACCATTTAAGTATTGTAAAACTTCATCAAACTCGTTCAACAATATCGAAAGTGGAAATTTCAAATGTCCACCACCGTCGATATCATACTGTCTAATTTATGAGGTTACTATGTATAGAGATGAATATTCAGAGAGAGCGTCTGACATTGTTAGTGTTGTTTGTCGGTGTGATTGGGTGACGGTTAATAATTTTAACAAAACGCGACTAGTTCGAGGGATCGGTACCTACTGTTAAAAATCATGAGCGGATAATTCGAAGAACCCGAGCTGCAAAACTAATGTGATGCCCTACTTCAGTCTACTCATGATCACGGTCGCTGCAACGCGGCCGAAATAATTAAATTAAATATACTCTTAGGTGATTTTTAGTCCTGCATAGTAATAATTAAGTATGTGGTGACATTCGGTTTGTTTGATTAGGTTCTCTCGGGAACAAAATTATTATTTTCAATTTTCGAGGTGTGTGAGATTTTTATATCGCTTTGGCAAGTTTTATTTTGCAAGATTTCTAAGTTTATTCAGCGTATAAATCTTCCCTGAACGACAACAAACATTTCAAACCAATATCAGCTAAATCGGCCCAGCCATTCTCAAGTACTAACGTGAGAGTACGAGCGAGATTGATTAACTGGATATTTTATTTAATATGCGTTATTCGGAATTTTCTAATATTTCACTAGCCTCAAAAAGTAGCAGAGAAGCAAAAACAACATAATTTGCCCACTGAACATACTAAAAAATACCATAATATTAAAATAATAACTTCGGCCTAAGTGGTGTTTACCATAATATTACACGTATAGGGGCCTATCTACCAGATTGGCCTCTAATAGCAAACATCACAATATTTTACAGAATACATAAAAAATAGATGTTCTGGATACATTTGACTCAAAACATAGGTTTAAAATATACCAAAATGAACCGCTGGGGATTTACCGCGTAAAAGTATCAAACGTACGTTAGGCCCTTATACGTTAAAATTACGCCCAGTTAGGCCCTTATGGTACGGCAAAAACTTGTAAAATAATGAAAAAAATGGGTTTTTTTAAATCCAGGATTAAACTACATACTTTATAGATGCCTAAAATGTAAAAAAAAGCAAAATTGAAAAAAATCACTTTGGCCCTTATACATAGGGCCCATCGATATATATAATAGTGACAGTTTGCCTGCCTATCGCCTAAACTTTAGGCCTAAAGCATACCGAAACCTATTTACTTAGTCACTTCTTGCGACATCCACGGAAGAAATGGGGAAGTGTTATTCTATCCCGCCACCACACAGGAAATTTTATAAATCTAGGTTGCAATTTACAAGAAATTCTTTCAAAAATTCAAAATGGCGTTTGAATGTAGCAGTTTTAAAAATCACCTAACAGATAGCAGATGCTGTTAATCTTAGAAGGTAGCTTAAGGTAAATGTTGAAACGCGACGACACGCTACAACAGCTGACGACTTGTCGCTGCGACAATGTTGGTAAAAAGTATGTATTTTCAAGTAAACCGTAAGTTGCCGAGTGTCGGGTTTAGAATACAAATCTTCATATCCTTCGTGGATGTCGTAGGAAAACAACTTAAGAAATAAGTTTAGGTACCCTTTAGGCGACAGCCTAGCAACCTGTACCTCTTTCTCTGTTCTGTACGCAAGAAAACCCTCTGCGTTGAATTTGACACGGAAAAAAAATCATCTAGTTCCATCAATGTAATTTACAATACATATAACTAATTGGAATAGACCGACTCGACAACACCGCTTGTCGTCGAGTTCCGACTTGTACCTTTATTCTGTCAGCGCCATTCCCGACTAGGGATTCAAACGATAAACGATACATCGATGTTTTCGATGTATCGTTTATAAACATGGCTGTCAATTTTGAAACTCGAGATTTCGATTATACATTGTTGTTTATGAAAGATGTTTTCTACACCCATCTATCATTTCGTGCCTATATTGGCAAGAACTGCTTTGAAAATGTTTGTTTGTTAATAAAATACGATAGTTGAAATTGGTGTAGTTTACTCTTGATTCCAACCTACAATTTAAGTGTTGTCCTTAGCAGCTCATAGTCATTTGCAGCTCTCCTAATAGTCATAAGATTAATACCTAATTAAATACGAAAAACTATCGATTTTAACGCAGCGGTAAAACACCGAAAAAACATCGACACGTCGTTCTTAAACGTCGATAATTTTAACATCGATGGTTCTTTTTTAAAAGCATCGATGTTTTTATGAACGATATTGCATCCCTATTCCCGACTTGACCTGCCTTCGCTGACTCGCCATTAAGGCGGGACGGGGAGAAATGTCCGCGCTTTATAAAAATGCATGTTTTGTCGACCCGCCGCCCGGGGCGCTGGTCACACAGCTGCGAATTTACTCGTGTATAAAACATATGAGCAACAAATGTCATTCTAGACAGAAGCTTTATTCGCTGGCTGTTCTTTTTGCTAATAAGACTGACCAGTGGACTCTAGCGGAGACTATCCTAACGGGACTACTAACATCAGGTTACTTTCTGACGCAAATGAGCGTATTCCGAAAAATTCAATCTAATTTTTTTCACCAAAAGTGTCTTGTGTAATGTGACTAAGTAACCAAGCGACTCGACGAACTCAACGCCAAACCGACAAATGTTCCATGCAATATGAAAGATAATTTTGATTTTAGAGAATAACACCACTTGAGAATAACGCCATTGGAAAGTAACACCACTGTAGAATAACACCAACGAAAAATAACATCCCTGAATAATAACACTACTGTTAAAAAACATCACTGACACTGAACATAGAGAAATGAGGCAACAGTGTGAACTGCAGCCGGAAATGAAGAACGGCTAACCCAGAATGGAGTTTGAATTTATCAACAAACACACGTACCAAAATATCACCAACTATTTCGCAGGACCAGTGCTGTCAGGTTGGATATTTGAATCTGTTGCGAAATGTAATTTTCATTGTTGAGCTACATTTTGCTCTGTTCTTAGCTAAAAGGGGGAAGGGGGGTGTTTGTCTTCGTTTTTGTTTTCATAGATGTAAGTTGACAACGATGAATTGAATGGGATGAAATTGTTAAAATTGTTTGTGTTGCTTTGTTTTGTTGTGCTTTTTGTCGTTGTTCATGTTGAAGTTTTGTTAATACTTAGTGAGTTTTCTTTTCATGCAATGCATGTGGCGGTTTTTATTGTATCTAATGTTTTGCCCGTGTGGTGCCGGGTTAGAATAGCACCTCCCCATTTCTTCCCGTGGGTGTCGTAAGAGTCGACTCTGGGAAAGGGTTAGTGTATTGTGGGCGATGGGCTAGCAACCTGTCACTGCAATATCACGTTTAACCATCTGGTTACCTTGAGTTTGCTAAACGTGGCACTGGATTTTTGAATTCATGTGCTCTGCCTACCCCACACAGGAATACAGGCGTGAGAATATGTATGTATGTTTTTAGAAAAAAAAATTATGCTATTTGATGCTATTTGATGAAACATTATATTAGTATTCCCAGAGCATACGAAACGCAACAAAGGTATATAACCATGACTATTTCACGTTTCGTAGCCACTACTGGCAAATTTTTAAGTTAACAGGTATAATAGTGACAGGTTGCTAGCCTGTCGCTTAAAACATACCAAAACCTATCTCTTTAGTCGCTTCTTACGACACCCAAAGAGGCAAGGAGTGGTGCTATTCTAACCCGACACCACACAGTCAAGTTTGTTTACAGATATAATTTAGTTAGCTGCAAAATATATCACAGAAACTGTGCCGCCGGCGGCTATCGCTCAAGGCTGTCACTTTAATCTATGGGCAGGTCGAACCCGACGTAATGTATGTAGGTATAACCTGGAGATCCTCTTGTCTTTGTTTTCCTCTATTTTTGTTTGGAGATCCTTCCTTTGACCGTTTGAAATGTAAAACAGAGTCTTAATCTTTGAACGGCGGGTGGTTTTGGTTTTCTCTCTGGAATCGAAATTGAAACGACTTTCAGTGCTACCTATTGTTGAGTAGTAGAACTTCTGTAAACGTCATTCACGTCATCAGTTGTCAAAATATGTTGAAGCGATGACAGTTTCGTTGACGTGATAGTCACGTGATAATATATTCTAACTACCAATCGTCATACCAGCCGTAACCGTATTACGTACCGAAATGAGTCGTTAATAAATACAGTCGTTACTTACAAATAATAGGAAAACTATTTTTTTTTTAAGTATCGCCGCGTAGTAAAAAGGGTGTCGTTTGAAAGAGGTAGAATACCCCTATTGAAATCAACCTCAGTAACCCCAAAAACGTGATCCGAATAACTAAATGCCAACCTCGAATATTAAAATAAAAATAAATAAATAAATATTACTTCATTGGGATTGGTTTAAAATACAAAAGCACACTTCGATGTATGACGATTCATGTCACTCTGTATTTATTTTTAATCTATTTTAATTTGAATACAGAAAAGAACAACCAAGTTAATCCAAACGTCCAATTTTAAATACGGAATACGGCATTTTCTGTGCAGTTCAAATAAAAATCTCAACGGCAACGCTGCATGCAAAAGTTTCTATTAAAAAAGGTTCTACAAAAATGGCGGAGTACCGTCGACTTTTAGCCGTCAGTAGGAAATCCTGACAGGCTGTCTGCTCCAGACATTTCTGCTTCTGTAAAATGTGTTATTTTAATGATCTAATTAAAGCGGCACGGTTGCTTTTATATCAATTTTTAACTTTGATTCTGTTTCAGTAAGGCAGGTATAGCCTGACAACTATCTATTTGGCCCTCGCCATATTGCGTATTTTCAGTGCTATTAATTTCTTTTACTGGCAATGATTACACTTTGACATCAGACGTTGGATGTCATAGAATGTCACCGATGTAAACAAAACGAAAATATATCGCGATTTAAACGTTTTTTTGATAAAAATGCCGAAAAATATTCCAAAAGATGTAAGAAAAACCTTTTAAATACAATTCAGTATTTAAGGCAAAGAAAGGACAATGGATTGAATAGCATTCCATTGAAAAATGTTTTGCAATTGGTTACTGACATGACTGGTACTGACACTTTACAGTGCGGTTGTATTGAACTGGTTAGTTGTTATACTTAAACTTAATAGATTTTATTTTCTCATATAACGTGTAAGTATGTAGATCCACATTACATAGAATAAAGACCCAGACTGAACTTTTTTTAATCGAGGTTGGTGGTCCTGAAAGCGACACAACATCTGACAAAGATCAAACTTCACCAGAGTCAGAATATGAAGAATACAGAAATATTGAGTATTTGGAATCGAATTTTGACGAATAGGCAATATTACAAAGCTCTGATTCTCTGTAAACAGTGTTTTGGTATCATTCAAATATCAACACAAACCAATACACACCATGCTGACTA
>BHDV01016521.1:118127-130387 GCA_005406045.1 Adoxophyes honmai | reverse complement strand
AGAATCCTTCGCTTCGTTCAGGATTCAATGTACGCCTTCGCCGTAAATATGTCATTTTGCTCCCTTGTGACACAATCCACTATTGTATGATAATATTTTAGTAAAAGCTGTGAAGCTGAATTGTCAATACGCTGGCTACATAATATTTTGAGATACGTACTTCATTTCTGAATAAACAATTTACCTTTCTATTAAACTCTAAGAATATTTACTTGCATAATGTAACAAACCTGTGTGGTGTGGGCATTAAAATAACACCTCTCTATTCCGTAAGTATCCATACCTAGCTGGGGCCGTTGAATTGATGAAAAACGACGATAGTAGTGATTTCAATAAACTTTACAAGCATAGAGCCAAAGATAGAGGACTCACTGTGTAAGTTAACCGTTTCTGCATGAGAGCCCATATATCAAACCGATGGACTACGGCTCTTCCGTGTATTAAAGTGCAGTTTTCACTTGGATTCAAGTTGATTTATAAAGTATAAAGTTTCCATTTGGTCCATCCTCTTAAAACTATGGTTATATCTACGCCGGATTGAGATGATATCCCCTCTTGAACTATACCTATGAATAAAATGAAATCGAAATTTTAATCGTAAAATACTTCCCCGCCAAATCCGCGAGGGTTCGGCAAATATGAGATCCGAACAGAACCGAGTCCGGTGTAAAGCAGGGTGCACAATGAACGCGCCAAAGTACTAGTAAAATGTACTTACTTAGTCGGTACTTACAATTACGTACATCACGTCTGTATTCCAAAATGGGGTTAGACGCTACATCATATAAAAAACCATGACTATTTCAGATTTCGTTTCTGCTACTAGGAATTTTTTTTTAAAGTTTTTAGGTAATACAATAGTGACAGATTGTGAGATCAACTAATACAAATGCGGTTAGATGGATCACACGAAACCTATTTATAAATGTAGACGTGACTGTGTTTAATATTGCACGCCTGACTGAGTATCTTAACCATCTAGAAGAAGAATAAAAGAAGAAAGTCACAGCGAGCATAAAAGCGACGACATCACCAATTGTTAATTCAGTGTGGTGTGGAATTTAGGGCAACAGCTCTCCATTTCATCCGTTTAGGTATGCTTTAGGAAACAGGCTAAACAACTTGTTCGTTTCTATTTCGTTAAATCTATTTTTAAACCTGGATTTCTGCTAAAATTGGTTACTAAAGCGGTTCGTGTGCTCTGCCTACCCCATTTAGAAATACAGGCGAGATTTTATGTATCCATATATGAATAATAACTTAAAAATTGTCCGTATTTCTGCACTCCTCTTAACTCGCGCCAGGTTCCTCTGTTTGCCGTGCACTCCTATACCTAACTATGGCGATTAAATATTGGTTCGGATTACGTCACGATCTCTTAGGGATATTTTTCAGTTCTGCTTCTGAGTATTAGCTAGTATTACGTAGTTTCGGACATTAGTAAAATACGTGTGGTACCTAAGGTAAATGTACCAATGCTCGACGCCTCAACGCCCAGTAGATAACACCCATCTGTCACCTGGCTTACTATGACATACCGTTGCAAGTGCCGTGTATTGGGTCAGTGTCGAGCACGGGGACGTTTACCTTACCTAGATACTGAGTAAGAAAGTCTAGGGTCAGCCGGCTTAGCACACCAGACCGCGAATATTTTAGGCGATAGACTAGCAACCTCTCACTATGTACCTGTCAACTTAAAATAACAAAAGAATAATAGAAGTGTCCACATTATGTATTATGTGAAATAGCCGGGGTTTTGGCTATGTCGCGTTTCGTGTGCTCTGCCTATCTCATTAGGAAATGCAGGCGTGACTGGCGTGAAGAATATGTGCATATAAAACAAAGAATATATTAAATATCACATTCATTTATTCTTTGGAATGCGCAATTGCTGTAGGTTTTTGAAGTCCATGAGTCGTAACCCACACAATAGAAGTTCCCTAAAAATTACAGGAGGCTACCGCCATCTTGAAAGCTGAAGGTTAGTCGGCGCGTGCGACGGGGGCTTCGACGCGGATGGGCACGCGCAGGCAAACCACGGGCTGCGCGTTGTCATCCACGATGCGGAACTCGATCGTAGGAGCCACGCCCTGAGAACATGTCACAAGCTACAGTTGTTGTATTTTTATAATGCACAGGACGTCTAACAGCTAAATGGGTCATTGTCATAACCCTAAAAAAACATGTCCATTTGTAATATATAAGACATTTTTAATAATTGCATTTAATTTACATCATAACTATAAAGTACAGGAAACGTACTAGACTATACTATATCATATTTTCTATAAATGTAATTATTTGTTTTGTTTATCACCACAAATGTAACTGAAAGTCCACTTCGGTGGACTGTCCGGGTTCCACCTGTTAATAGAATGTGGCTTTAAAAAAATACATTTCTTTTATTATTGTACAAAAATGCCATTTTTCCCTAATCTATGTATGATTTCCATTTAACACTAATAGGATTTAAAGAATTAGATGGAAATAAAACACATTTTTCGCATCATTGAATCTTGTCACAACATTTTTTGTCTTTTTGGTGGACATTACTTTAAATTCTAGAAAAATTAGGGAAATGTCAAATGAATAGACCGGGACATATAATTTAACTCATTCACTATCGTACTATCCCTGTTAGCATCCATTTTGCCGTGACTTGTGCGCAGCAGACGATATTGTTGTGTTAACAAGAATATTTGGTGGTGTCAATGTTGAATTGTCTTTCCGGTTACTGCTGTATTTTGTAAGTACATCGCTATAAATCTACCAAACGTTTTTAATAATTAGTTAAGCAATCAAACATTGTAAATTATGCCTTGCCTTTTGAATAATCCTTTAAATGGCTGGTGTTGTGAATGATATTGCGGAAAAAGTCCATTCGGTGGACGTCTTTTTGGTGGACTTTTTGTACACCCAAACGATAAATGATTGTATTTTGATTGATTCTTGTACTTTGGTTTCATTTTTTATTATAACTTTAAAAACTAGCTTCTGATTCCTTTTTTGTTTTATCCGTAAATGACTAGTGACTGAATAGTGAATGTTTAAACGTAAATTCTGTAAAGGTAAAAAAAACTGTAGAAGATTTAACAAAAACATACAAAATAAGCTTTGGAGGAAAAATGGAATGATGCACGACGATGCAGAAAAAAAATCAATATACAAAAAGAAACTTAAAAGTACATTGCACGCAAAATACCGCCTTCGATTCCAGTTATTTTAGTACCATGAAATGGGTGAACGTATTGCAGTGAAAAACAGAAGAATGTTGAAAGCAAAGAAACTTACTTACTTAGAAAGAAGTTGATGACTTTAGAATGCAGCAACCATTAAAAATTAGTGAGTGCAGTCTGTTTGTTGATTGAAAAAAATGTTCATAAAAGTATACAATTTTAGGACGTATATTCTGCAAGTTCGGATACGTCAATGTTAAAACCAGGAAGAGCCACCAAACCCCCACTTTCATACATGCTTCTTGAAGACTTGAAGGCTTCCTAGTCTTCGGATGACGAAGGCATATTTGGTCCACCGAAAAGAATTGTCATTTCGGTAGACAGACACAAAATATTTTTTATATACTTTTTGAATGTATTTACGTGTCTGATTGTTCATGATTATGAGAATATATCATGAACGTTATTTTTGTTTAAGATGTTTACCGCTTTTTGTTTTGTTTATTTATTATTAATTAACATAATTAGTCCACTCGGTGGACATATTAGTCTTTCCGGTGGAACCGAAATATCGTTATTTCGTTTTAAATCGTTTTTTTCGAATAATTGATCTCTGAATGATACTCAGTTCTGTTGCAAGTTAGAGTAAGAGTCGTAATATACCTTTGATTTTTATAAATCACGTGTTTCATTTTTTGGCGAAAAAAATTACCAGGCTTGACAATGACCCAAATATACGATTTACTGAAAGAAGACATTATTTTAATGCGAAAAAATAACTGCATTCATAGTTTTTTTATGATTACCCGGTTGAACCGAGAATTTAATCCGCTACACGAAAATATACCCTGAAGATTTATTAATACCGATTGCAAGGATTCTTCGTGAGTATTATTTTCGCTTAATATCATATTTAATTTAGTGTCGCCGCACACGGGCAATCGGCTACAGCCACAAACGCCGCCATGAGAAGCTAGACACAGCTACAAGAGTAGATAAAGCGCGCGACAGCCACTTGTTTAGTTCAGACAGCCGTTTAGTGGCCGATGCGGGCCTCAAGAAGCGAGCTGCAAGTGTGGCGTGTGGCGGCTACCAAGGTCAACCGTGTGCAGCGAGTCCATATAAAATGTATAAAAACTACGGGAAATATGCCGGTGGCCGCCATTTGTGGTTGTTTCAGAAATCTAAGAATGACTATGAATTTCTAATTTTCCCAAAATCCAAAAAGACCTAACCATTAACAATGTCCTGAGGTCTACTAACCACAGGGAAGAAGCTCTCGATGAACATTTTAAGCTGGTACTTGATCGTCTGGCCCTCGCTGACAGGGCAGGCAGCGTTCTGCAAGGAGTTGCAGGTGACAGCGTCCTCCCCAAGGTCATACGGAATCGGGATGAGGCCCAAGTACGCCGTGGCGAGGGTCCTCATGGAAACCATGTTGCGAGCTGAAATCAGAAGCCAACCAGACTTGATGCAAAGTTTACAAGATTTCGAGGCTTTCCACAAAGTGTGTGACACTTTTATGGCTCCTCTACATGATGGGCCATCATGATGGTCCATCGTAGTGGGCCACCATATAGAGGGCGTAGTGGCGTAGGCTGGCTTGTGGTGCGTACGATGCCGGCGGAATGGCCGCGGTGTCGGTTTTCGCCCACACATCAAAGGTAGTGGGCCAGAACAACTGAACAATCTGAACATCGCCATTGTGTAGATCCTTTTCATCCATCGCATGGCCATTTTGCTGGACAAGCGCTGGCCCATCATGTAGAAGAGCCATTAGAAGGGGGATGACAGTGATTTCTGATACTCCTAAACATTGAGATTTTCATGTGTGATTAAAATATCTGAACTGCTCGCAACAACGTGTCGTCTATAACACTACAGTATTTGCGCCATTTTATGAAAAAAAAAACTTTTTTTTTTCTTCTAAATTTGGGAAAAATATTCATCATTTACAGAATTAAAAGTAGGACACCGATGGCTTAATGGTGGATGGTTAATTTTTTTATGGTTTTTGGATCTCGCAAGGAGCATGACAATTTTTTTCAGTGAGAAACCAAAGTCCCTTGTCCTAATTGAGAAAAATAACGAAGTCATTTAGTAGACGCAAAAAAACTCGCGTGACGAGACGAAGTTTTGATCCCGATTCTGATATTCCTGATCTCTTCTGATTCTTCGATACTTACGAGCGATGAACTCAATATCGATGACGGCATCCTGCAGCTGCGGCAGGCCGCAGGGGGGCGTCGCGCAGCCTGCGATCGAGGTGCTCAGCGGCAGCTCCCCGGGGTTCCTGGTGCCTGCAGAACAAGCCACTAAAACCTCAGTTACGAAGACAAAGAAGACCCAAACATTAAAAAAAGAATCCCAAAAATTAAAGAAAGCCGTCGTCAGTAACGACTTCGCCAAACTAGCATCGCGTGGTCTTTGGTTTAGATTCTAAACTTTAGAATAACACCTCTCCGTTCCATTTCATCGAGGATATAAGAGGCAAAGGTACAGGCTAGCAAAATTTCACTGTTACTTTTTTCTTCTACGTTTAAATCAAAAATTATGCTAAAGGTCCATCTGGTCCATTCTGACCAGGCGAGTAGGTATCGTATTTGTACAAATACACAAAATTCATAATTTGCAAGAAACAATACACTGAAAAATCTGTAACGTTATACATTTTGAGGCTACTTGTAGCATTTTGTATTATTAGCTATTTTTAAGTAGTGTTTTTTTTTTGTCAAAAAGGTAAACATAGTACCTTCTCATTGACAAAAATAAAAAAAGGATTCGAAATACCATCTTGGATATAACTTTGAATGCGGTTCTACTCACACTGGCTGACTGCAGTTTGGCCCCAAGCAAGAACCACCACAGCGGCAAACACAATCACTGAACGATACATTTCAGAAGAGTTGCAGGAGTAATACTTTCGTTAGTAGTTCTACGGCTTCACCAGCTTTCTGAATTGTTGACAACACAACCAGTATTTATATCCCTGGTTATCGGGAGATGGTATCTGTGGTCGGATGTTTGGGTCGAACGATTGAGTGATTAATTGTAACTGCACCTGTGTCAGATAAGTTTCAATTTAAACTTAATTTAATTATCTAGCGTGACTACGTAGGTAGTTCCGGGTAAATAGAACTGTTGATTGTTGTTCTGTATTGGAATTTCATGACGTGTGACGATGCACGAAGAGGATGTCAATAGTAGAGTAAAAGCGGGAAAAATGAATGGAACACATCACTCCGTTGTGAACCGTCAGGACATTTCGAAGAATTCTCGTCTGGCTATTCACAACGGTGTGCTAGTACCTACTTTGATAGCAGCGAGTGTTGGGTGTGGTAGAAGAAACATGAAAGTAGATTGAATGCGGTTGAGATGCGTTCTTTGCGAAACATGAGTGGCATTAAAATTACTGATAGGGGATAAAATAGCGTGATTAGAGAGAAGTGTGGTCCGAAAGAGGGTATTATAACGAGGATAGAGAAAGGCATGCTGCGTTGGTTTGGGCACGTGGAGAGAATTGATCTTCATCCATTCCTTCGAATGCTTTGTAAATAAATATACAAGGGAAGTGTGTTAGGGCAAGCCGGTCGAGGGTGCCGTCGAAGAATGTATATCGACCAGATCGGCGATGTACTAAAGGGAGGCCAAATTAGGAGTACCTGAAACCGTCGAGCCTGTATGACGAGAGTGATGAATGTGAGTGAAGCGAGAGAAGTATGTAAGAATAGGAGCAAACGGCGCTCGGTGGTCTCTACCTATCCCTCAGGGAATAAGACTGTGCCCGCGACTCCGTTCGCTTGGAATTGTGATTAATTTCCCCCGTTTTTTCAACATTTTCTAACGTTTTTTCGCTTCTATTAGTCGCCTTCTTCGATAAATGGTCTATCCACTACAAAAAGAATTTTTCAATTCGAACCAGTAGTTCCTGATATTAGCGCGTTCAAACAAACAAAAAAACTCTTCCGCTTTATACTAATAAGTATAGATGTACATAATATATGTATGTATTTCATGAACTACTTTTGCTAATTTATACAAAGGAGATTGACAACTTTGTATGGAAATTAAACCAAGTGCTGACCAGACTAAATTCACAGGCCTTAGGCCAATACTAGACTGTATACATATAATAAAGCGCCCGTATAACACCTCTCCATTTCTTGGTTAGATGTCGTAAAATAGACTAGTATATTTCAGGCGACAGGTTGCTAGCCTGTCACTAATATACCTCCCAACTCATAACCTAAAAAGAAATATGCTAGAAGTGGCCTCGAAACGTGAAACAGTCATGGTTTTGTCTACGTAGCGTTTCGCGTTCTCTGCCTACCCCATTTAGGAATACAAAAGTGATCTATGTATGCATAATAAAACGCTACCTATCCCAGGAGTCTTGAAAAAATTTTTAGAATGGGCACTAAAATTAATTGTTTCTCACATTAAAAGTAATCTTACTGTAATCTCGTCGTCTAATCGTTGTCATTGTCATCGATAATGATTGTATCGAGGAATTGAGCAGAGCGTCTAGTGTATTCAAAACGATCATGCAGTCGATAACGATTTCGTTCTCGAGTTATCGCAACATTGTATGGAAACTGAGACAGTGCCGCCAGCGGGACGTTTGCACAACTGCCGCGGTCGACACCTCTCCATATAATTCGGCATTAATTCTCAAACGAAATCGATATCGAATTCATTATAGTTTTGACTTAACACTAGAAGGTTTACAGAGCCGACTCTTACGACACCTACGGAGAGAAAGGGGGAGGTGCTATTCTAACCCGGGAGCACACGGGGGAAAGTTTTTTTTCTAACTAAATAAAAAATAACCATATTTTTGATGGTATTGGTATATTAATTAAAATACTGTTCATTATAATTATGTGTGTGGGGGTCGGATTTAGTATAACACTTCTTCATTACTTCTTGGGATGTCGTAAGAGGCAACTAAGGCTCAATTCACACCAGAAGAGCAGCGCAGCGCGGCGTAGCGCAGCGACCCGCTCCGAGCTCCGTGGAGAATGCGCGAGGATTCGCTGCTCGAGAAGCCGCTGGAATGCGTAGGAAGTCGCTGGAATTTACATAATTATTGACATATTGACATATGGATTGACAGCGGCCGTCGCGACTACTCGAGCATCCTCGGGCATTCCCGCGACAGCTCGCGCAGTCGCACGGCTTCGCGGATCCGCGGGCATCCGCGCGCATCGTTAGAGTTTCTCATGCGATAATAAGTCTTATTGCAATGAAAATAAAGTTGAAATTCTCATGACACTGAAACTGCGCTCCGCTACGCCGCGCTGCGCTGCTCTTCTGGTGTGAATTGAGCCTAAGGAATTAGGTTTTTAGGCGACAGGCTTCGAAATCCTTTCAATCGCCCGAAGGTTAACAGGCAAAGGTCTCAACAGGAAGTTCACCTTTTTACATAATAGCTGTCATCCCGTAACTTGTTTTATGTTACCTACTGTTTTGTGTAAATAATTAGTTATACAATAAATTCGTTATCTCATTATGGGTTTACCCACAGCCGTGAATTATTGCGTGTCATGTTATCATGTAATTCATTATGATATTTAAGCGATTGATGTTCTTAGGTAAGTTATATAAGTAAATTAGCTACACATCCGTATTGTCAGTGATTAAAGACACCTGCAGATAATAGTCACAGCTAGGATAATAACTCAGAAATCGCAGCATTCCCTCATTCGACAATGTTGCGTACCGTTGGAATTTTGGCCGGCCTTTTGGCCATCACCTGGGGACAGACTACTCAAGTGAGCCAATGTGAGTATCTTTGGTTTATACAAACATAATATCTTGCGTCTCCTACGCATAAAATAGGAATTACCACCCTTATTATAAGCAACTCCATCACTGTAGTCTCCTGACTTACAAGACTGATTGACAATAAATAAAGGTAATTGGCCCATAGAACAGGCGTAAGTTAGTAACCCCCAGCATTTAAACATATCGGCCGAAACATTTTTCATAAACAACTGCGGAGTAAGGTAAAAGTACTAATGCTCGACGCCTCAACGCTCAGTAAATGACACGCATCTGTCACCTGTCTTACTATGACATAAGGTTGCAAGTGCCAAGTATTGGGTCAGTGTCCAGCACAGGGACGTTTACCTTAAGTGGTGTTCTATTTTTTTAAATCACCAAGCCACCATTATACAACGGAGTTGGCGAAAGAGTCCACAGGCCACTATGGCCTTTTACATAGCGTTTATCATCTTTTTGGCGACTTTTTAAACGGTTTTTTAAATTAAACGGTTTTATTTAGCTTACCCCGTTTGTTTTTAGTCTTTATTATTGGTTCAAATTTAGAAATTGAAATTGCACCTTCTTGCCGGCAACGACGGATTGATTTGAAATTTGATATAAGCTTTTAATTCCGGTCACAATACAATAATGCATATTCATTGTTCTTGTTAATTCAAAATGGCCGCTGCTACAAAATGGCGGATAGCCTATTTTTTATCAACTCCATCAATATGCGTATCATTAGAAAGGTCTTGCAAGGAAAATACAGTGCACTATATGAAATATAAAAAAAAAACTAAAAACTCGAAAAAAGAAGTATTTTTTTTTTACGTAAAACGGTTTTATATATTGATTAGACTAAAATAAAACCGTTTTATTTAAAAGTTGTTTTTTTTTCTTTTGTTTCGTTAGAACGCATATTACAGTAGCAGAGGCATATTGCATAACTTTTTGCAACTTAAGCACTTAAGGTATTCCTTCCGCTTGTATTACAAATTACAAATGGTTGTGATTTAAGAGATTATACATAAGTACATACATCACGTCTGTACTCCCTAACGGGGTAGGCAGAGCACAAGAAACGCGACATAGACGAAACTATAAGTATTTTTTTACCATTTTTTGGCTCAATGGTTACATAACAGAGGTATAATAGTAACAGATTGCTAGCCTGTCGCCTAAAGCATACCTAAACCCATTTCCTTAGTCGCCTCTTACAACGTCCACGGAAGAAATGGAGAGATGTTATTCTAAACCCGGGTAAATGGAAATGTCCTACACCTATAATAGGCTAGATGACTAGAAAAAACTATTTAATCCGTCAGATAGACTATCAAAAAATATTGAACCCATATTTTTTCTTTTATTTGACATACGAAAAATTACGATAATACAGAGCATAAAAGTTTCGCGTGACGTCACGTTTGAGTGAAAATTGTACTGATTTTTACACAAACGTGACGTCACTAGCCCCTACTCAGGAAATTTGATGATCTGTACCTTTGTCAATGTTTAATTATTTGATAAACTAAAAAATATGTGTCTCACTTTTTTCCATAATCTAACTTACGGAGTAATTAGAATGATATATTTTTAACGCTGTCATCATCCCTATTGCAGGCACGGTGTTCCAAGGAGAACTGCCTTTGAACACCCACATCGCGGGCTGCGACGCGCCGCCCTGCCGACTGCCGCAGCTTGAGAATGCCGTCATCAACATCATCTTCAAAGCACGTGAGTGTTCCCGTCGACATTTATTGAACAGAGTGTTAATGAAATTTCCACGTAAGACATGGAGAGGTGTTAAGTATTCAAAACCCAACACCACATAGAGCCATATCAAGACGTGATAAGTCCCGCGTAGCGTAATCACGAAAGTTTAAAAAACGTATTAGGGTGACGGCACCAGTTATGGACGGTTTAAGCTGACAAGCACCAGTGATGGACACTTCATTCATAATTTCAAGACCATAGAGTTGTGAATTGATTGTTGTAAAACAAATGACTTTTCCTTAGTGGGTAGTAAATAAGAGTCATTGTCCATTACCGGTTCTTTGTCCATTACCAGTGACTTTACCCTAGCTACCTACTGTAGCATGTATAACAAACAATACATAATGTTCTCAATACAAACGGACGGTATTACAATTATTTGTGGTGACGCCTTGGGTAGACTTTATTTATGCAAATAGGCACTTTTACAAGTCATTTTTGAGTCTACCAGCGCTTCGGAAAGACCATCGTTGCCAAGAAAAATGCGCCGATTTCATCAATCGTCATTTTTACATAATACCGTTTTTTCACAAAGTTAAATCTGTTACAAAAAAAAATAGTAAAGTAAAATATATAGTTAGCAAAACTTAAAAATATTAGGATAAGGACTTGATCGCTAAAAATCTAATGTTATAATAAATGAAAGAGAGAAAAATGTTTAATTTTAGGTCCCCCAAACCGCCATCTTACAAAAATAACAAAAAAAGTTTCCTATACTAAAACAGTACCGTATGTCTTGGTTAGTATGTTTTGGTCAGTATGTATTGGTTGGTTGCTACGGCCACATCTAAATTCAATAAAGCACTTTTTTACCACGGAAAGTGATGGTACAGAGTCCCCAAAATAAGTCAAAACCCTAGCCTTGCTTTCCTTAATGGATTTTTTCCGTAAAAAAAGTTAATAATCACACGAAATTCACTTTTTTTCAATGTTTTCCCTTAACGCAAGGGGGTCTCTATTGGCTGCTAAACGCAAACTAAAAGACGCAGCTTGATCAAATTTTGACAGGAGTCAACTAACAGTAGCCTTTTGACAGGAGTAGTACTGCGATTTCAATTAAGAGGCGGGAAATTATTGACCTGCTCAGGTACATGAAATGGAGTATACGAATACGAATCAACAAATGGAATGGTTGTACCTAATAATTCTCGTTTTCTCTAGCTCGAACCATGCGCTCCATGCGGACGCTGGCCACGGCATTCATGTCCGCCTTCGGAGTGACCTTCCCGGCGCCCTACCCCCTGGGAGACCAAGCCGTCACCTGCAACTTCCTGGATAACTCCTACTGCCCCGTGCTGGAGGGGGAAGTCCTCCAGTACACCCTGTTAATGTACATCCAGGAGTCCTTTGAAGTGGTAAGACTGGAATAAATAAATACATACACATACATACATATCCTCACGCCTGTATTTCCAAGAGGGGTAGACAGAGCACATGAATTCAAAAAATCCAGTGCCACGTTTAGCAACTTCAGGGAAACCAGATGGTTAAACGTGATATTGCAGTGACAGGTTGCTAGCCCATCGCCCACAATACACTAACCCT
>BHDV01016521.1:94540-116503 GCA_005406045.1 Adoxophyes honmai | reverse complement strand
ATATGACGAACGCGCTGATTGATTCAGGCAGCGACGTGAATTTGATATCCGACGAGTTTTGCGATGAACTGGACATACGACAGTGTAACGATAATAGTAAGAACGTAACGTTATGCGGCTTAGCGGGAGCAAATGTGAAGTCTATCGGAACAGTAACGTCTGGACTGTGTATTGACGAGCGGTTTTACGACGGAATATTGTTTTACGTTGTTCCTAAAGACTGTATGCCTTACAGAATTATTTTAGGTAATGGTTTCTTCAAAAATGTGTCTATGTTAATGAGTGGAAATACGGTATGGTTGCGGCCTAGAGACGACGAATGGCTGGATCGTGTATTGTGTGAGTATGATGGGTTGAGTGTTGCTTCTACAGATTGCATCGAGAAACCATCGGCAGTAGACGAGGTAAGTCAACTGATGGAAACGCGTAGGCCTAACCAGGTCAAGGAAGTTACGGAAAAAATGGAGATAACAGTCACGGATGTTTTTCCCGTGATTCACCGGCCGACGAGGATGTCGCAGCAGATGGACGTAGACCAACATATATCAGAGCGGCACGTAAGTTCCTCAGAACGTGCGGGTCCTTTAGGTCTAGTGAGGAAGACGACTACGACGACTACATCGGTGGATACCACGGCTGAAGAACCGAACGAGATAAGTACCACGGTTGGTCACTTGGAGCCATGGCCTGATTTAGTTTTATTAGGTGCATTTATTAATTTTTTATGTGTTGTTTTTGAATTTTGTTTGTGTTACTTTCAATGACGAATGGAAGAGTATGGGACGATGAGCTTCGCTCATAAAAGTTGACGATTTATAAGAGAATTTTCTGTAATTTCAAAAGTAGTTGACAAGTGTATCAATTTTATAACTATGTATTTTACTGTACTTGTGTGATACTTTATATTATTGCTATAGTAGCGTTGTTTTGTTGAGCGTACGTTGTGTGTGTAGTGTGAGTTGTTCTGTAACTTTACCAAGTTGTTTTAAGTTTACTTTGTTTCACAGTTAGGTGCAGTTTAGTTTTTTTTTTCGTGTGTAAATAAATATATTAGTAGGCAATCAGATGTGAGCGTTAGGTGTCTGGGGGCAGACACTGATGCAGGACGGCCGAGCTGTGGGAGCAGAGCGGCTCTTGCGTGCAATGAAACATCACAGGGAAGTGTGAAAGGGAAACGTGTGTGAGTGAGAGACGAGAGAGACGTGTGTTGTACGAATGGCGGACGGACGGTTACGTTTGAAGATGTAGAGTTTTAATATCAATAAATAAGTTGTTGTGTATTCTGTCTTTCTATCTTTTGCCAAATTCCCACATACATACATATACTCACGCCTGTATTCCCAAGAGGGGTAGGCAGAGCACGTGAATTCGAAAATCCAGTGCCACGTTTAGCAATTTCAGGGTAACCAGATGGTCAAACGTGATATTGCAGTGACAGGTTGCTAGCCCATCGCCCACAATACACTAACCCTTTCCCAGAGTCGACTCTTACGACACCCACGGGAAGAAAGGGGGAGGTGCTATTCTAACCTGGCACCACACTTTTTTCACATGTAAAAAACTTATTTACTAGCGACTGAAGTGACTCATTCCAAGACAAATTATACAGGATGGCCGGAAATTGGTCGTAAATATTTTAACCAGTGGTCGGTTATACGCGTCTGAAAACTCGTGTAAAATATTTCTTGAAAATGTTCATTACTGGCCTTGTGGGAGATAAATTTTTCATCGCTGTTCAGGTCATTGCGCCCTGTGTTTTACCTACCTTACATCCCTTAGCAAGTCTCGTTAGTCGGCGCACCGACTAAAGCTACTGTTACACATGTTCTAAAATAGCATGCTAAAAAGCGTGCTATTGAGTATGCTCAATACGACCATGCTTATGAGTAGTTTACATTTGCTAGCAATAGGCATGCTAGTTTTAAGTACCTATGCTTCTGAATAGGCATGCTCAAGTGCTGTTTAGACGCGCTTCAAGCACGCCCCCTTGTAACCGCGTGGCCCCCGCCGCAGTTAGCATGCTTGCATCGATTTTCAAGCAAACTCGAAATGAGCATGCTAATTTTGAGCAACATCCTGACCCACATGCTACTAAGTAGCAACTGCTTAATAGAAGCATGCTTTCATTCTTGAAATGAGCATGTGTAACAGTAGCTTTAGAGCTGAATTACAAAAGCCTGGGCAATATTTTTAGATTTTCCTTTTTTTTTAACTGAAAGTCCCGGAAAAATCTTCACAAGGGTTTTCAGACGCATTTGCCCGACCACTGGTTAACTTTACGGTCAAGTTCAGGCCATTCTATGTACTGGTATTTGATAGCCCTTAAGATATTTAAGATATTAATTATTATTCTTTTAAACAAATAATAACTTAATTACATACCGTAGCGGAATTGATGGAATTTAATTTCACCAACCCAGAATGTCTCTTCAGAAGCTTTTGAGATTTCTAAAACAATCAAATAATTAAGTACCTAAATAATAAAACAATTTTTTCACATAAAATGGCAATATTATTTTATTTCAGGAAATAGGTTTATGGTGGCTCTGCGCGATTGAATCAGAAATGAGGAGATCCGTAGACGAACTAAAGTCACCGATGTAGCCCACCAGATTAGCAAGTTGAAGTGGCAATGGGCAGGCCACAGCACGCAGAGCCGATGGCCGATGGGGTCGAAAAGTGCTCGAGTGGAGACCACGGACCAGCTAGCGTAGGACGTCCACCTACAAGATGAACTGATGACCTAATAAAGGTCGCCGGAAGACGCTGGATGTAGGTAGCTTCCAACAGGTACTTGTGGAAGTCTAAATTGAGGCCTATGTTCAGCAGTGGACATCTTAAGGCTGAAATAGTGATGATGATACCAACCGGTCGCTGTTCGTTATACCTCTTTCATCTTTGTGCATATTTTATGCCTGGGAACCGAAGTCCACAGAGAGAAAGTTAGAAGTGGTTTTTGTGCAACCGATCTTTGAAACTTCGTTAGCGCGGTGTAGGATACTTTGACAGTAAAGTTGACGTAGCGTAAATGACGTTTTTAGAAGTTCTTCTACTCGACTACAGGTGGCGCTAGAGTTGTTACACAAGAATGACAAAATGTAAGTTAGTGTACAATCCTTATCCTTATCCTTACTCCTTACTAATATTATAAATCGGAAAGTGAGTTTGTTTGTTTGTTTGTTCCACTTTCACGCCGTAACTACTGAACCGATTGCTTTGAAATTTTGCAGAAGTAAGTTTAGAAGTCCGGATTAAATAATAGGGTACTTATTATCCCGGAAAAATTGATGTTCCCGAGGGAATGTTCGCTTTATACCGCAATGCTATACCTAATCGAATTCCACGCGGGCGAAGCCGCGGGCGGAAAGCTAGTTTGTTATATTTTATTCTGCTATTATTCACATTATGACGTTTAGTTGGGGTAGTAAACCTGCTGAGAATGATTTTTATCCCACTAAAACACTATTATAAGAAACAACCATACTTACGTGTATAGAGTTCTGAAGTTTTTTGACGTCGTTGAATACGAGTTGGCCCTGTAAGATGAAAAAAAGTTTTTTATACAAGAGGACACTACAGCATACACCATTGCTCACGGGCAGAATGTTTGTTATACTTTTTTTTTCAAATTGAGAAATATTTTCTTTATTTTTATTAAAAATGTTGAGGTATTTAACCTTTTGAACGCTTTCATATTTGAATGAAGGGATCACTCACACGCCAACAACCGTGGCGTTATCAAAAATGACGAATCTCATAGTGCAGTGCAAAACATTTATCGATAAAATTTACTAGCCTCTAAGACTAGCCTCGATAATCGTAGTACGAGAATGAGTAGCCGCTTTCCAAGATACGAATTATTTCTTCTGCAGTAAGTACAAAACGCCAATTTCATGGGTAAGGTCCTAATAGCTCACAATCGGAACGATAGACAATTGCGTTGATAAGGTTTCATTAAGTACTTCTTGTACGAAGTTTTGACGCCTCTATGTAAAGCCGAATTTATACCTGCAACTCCTGCAAGTTATTGACGCAAGCTTGAAAACTAAGAACAAGATGCAGATAACTGCCACTCACGGCATTCACTCATAATAACTTGCCGGTATACGAGTATATCTTGCTTTTAGCTTCGTATACTGTTTTACAAAAATATAGTGAATCTCATACGTAACAAAACCAGTCAGGAAAAGTCAATGGAAAGGTCCAATTTACGAATTTTGTTTCTTTTTGTTCACCCCTACGCCATCACTAGTACAGAGTATTTACCGTCAATGACGTCATAGGCTAGCCACTAAGATCCATTTTTTATAACGTTAGACTAAAATGACATTTCAAGTATTGCCTGTTTTTTTCACTTAATAAATAGTGATGTGCTACAACCGGTATTTACCGAAAAAAAAGCAAGTGTGCTTGTTAGATTATGTAATATAGTCAAGAGAACAAAACTAAATAGGTAAGTACTACTACTGAACGTAATTAAAATAAAACAACTGTTAATTCTTGTTTTTTTTTGTAGAAGGCTTTTTAGTTTTTCTTTTACAATTATGCCCTACATTGCACATAAATATTTATTATTGTGTGCTTTGGCCGTCCTATCTGGTTATTTCCCGACGAGTGTCGAGGGATAGGCGACGTTTTGAAGGGCACAATGGAATCTATCCTCAACGTCAGCCTGAATGATGTCCAATGGATTCAGGCGGCTCTTCCTATCCGCTATGGGGGTTTGAGAATACGCCGGGTCCAGGGTCTCGGTGTCATCGCATTCCTTGCGTCTTTTCATGGAGCAGCTGATCTTGTCACTCGAATTATTTCCATTGATGGTGGCAATATATCAGCCCCCCGGATTAGTCGTACGGATGGCAAAAGACCGGATGGTTTGACGCTGGTTCCTTGGCGGAGAGAGCGCTGTCTCCTGCGGGACGCAACTTGTGTTAGCACATTTGCTGCGTCCCATTTGGGCCAGACCACGAGATGCGCGGGTTCCGCTGCAGAGAGTGCTGCGAGAGCGAAACATTCTAAATACTCCGCATTGGAATCGGCGTACGACTTCGTACCGGTTGCGGTCGAGATGGCTGGGTCTCGGGGCTCTGAAGCCCTGTGCTGTTTGGGGAATTAAGCCGTCGATAGCGAGATAAAGGCAGCAATCTTCGGCCTGGCTCGTACCTGGTTCAAGAGGTCTCCATTGCCATTCAGCGGGGTAATGCTGCTGGTATTATGTGGACCTTTGAGACAGGTACGTTGCTAGGGAGATTTTAACATAGTACTAAATTTTAATTGTTTAATTTTTATAGGTAGATTATATTGTGATTTAATTAAGTTTTAATTTAGTTAGTTCTTGTTGTTATGTCGTATGTATATATTTAATTGTTCCGTAAATAAATGTTAAAAAAATATGAAAGGAATGGTATTTAAATTATAAAACTGGAAAACCTAGTGTTCACGTTTCGCGGACGTTTTTCAAGAAAATTACTTCACATTGAATATGAAACTGTGAAGCCTGCACTAAAAAAAGAGCACACTTTTGTTTCTCACGTAAATAACGGAGATGCAATCACAATAATATTATACTTACCCGCTATGCTATGCACAAAATATTATTTTTGACGATTCGTTTCAATCGAATCAGAAACCGGAATTGTGACAACACTATTCGTATCAAGCAGGTCACATTATTTTTACGTTTGACATTTCGAGCTGTCATTTTAGTCTACAGTACTAAAAAATAGATCTTAAAGTGGTTGTTGGCGTACAAGGAACTATGATTTCCCGCGATCATAGAGATGTGACTGTTACGCTCTACAGATACATTTTTTATATCGAAATATCAATGTCAGTAATTAAATCGTAAACTTAAATTTTGTTTCAGTATGTTTTTTATGCTAAGACGATGATTTACATACATACATACAATCATGTCTGTGTTCCCGAATAGGGTTGGCAGAGCACAAGAAACGTGACACAGACCAAACCATTATTATGACTATATCACGCTTCGCAGCCACTTCTAGCGTAGTTTAAGGTTTGCAAAGATAGAAGAGGTAGAATAGTGACAGGTTGCCAGCCTGTAGCCTAAAGCATAACTAAATCTATTTCCGTAGTTGCCTCTTACGACATTCACGGTCGAGAGTTGTTATTCTATCCCGATACTACACGACAAAAACGATGATATAATGTTATAAAATAGACTAGGATTACAAATATTGGAAAAGACAACTTCGTAACAATATTTTCACAATTGATAGTCAAATGTAAATGAAACAGATTCGGCAACAGCTCTAGCGACCACTTTAGGGGCTATTGGCGTATAAGACACTGACATTATTGCGTCAAATGATATCCGAAGAATAATCCCGAATTTTTCACATTTTGACCTGTCCAAGCATTCATTAATTCTTTTAAGGAACAAAATATGAATTGATGTTACGTTTAAGCCAATAGATATAAAGAAAAGCAGTTCACAATAGATTTTATTCATGATCAAAGTGCACTGTCACTCCGACCCTTTTAGTGGTCGTTGGCGTGGTGGGCACTACAGCACTCGACCACTTTAGTGGCTCTCGGCGTTCAAAAGGTTAATCTTTTAAGTTTTTGCATTTGGGTTTTGCAAGGCTTGCAAACTTTCTGTGGTCGAAGTATACTACAAACAACATATATATAAGGCAACAATCAAGAGAAATAATAAAAATACTCACGTTTTTAGCATTATTAAGATTGTCGATATTCTGAAAACGAAGTTATATTATTATGTTTACATAAGTACTTATCTGTAAAATCTGTCTACTTTATAAAACAGGTGTTAGGAAGAATGAAAAAGAGTTTGATTGATAAAGTTATGTACCTATGATTATAATGATTAATTATTAAAATAGCGGTATTATTGAATTTTTAATAAAATACACGCAGTTAGTTTTTTTGCAATTAAATTTCAGTTTATTTAAGTAATGTTGCTTTAACATTACTTTAACCTCATTATTATAATTATTTGTCGAGCTCTCACATCTTTCAATTTAAATGACTTCTTTACTTAATCATAATTATTAAGGTTTCTTTTCAATAATATTGCATAGTAACGGTAATAGGTAAAGTTTATACCAACCGTGTCCATCTGCATTAAAATGTGAAAAATAATATTTTAGTATATTCACTACGATTGCTGAAACGTTAACATAATTTTATTAAAAATATTTAGCGCCAAATACCTACTCAAGTTTCAGTAGGCACAGTCAATTAAGGACTTTAATTCATAAGCCACCATGGAATCAATTCACAGTAAACCACATAGTGACATCCCATTAATTATCAAGGGAAAGCGTAATGATTTTTTCTTTGAAAAGGTTCTATGTTGGCTCATGATAAAATTGTCCTTAACCGTACCAACTTGGAATTAATTAGAGAAAAGGAACATACCTACGAGTACTAAATAATAAAAAATATACCGACATTTGAAGAAAAATATGTTTAATTAGCTTTCTGATGTCTGTCAGTATGTATATTTATGTAAACAACTCTGATCTTACCTCATCCACTACACCTCTTATCTCATTAATGGTGACATTGCCCTGAAAAAAAAAATTGGCTTTAATACGTTCAGCCTTTTATATTACAGAGGCAGACTCATCGCGCCCGTCTTCCCGAATGGGGTAGGCAGAGCACATGAAACGATAGGTAAATATGGCCAAAATTGACAATTAATTCCGCCACGTTTAGCGCATTTTTAGGTAAGCTAGTGGAAAATACTCGCAAATAACTCGCTTGAATATATTCGCAAATTTGACATTTCACGAATACATACATACAATCACGCCTGTATTCCCAAACGGGGTAGGCAGAGCACACAAAACGCTACATAGACAAAACATTGACTATTTCACGTTTTGTGGCCACTTCTAACATAGTATTATGTAGGTTTTGAGGTGGCAGGTACAATAGTGACAGGTTGCTAGCCTGTCGCCTGAAGTATACCTTAAACTATGTCCTTAGTCGCCTCTTACGACATCCATGGAAGAAATGGAGAGGTGTTATTCTAAACCCGACACCTCATGGGTTCAAATTCACGAATAGTCTACAGTAAATATACATACTCTTGAAAAAGTCACAGAATCGTTCACAGGCGAGTTTCAAGCGCTTAGACTGGTCCCTACTGTTCAGAGATATCGTATGTGAGACGTGTCTATGGCCCTGCGCAGACGACAGACTATCCGCGACGGACTTTTTAGTCTGTAAAATAGAACCTATGGAATTATATGCAGTAACGCAGACGACGCGCAAAAAGTCCAGCACACAATGCATACCTATAATCCACGCAGACTTTTTGTGCGCCGCAGACTCAATCACAGAAAAAGTCGGTCGTCTGCGCTGCCCCTATCTGTGCGTTTTTCGAGCGCACTCTGTAAGGAGACTGACTTTTGTAGCTATCTGTTCGGTGTAACAGTGTAGTCAGACCTTAAGTTAAGTGTGAATCATAATGTCCAAACTTACAGCATTATTCAAAGTGTTGATGTTCTGAAATAATTACAAAAATACATTAACAAACTAATCTTGTCTACGAGCTCGACTTCGAACTGTCAATTTTACATACAATATGACAGCTAATTATGACATCTCAGCGTCGAGCTCAATTAACTTAGTGTGTTACATACTTTAGATTTAAAGAATAACAACAGAGGTTGTGTATTATAATTTATGTGTGTTGCTGAATCTCATGCAATCTCACTTAAGGGATGTAGTCTCAGCAAATACCGCGTGATTTTGTTTCGCATTAAACTGTTAGAAAATACAAGTTTTATTAATAAAGCTGTTTTTTTTAAATGGTCATGAAAAAAAAATCGGACGTGAGATGAGAATAGAATGTGAGATTAGCACATTTATTTGTATTAAAGACTAAATTAAAATATACTTGAAAATTTCGAGTCAACGCAGTTTTAAAATCAAAGCGAAAACTTACCACAAGCTGTGTAAATAAAAATAAAATAATTAAAATCGAATCCAAACGTATACCAATTTTTTAACACACATAGAGATGTATTATTTTCAGTTATATTATTTTACATTAATCTTACCTTATGTACAAGCGGCAACTGATAAAAAATGAAAAGTAAATTATTTGTTAGTATTTTTGATTTAAGTAATTACGAGGGGTGATTGGAAAGTTCGCGGCCTAGGTATGAAATCTAATCCAAAGATTTTATTTATCATTTTTATTTCTTTACGTAGTCCTCGTCGAGATCTTTGCTCTTGTTCCATCTGGATTCCAATGACATTACGCAACTTTTGAGGACACTTTCCTCCAGGCCTTCAAAATAGGCGTCCACTTCAGCTTGGACCTAGTGGCCGGTTAATTTTTTTTTACCGCCCATGTGTTTTTTTAAGTTTGGAAACAGATGGAAGTCCGATGGTGTCAAATCAGGTGAATAAAGTGGGTGGGGCCATAATTCAAACCCACAGTTGTGAATTTCTGCCATCGATTTTACTGACGTGTGCACACGAGCATTGTCCTGGTGAAAGAGAACTTTTTTTGTCAATGATCCAGGTCTTTTTACTTTCAGTTCCTCTCGTAATCGGCGTAAAAGGTCGCAATAGTAGTCCAAGTTTACATTGATACCTATCTGGAGATAGTCAACCATTATCCCTCCCTTATTACTCCCTTTGCATCCCAGAAGACTGATGCCATGATTTTATTCGCCGACAAAATGGCCTTTGTCTTCTTTGGAGGCGGAGATCCAGCACGAACCCACTGTTTTGATTGCTGCTTAATCTCGGGCGTTTAGTGGTGGACCCATGTCTCATCCATAGTAACATACCTTTCCAAAAAGTCCTGGGGTCAGCTTCATACAGGTCGAGACAGTCGCGTGAAATTGTTAGACGAGTGATTTTTTGTTCCACTGAAAAGTGCTTTGAACCTATCTCGTCGATACCCTCGAAAGGCCTAATTCGTTGACTATAATGGTTTGGGTTCTTTCATAGGAGATACCTACGATGTCAGCTATTCCTCTTACTTTTAATCGTGGATCATTCATTAGAATCTCACACATAATTGCCACATTATGTGGATTGGTCGCAGTGGTTGGTCTCCCGGGGCCATGGTCATCTGCGATGCTGACTCGACCCCGCTTAAATTCAGCTGCCCACTTTTTTACCATCGTATATGATGGACAGGATTGCTACAATGTATACTGCATATCTTCAAAAATGTCTTTCGAAGTCAATCCTTTTTTATAGAGATATTTAATTACAACACGATGCTCCAAATTGTCCATTATGAAAAATCTGTTAACCCGTATTTTTAAATCAAACGTAAAAAATATTTTAAATATTGTTTTATACTTGAACTTTCGCGGGATGACATCTGAATAATGACAGTTCAAAATGGCAGCATAAAAAAATTAAAAACTTTTTTTTTTAATGCTCAGGCCGCGAACATTTCAATCAGCCCTCGTATCTGAATAGTTTAGTGTGATTCTATCGTTTTCTAACAAGGCAAGGTTGCTCTAAAAGTACAGCTCTAGTGTAAACTTTGTCACCAAGAAAGATCATTTAATCGTATTTCATATCGGAAAGACTCAATAGAGAGATCTCTCTCACTTGATCTGGCAGATGTTATGCCTGGCGACCGAAGTCCACAGAGAGGAAGTTAGAAGTTGTATTTATGCAACCAATCTTCGAAACTTCGTTAGCGATGTAGATAACGTTTGTAGTAGTTCGGCTACTTAACAATAGGTGGTGCTAGGGGTCTATACGTGAATATTATTAACTTAATCTAAATAAACGGGGAAAAAGTAAATGTAGTAAGAATATTTACAGGAGCGTGCGGTAGATGGTCCACGTTATTTAGATGCGACAAGCTTAAAACACCATCCTGAAATAAACGAAATGAGAACTTAACTTATTGCATTAAAAAAAATACCCAAGAATAGGGGGCGGAGTGGTAGAAAAGGAGAGGCCTTTGCATAGCAGTGGGATATACTGTACGGCTAAAAAAATCTAAAGGACTTGTTAAAATATGGCCTCCTATTGTTTCGTACAGCAAATGTAAAATAAGTGAGTTTATTTAATAGACCATGAAAGTATTATAATGAAACATCTAAATTTTTTATCAAAGTGAACGAATGCAAATTTTGTTTAAGCAGATTTCTTGACCACCCCTTACAATTAACATTACTTATTACAAAAAGTAAAAAAAAATGAGCCTTTTTTTAAATGTTTACCTACCTAAAAGGTCTTAATTAAAATAAAATAAAAATAAAACCCATTAATTTTGAATAATAGTTAATTTTCGTTGCATAACGGATGATCGCGATTTCGATTTTAATTAACATTTTTTGAAAACGACTCAAAAATCATTGCATACGTTTGCCTTCTGACAAAAAAAAGATGCTCAAACCTTTCTACCAAATCTGTATATTAATAAGAAGATGAATTTTATAATAAACCAAATTATACAGAAATATCTTACGTTGTAACCGTCGTCCAAAGATTGCCCATAGACAGAAAGAAAAATGGAAAGAAACAATGCGAAAAATGTCACCATTTTGATGACGGTTCTGATACGACTATGAATAAATAGCTCTGAGAGCTATACTATGATTTGAGAGATATAAAATCTACCTAATTATTCTGACATGTAAATGTTGAAGTAAACAATTATAGCTACTCGTCGCGTAGTATCCAATTACAAGGCAAATTAAAATGGTGTTGCTTCAAAAATTAAATTATCGTAATTCCACTGAATTACAAGCGTATGGATAAGAAGTAATTACAGAAATTAGTTTTACATAAATCACGCGGAAAATAACAAAATCCGTAAGTTTATAAATTTCGTACCTTTTCCAGGAAATTTATAAACTTCCGTAAGATTCTAAACGAGAGACAAATTTTTTGAAAATTATTTTACGGCCGTATTTTCGTAAAATAATCAATTTAGGTTAGGTTAGATTAGAAAAAAATTGCGAAAATGTAGTCGTAAAAAAAATTGGCTCTCGTTTGGAATCTTACGAAAGTTTATAAATTCCTAAACTTGTAAATTTTGATATTTTCCGGTGACACAAGACATCATATATCACGAAGATTATTTGACACTTAAGACATTATTATTCTTATTCTCAATATTCTCCGCTGTCTTTGTATTGCCGTGTGGTGTCAGGATAAAATAACACCTACATTTCTTCCGTGGATGTCGTGAATAGGTTTAGGTTTACCTTAGGGGAGGGCTTGTGTGAGGATAAACGGGGCGTATACTGACTGGTTTAACATCGAAAGAGGTGTTAGACAAGGATGTGTTGCGTCACCTTGGCTGTTCAACCTATTCATGGATACATGTTTGAATGATTTGAAGAGTTATGACTGTGGACTAAAAATGAGGGAGTTGACCATCAAATACCTCCTATACGCTGACGACCAAGTGTTGGTTGCATCGTCGGAGGAGGAGTTGCAGAGGATGGTTAACATTTTATGTGATGCATTAGAAAGGAAAGGTATGAAAGTTAATGTAAGCAAAACGAAAGTTATGGTGTTTGAAAAAGATGATTGCGGGACAGAATGTAAGATTATGATTGCGGGTGAGAATGTAGAACAAGTAAAAGAGTTTGTATACCTGGGATCGGCGTTTACGAAAGACGGTAAGTGTGAAAGTGATATTGAAAGAAGAGTGAATGCAGGAAATACAGTCAATGGAGCGCTGCGCGCCTTCGTGAGCAGCCAGAAGGTGTCGAAAAAGGCGCGTCTGGCTGTCCACAGAGGGGTGCTCGTTCCAACACTAATGTACGGTAGTGAAAGTTGGGTATGGCAAACGAAGCATAAAAGTAGAATAAATGCAGTAGAAATGAGAGCGTTAAGGAGTATGGAAGATGTAACACTGAAAGACAGAATACGAAATAGTGTGATAAGGGAAAGAGCTGGCGTGAAAGTAGATGTAGTGACTAGAATAGAAAGAAGTATGCTTAGCCGGTTTGGTCATGTAGAGAGGATGGATGAAAGAAGACTGACAAAACAAATTTATACGGGGAATGTGGATGGGTGTAGTGGGAGGGGAAGACCTAGACGGACGTTCCGTGACCAAATCGCGGACGTTTTAGAAACAGGTCAGGTTAAGAGTACCCGAAACCGACGAGCATGTATGAGGAGATTGATGAATGTGGATGAAGCAAAAGAGGTATGTCAGGATCGTAGCGAGTGGAACAAAGTAGTCTCTGCCTACCCCTGTGGGAAAGAGGCGTGACGATATGTATGTATGTATGTATGTATACCTTAGGGGTCAGGCTAGTAACCTGTCACTATTCTACCTCTTCCGTCTTTGCAAACCTAAAAATATGCTAGAAGTGGCAGCGAAGCGTGATATAGTCGTAATCATAGTTTTGTCTGTCACGTTTTGTGCTCTGAAGAAATATGGCAAAGGTGTCGAATAATCACATCGTGTTCCCAAACAGGGCAGGCAGAGTGCACAAAACGGTACCGGTATATTGTCAAACCGTGACTGTTTCACAATTCGTAGCCACTTATATGTGCCCTTATTTATATGCGCGTCTGAAAATCCCTGTGATGTTCAAGTAAAAAAAAAGCTTAATTATTGTTCCGTCTTTCTTCATACGTGTCTTTTTAACATGCGTATTATTTCCAAAAAATATACGCTAGAAGTGGCCACGAAACGTGAAATAGTCATCGTTTTGTCTATGTAGCGTTTTGTGTGCTCTGCCTACCCCTATTGGGAATACAGGCGTGATGTTATGTATGTATGTATGTATGTATTATTTCCTTATAATAAGTACTTGAAGTGATTTACTTTTAAGTCTCCTTCAAACATTCTACTTAAGATTGATTTAAGGGACCTATATACGCTTTTTTGGCCCATTGATGTGGTTGTTTTAATTAAAATCATCTATTTTCAGTTGCCACACTTAATGTCTGGTACTTATTTAGAAATTAAATACGCACATTTTTTTCGATAACTTCTTAAATTTATTGCGTTAAAACTCTAATATTTTGACACAATATGTAGGTATCTTTTTATCCTCTACACCGGTAGAGGATAAAAAGAGTCACTACTGAGTGGATTCATTACAGAAACGCGTAATTATGACATACATCTTTCTTCGACGAAAGTTGCGATTACCTACTCTAAGTTTTTTTGTTTTTGAGATTCTTTTAAATTCACATTTTTACCCAAAGGCGGACCAATATCAACATTGACATGCTGTATAATGCCAATTTTAGGTTCTGTTATACATACATAGTTTTTTGCAAATGATTATACATTATAGTCTGAAGAATAGTTCCGTTGAGTTCTAGTTGCTTTTGTCTAAGCTTAATTTTTTGTAGATTTTTTAATATTCACGTTTTTAAAACCATAATGGAACCTAAAACTGGCAGAAATTAGACAGCATATTAATGCTGAAGTTGTTTGACCTTTAGGTAAAAGTGTGATTATGATTACATATCAAAAATTCTCCAAAAAAAGGTTAAATAACAGCAACTAAAATTCACCAGAAACATTTTTCAGACTACGTAAGTTCTCACAGAGAAACATAATTTAGGGGAGACCTAGGTGGGTTGACACAAAATTTACAATTCTGGTCATAACTGCCTCCCTATACGTTTTAGAACTATGCAAAACATACCACTAGACAGGAAATTTAATAATCTAACTATTTATTTCAGTTAAAGTGGTAATAAGTACTGATAACTATTAAAAAAATGTCATTTTTCAAATCAAGTCAGAGTGTTTCAACTCTCCTAATACCGAGGTAAGATTAAACAGGTACCTAGGTAAGTTGACACAGTAGCCAGATGGTCAAAAAAAATTAAAAAACGGGCATTAAAATGAATAAAAACCTTTTGATGTTCAGGAAACAAACAATTAAAGAAACAAAGGTCAATCAGCAGTACAAATAGACAAATACCCTTACTCATAATACATTTATTATTTTATAATTGGGATGGCAGACTGGAATTAAGTGTGTCCTTAATTCTTAACAAAATTTTAGTCTTTAATGCAGTCAGAACTGTTTAACCAGGTAATAATCGTTAACAGAATAACTTTTGTAATATAAAGTGACTTAATTAATTCTGTTATTTAAAAAAACCTACTTTCAACAAGGTACCTTCTTAAGTATTTTGAAAAAGTCACGTTCGTCAAGCTATTTACTAGTTTTCAACTCATCTTTTTAGGCAATGACAGGCTTTCCGGAGCGCAGAAAAGTCTGAAAACAAAAATATATCTAAAAATGCTCTCAGGAGCTTATTTGCGTAAATAAGATTTTGCGTTTTGAATTTATTTGTAAGCTTTTTTACCCTAAACTTGTAATAACCAGTCGTTTTCTAGTAAGCATTTGAGTAATAATTAAAAATTGATTTAATACAAATAAATAATCTTTAGCCTTTCATCTCACTAAATTATAATAAGAAACTTAGTATTAGGAAATTAGGTTACGTTGAGGAGAATTTGTAATCACGCTAAAACAGACTGTGGAAGAAGTAGACTGCTCATGTTCATAGCGCGAGTAACAGTGTGAGTATTTATGTCAGGAAGGAAAGTAAGCACATTGGCAGTCGCACTACTGTAAGGCAAATTTCTTTCCGCTCGAAGTTCTTGGTCGTTGGGTCGCGTTGGTGGTTGGGTCTAGTTTCTTCCTCTCCAGTTCACGTTGTTCTGAGTTGCGTTTGATTAATAAAGAATAATTGGTTTTTTTAGCCGGCCAGGAAGTGTGCCACTATAAAAAAGTTTAAATTAAATGGCCAAATGCCACATACAATAAAACCCTGTGTTAATAAAACTAAAAATAAAAGAACCGAGGTGAGTTGCAACAAACGAGGTGAATTGAAACAAGGTGTTTCAACTTACCTCTACCTTGAAATTTAAGGCTCTTGACTTATCATTGCGGTTAAAATCTACAAACCGCAATTTTACCAAAAATGTGACATATGCATGTTAGACTACATTGACCGAGCTTCAAAAATCATCTATAATCAGCACGAGATTGGATTCCTTACATGTAAAGAAACTGTACCGAAAAAAGAATAAAAAACCTACTTTTCGTCCAATTTTGACCACCGACGCTGTATCTCCGAAACCGTCCACCTGGTGGCCACGACGCGTACTAGCAAGTCTACCGGACCGAGCTTAAGGTTTAAAATGCATAGTAGCCTAACTTCTATTTGCTATAGTTCCTGAGATATTAGCTTTGTGTCAACTCACCTTTGTGTCAACCCGCCTAGGTCTCCCCTAACCTAAAACTGACAGAAATTATACAGCATAGCAACGCTGAAGTTGGTTTGCCATTACATAAAACTGTGATTGTTAAATCTAAAAAAAAACAATTAAAAAGTTAGCAGCTGGAACTCCATGGAACTGTATGTATTGCTGTTTCTCTCGTATAAAACGATAACTGCACCTGAAACTGGCTATTATGATACAGCATATCAACGCAGGGTTTGGCACGATATTTAATAAAACTGTAAATTTTTAAAAAATCATCAAAAAAGCTGCAAAGGCAGAAAAGGCTTGAACTACGCGAAATTAATTTCAAAGCTTCTTTATCGTTCATTGGAGATCATAAAAGTACTGAAATTGGTTTTTGTGACGCAGCATTTCAACACGGAAGTTAGCATATCATAGAACGCTTGTGTGAGCAAATCTATGTGACGTAATATAACGCAAAGAACGTACAACTGACTACTTCGACCCTTTACCACTTGACGGTGATATGCCCCGATCACGTTTTAACGTATGAAATAATAAAAATAAATCATAAACTAAATGTTACTTGAAACGTTTTCGATGAAATTAAATTCGACAAAAAATTATAGTCTACTTTAGGCTCTGCGCAGACGACAGGCTATCCGCGACGGACTTTTTAGTCTGTGAAAACATAACCTAATGGAATTATATGCTGTATAACGCACACGACGCGCAAAAAGTCCGGCGCACAATGCATAGGTACAATCCACGCAGACTTTTTGTGCGCCGCAGACTCGATCGCACCCTGTTGTCTGCGTTGCCTCTTAGTCTCTTTCTCAATCGCTCAACACAGAAATAAAACCAAGACAGCAACCCTAAAAAGCACAAAATTAATTAAAACCCAAAGAAATTAGCAGCTTACTAATGCGTCGATAATTGCTTTTAAAATTAACTTTATCGATTAACCGCTAAAATCGATTTTACAACTGTTAGGGTAAACAAGTCGCTCATTAACGGGTGTTATAAATACAGGTAACACCGGGGTGTGTTTCGAGATCTCGCCATGGCAACACTAGTTTGTGCTATAGTCTTTGTCTGTTTCACGGCAATAAAGGGGCAATATGGATCGAACGTAAGGTTAACTTTTACACTCCCCGGAATCTAACTTGGCAAGATGTTAAACAGTGCGGGTAAGTTCGCGCGTCGCTTTGTCCATGAAAAACGGTTGTCTGTAAAATCGGCTTACGGACGATGGTTGAACGTGACAACGTCATAAGAAAATACTGATGGAATGGTTCCATTTTTCAAAAGATTTTTTTTAATTTAATTTAATTTTATTACATACTTTATAGCATGCATTAAAAAAAATACAAAAGGAACTCTTTTGAACTGGATTTGAAACGGTGACCTATGATTCTACAGTCCACCGCTCTACCAACTGAGCTATCGAAGGTTGAGAATTGGAGTTGAAATTCTGATAAACTTTCTGCAACGTAATTGGTTTAATGGGACGCCTCAGATCGACGACGTCATCGAGGTAACGCCGCATACGTCATGTTTTTTGTGCGTGCAGCCGGCTCCATCGAATTATAAGACGTTGTCACGTCAAAAAGCGATGGCGAACTTACTCCCACTAACGTTTAGACTCAATAAGATTACATTAGGTTAGGAAACTTTGTGTCATGTGCTATAGGTGAAAAACTTATGTAAGTCACCTGTTGTATGCGTGAGTAATGTGTAATTATAGACATTCAATTTTTGAAATTTGTAATATATCTTATGGTTTTCAAACTCATTATATGCTCATCTTTCAAGTTTGATTATTCCTGTCCAGTTATGATTGACACGACTGTCACGATAAGATAAGTATAAATATTTGTTGTCTTCGTATTTTTTGCGTCGTTCATTGCAAACTGGACATAACTACATACACATACAACAGGTGACTTACTTATGTTGTTTACCTATAGCGTTACTAGATATCGATAATAATCATACACCGGTTTCGCGGGGGCAAAAATGTACTGACGTTTAATAGTGCGAGGATACATTAAACTAATTTTATTAGTTGATATCGATAAAAATGACGTAATTCAAACTTAGCCATTAATTTAGTTATGATAATACATACATACATACATCCAATCATGCCTGTGTTCCCAAATGGGATAGGCAGAGCACACGAATCATGTCAAATAGAACCATGTCTATTTCACGCCTCGCGGCTGCTAGTAATTTTAGGTTTAAGAACAGATGGAAGAGGTATAATAGTGACAGGTTGCTAGCCTGTCGCCTAAAGCATACCTTAACATATTTCCTTAGTCGCCTCTTACGACATCCACATAAGAAATGGACAGGTGTTATTTTATCCCGACACCACATACTCTTAAAAACGAATTAGCACATAATTGCTTAAAATATGCTTTATAATCGATTAAGTCCGAACTTCTCAATTTCAAATTAATTAAGCAGTTCAAATCGATTGACTCACTGTGAATTTTTACAAGCAGGTCATTAAACATATATACATACATATTCTCACGCCTGTATTCCCATGAGGTGGGCAGAGCACATGAATTCAAAAATCCAGTGCCACGTTTAGCAAATTCAGGGTCACCAGATGGTTAAACGTGATATTGGAGTGACAGGTTGCTTGCCAATCGCCACAATACACTAACCCTTTCCCAGAGTCGACTCTTACGACACCCACGGGAAGAAAGGGGGAGGTGCTATTCTAACCCGGCACCACACGGGGTATTATACGTGTATATAATATAAGGTAATGTAATGAATAGCACCTCCCCCTTTCTTCACGTGGGTGTCGTAAGAGTCGACTCTGGGAAACGGTTAGTGTATTGTGGGCGATGGGCTAGCAACCTGTCACTACAGTATCACGTTTAACCATCTGGTTACCCTGAAATTGCTAAACGTGGCACTGGATTTCTGAATTCATGTGCTCTGCCTACCCCTCTTGGGAATACGGGCGTGAGTATGTATGTATGTCTGTAGTAAATGAAGGGATTATTTGAAATCATGGTCACCATCTGCTGTTATTTTTAATCTTTCACGGGTTTATTTACTTTGACTTGCAGTGACATTATTACGCGTAAATCAGCCAGTTAGTTTTAACACATTCACTGCCAACAAAATATTAAAAATCCATAGCTGGGTGCCAAAACTTTTTCGTAAGCTGACTATATTGCCAGAGTGGCCGCGCAAAGCACGTCGACTCGCCGCAAGCGCCGGTGTTTTACTGACTCATACAAAATGTACTAGACTAGACGCTCACTCGGATCCGAGTGGTCAGCAGTGTATGTGTTAAAATAGCTTATAATTAGTATGTATTTGTGTATTATTCTGCCAAAAGCGGATAACCCATGTAAAGGAGTTTTTTTTTTACAGGACAACATGATGGGCCTTTCAAGCGTACTAAATAAGTCTCCAAAATCAGCCTTGGTAAGTGGTATATAAGTTACACATAACTATATAAGTTACAACGATGTACCTGCGCATAATGCATTATTTGAATACGTTTTTAACCAATCATAATACAGTGCCATTGCTATAGTAGAGACTTTTAGGTAATTAAAAAAGGTAAACAAATGGGAGCTGTCAAAAGTCAACCCAACAAAGTCAAAAATTAATTAATTAAAAGCCTCTATTATAGCATGGGGAGCAGTAGCAACATACATGGGGGTGATTCGGATACCCTTAAGGGGTGGTCTATCTCTAGACTTAAGGTCATAGCACACATATCAACTCGAAAAGGGATCGCCACCGTATCGCCTCGAGTCGTTCAGTATTGTTTGTATGAAACTCCCTACTGCAACGCACACTAATCGGAATCGTAACGTAACCGCCTCGCCTCGGAACAGGCTCCGAACCGCGATGCGGTGCGTGGTCAACTTGCAGTTCCCGCGCTTACGGCTCGTCGTCCCCGCGCTTACGTCTCTCCGTACGCGAGCTCACGTCTCTTCGTCCACCCTTGCCCCTGTCCTTGTCAGCCAGCGGTCGGCGAGCCGTAAGCGCGGTGTCGCCTAGCCGTAGCCGAGTTGACGTACAGGAGCTGCTGATACGCTTACGTTACGTGCATACGTTGGGTTGACGCCTGGTTGATGGCGAGGCGAAATGCGATACGGTGACGATCCTTTTCCGAGTTGATATGTGTGCTGTGACCTTTACGTTTGACACTATTTTTGGGACACCCTGTAACACTCTAATGAGTTATCGCCAGGGGGGAAGGTTTGTTAAATTATGTATAAGTGAGTAGTGCTAAGTTTAATATCAATTTAAGATTCATTTACTAAACCTATGAAAAAACAGTTTCAGTGGCCGCGGTACCTAAACACGGTAAATATTTATTTTTTGACCATGTTTTAGTTATTTATTAGTTGTTCAAAGACAAGGTAAAAACGAATAAATAAAAACATACTTACTCAAAATTTTCTTTTGACTCACAGATCGCGGTAAGTCCTTTGGTTTTAAATACCTTCGTTTGTAAAAAAAAATGTTACTGTACTATCAGCCCCTGATTTAGTACCCGTTAGATTCTTTAATTTGAAAATCACATTTACAAGTTTACCGGCAGACGCAGCGTGGGTAGGCCCCCCGCAAGGTGGACCGATGACTTGGTGCTAGTCGCGGGAAGCCGCTGGATGTGGGCAGCGCAGGACCGGTCATTGTGGAGATGCTTGGGGGAGGCCTATGTCTAGCAGTGGACGTCTGTCGGCTGATAATGATGATGATGATGATGATTTACAAGTTTAATATTCCTTGTTGTTTTTTTACTGTCGCACAATCGATTATAGGACAAAAACAAACAAGCAAATCGATCAAAAAAACGAGATAAGGTGGCATGTGATCATCGTAGCATGAATATAGTTCCCACGCGGGCTCAGTGCGGATTGGGAACTTCACACACTCCTTTGAATTACTTGGTCGCTGTGTGTTGGTTTGCTCATGATGTTCTCCTTTGCTGAAGAGGTCGTGGTAAATTTCAAATTACATTTCATACATTCATCACCCTTGGTCAAATTTATTTGAAAAATATTAATATTTTTTAACTTTTTCATCAGAACGGCGTTACGCCTGGTGCTCGTGTAAGTATTACAGAATCTAATAAAAATCAAATGTATATTGTCGTATTTATATTCAACTAGCTTTTGCCCGCGGCTCCGCTCGCGTTAAATTCGGGGTATCACAGAAGAGATAGCACACATACCAATTTATAGTTTATACATCGAAAACTTCCACCCCTCATTTTAGGAAAATGGGGGATTTTGAAGAGACAAAAAATAGCTTTATGTCACTCTCCATGCCCTAAACTATCTCTACCTAAAAAATCATGTCAATCCATTCTCCGTTTAGCCGTGAAAGACGGACAAACAAACAAACAAACAAACAAACAAACACATTTTCACATTTATATATTGGTACGGAAAAAAATTATCTCTAATTTTAGTTTTAGATTTAATTTTAGTTCTAATTAAGTTTGTTTTTAGTATAAGTTATTTATAAGCTTTATTGTTATTATCTGGAAAATTTAAATGCAATTAAAACGGGTTTAAATAAAAAAAATCATATTGGTACGGATATATTTTTATACACTTGTGGTAATAGCAAGTATTGGCCTTGCCAACGTACATACATCACGCGTGCATTGGGGTAAGCTGCTTTGGGGTAATTTACCGTAGGCAGAGCACAAGAAACGTTACATGGGTCATTGTCATAACCCTAAAAAAACATGTCCATTTGTAATATATAAGACATTTTTAATAATTGCATTTAATTTACAT
>BHDV01016521.1:80515-91688 GCA_005406045.1 Adoxophyes honmai | reverse complement strand
CTAACCCTTTCCCAGAGTCGACTCTTACGACACCCACGGGAAGAAAGAGGGAGGTGCTATTCTAACCCGGCACCACACGGGGCCAGTTTATTTTGAATTGTTGAAATTTCGAAGCAATTTTTGAATTGAACTGTCAAATAAACACAATTTAGATTTTTGGTGCGTTAGATAATAGCGTTGCTGGATTACATTCAAATAACTTCAGAAACGACAAGATTAGTACTAACTTTATACCCCTGTTTGACTGAATTAATTTCTAAAAATCCTTTCTCAAACGATCACAAAAATTACGCGCAATGAGATACCAATAGTGTCCGACCGAAGGTACAATTTCGGCCGAAGCCGAAGCCAAAGCCGAAGGTGTGTTGACCCCATATTAACCCTAAGAAATACGAGAATTTGCTAACAGTAAAAAAAATTTTGCGCAGTTTTCGTTTCTAAATCAAGTATGACTATGTTGTTATGTTATGTGTGTTGTCAGTAATTTAAATAATTAACTGCAAGTAATGAGTTCGGGCCGGCGAAATGCTGCCCTGCTAAGCGTTGCGCACTATCCGTCTCGCTCTGGCATCGTTTGTTCAATTTCAAATCACGATTTGCAAACCTTCGGCTTCGGCCAAAGCTTCGGCCAAATTTTGGCCGAAGCCGAAGGTTTGGCCGAAGGTGGTTTTTTTGGCCGAAGGTGGCCGAAGCCGAAGCTTCGGTCGGACACTAGATACCAAAGACGAGCGCGATGCGGCAAGCGCCATCCTACTGCCGTAAACGTACCTACGTCACTATATAAGGGGCAGCGCAGACGTCAGACTTTTGTGCGATCGAGTCTGCGGCGCGATAAAAACTCTGAATGGCGCGCAGAGAGTTTCCAATCAGAGTTTTAATTGCGCCGCAGACTCGATCGCACAAAAGTCTGTCGTCTGCGATCCTTAAACTTTATCTTTTGAATCAAATTATCATTTTTGTTTCAGGGCAACGTTACAGTCAGCGACGTAAAGAAATTATTTGGTAAAGTAAGTATTAGAAAATAAGCCTTCACTGTTTTTAATCAACACCTGTGAGATAACTGATGAATAGTTACCTACCTACCTATAGACACCTACCTGTACCATTGCTTGGGTTTACTGTGACCACACTCTCTAGCGCGGCGTGAACGATATTTGTATAGAGCATTATTCGAGACGAACATAGAGTATTGTTCTGTTCTGTGACGTTTAGTTTTAGTCAGTTGCACTCTGTAGGCCGACCCGAGAGGTCACGTGTTATTGAACCACAATTGTGTGTTGAAATATAGTTCATTTAAAAATTTTCTACATGTTTCATTTTGTGCCGAACATGTAAATGGTCCTTCGAACCGGATAACCGAAGTTAATACTCGTGGAAGTTACCGCCTCTAGTGGTAACTTCCACGAGTGACCACTAGAGGCGCTCTTTCAATTTTCACCATAAAACAGACAGGTGTAGAAGTTCATCATCATCATCATCATCAGCCTATATACGTCCCACTGCAGGGCACAGGCCTCCTCTCAGTATGAGAGGGCTTGGGCTATAGTTCCCACGCGTGCCCAGTGCGGATTGGGAACTTCACACACAACGTTGAATTACTTCGTCGCTGTGTGCAGGTTTCCTCAAGATGTTTTCCTTCACCGAATAGCTCGTGATAAATATGAAATTCGATATCGCACATAAATTCAGAAAAATTCAGAGGTGCGAGCCCGGGATTTGAACCCACGACCCTCTGCTTGAGAGGCTACAAGGGTGTAGAAGTTAATCTACATAATATAAAGCGGCTAGTACACATTCGCTGTTGATGGGCCAGGCTTCGCAATCGGGCCAATCACGGTCCGGCCAACACACGCCAACACACGCCAACACCCCCTGTACACATTGGAGTTGGCCTGCATTGGGCCAGCATGGGCCAATGTGTACTAGCCCCTTTAGGCGCTGCGCAGACGACAGTGTTTTGTGCGCTCGAGTCTGCGCAGCAATAAATTGTCTGAATGGCGCGGTGACAGTTCCACGAAACTCTGAATGGAAATTCCTGGAACCTGTCAACGCGCCATTCAGACAATTTATTGCTCCACAGACTCGATCGCTAAAAAGTCTGTCGTCTGCGCAGCGCCTTATGGAGCGCACGAGCAACGCACACACGTCTCACAAACACGATATCTCGGACCCAGTGTTGCCAACTTAGTGGATTTTCCACTAGATCTGGTGGTTTAGACATGTGTTTTAGCAGGAAAATATTAGTTTTAGTGGCTAGTGGATTTTTTATTGGAATAGATTCTTTCTCGTGTGGTGCCGGGTTAGAATAGCACCTCCCCCTTTCTTCCCGTGGGTGTCGTAAGAGTCGACTCTGGGAAAGGGTTAGTGTATTGTGGGCGATGGGCTAGCAACCTGTCACTGCAATATCACGTTTAACCATCTCGTTACCCTGAAATCGCTAAACGTGGCACTGGATTTTTGAATTCATGTGCTCTGCCTACCCCTCTTGGGAATACAGGCGTGACGATATGTATGTATGTATTCTTTCTATTAGTGGTAATTTGAGAATTTAACCACTAACACAATTCATATAATTCTGATCATCTTTAGTTAATATTACTTCACCTGTTTGTAAAGATCAAAACACAGTTTATTACTATTCAAATCTTTAAGTAAGTCTTAAGTCTTTTTTTTTTTAGTTGTGCTTTCATGCTTTGGTTCAGCTACAGAAAGTTTTAGTGTTTCTGGTGGTTTACACGGCTGCGTCTGGTGGTCCCGTTTTTTTTTAGTCATTAGTCATGCGGTTGTCATGCTTTGGGTTATCTACAGAAAATTTTAGTGGTTTCTGGTGGTTTTCACGGCCCCATCTGGTGGGTTCGTAGAGATATAGTTGGCAACACTGCTCGGACCAGTTGGGACCAGTTTGAGCGCGGTTGCCGTCCGCTTGAGACGCGCATCAATGAACAATTCAATGAAAGATTTTCCAGGAACGTCAATTTTCCTTGCATAGACAAGACACCATTCACCCACTGCTTTTTGTCTTCGACTTAAAACAACACTAGGTAGTTTATAAGTTTCTTTGTTACAATAGTAAAAAATCTTTAGTATAATTTTTTTTTTTATTTGTGTTGCAGATGGCAAACGTAAGTACGATCAAAGTCTGATTTTCATGGAATATCATTTTTTTTTTGTATTTTGTCTTTCTTAATTTTAACCCCGACGCAAAAACGACGGGGTGTTATAAGTTTGACGTGTCTCTCTCTCTGTGTGTGTGTGTGTGTGTGTGTGTGTGTGTGTGTAAATTTGTATGTCTGTGGCATCGTAGCTCCCAAACGGATGATCCGATTATAATGCGGTTTTTTGTGTTCGAAAGCTATATCCGTCGAGAGTGTTCTTAGCTATGTTTGGTGGAAATCGGTTCAGGTCTTCAAGGTCATCAGGTCATTTGTTAGGTGTGATGAGAATGTTACACGTTCAGTAAAGCCATCGAACTGGGGCTCGTCAGGGGTTTTTTTAATTTTTAATGATTGTTGGTTATTATTACCCATATCTATGTAGTCCTCATGCGTTTGGCGTGACAAGATTAAAAGCAGTGGGTATTTCCCATGGAAAAAGCGTTGCGTGTTACCCCCACTTAATCTGGCCAAGTTAGATTTCAGAGACTGTATTTTACATTCCCGTGAGGTGCCGGGTTAGAATAGCACCTCCCCCTTTCTTCCCGTGGGTGTCGTAAGAATCGACTCTGGGAAAGGGTTAGTGTATTGTGGGCGATGGGCTAGCAACCTGTCACTGCAATATCACGTTCGACCATCTGGTTACCCTGAAATTGCTAAACGTGGCACTGGATTTTCGAATTCATGTGCTCTGCCTACCCCTCTTGGGAATGCTGGCGTGAGAATATGTATGTATGTGTATGTATTTTACAATCGGGCGGTCGATGGCGCCCTCGAAGAACGTATATCGACCAGATCGGCGATGTTCTAAATAGACGCCAAATTAGAAGTATCCGAAACCGTCGAGCGTGTATGACGAGAGTGGTGAATGTGAGTGAAGCGAGAGAAGCATGTCGGAATAGGAGCGAAAGGCACTCTGTTGTCTCTGTTTACAGGATACCCATAGTTTTAATACTGATACTTACCGTGTTTATTTTTTTTAGGATTTCAAATTGCTGAGTAATGTTCCTGGTGTAAGATTTATTTTAACTTTTGATTTAGTTTGTTTCAAAACTTGATGCAACAGGTCGCAAATTGATATACAAACTTAAAAACAAAATATTTAAAAATATAACATTACGCAATACCAAAAACAAAATAACTAACTAAAATAATAACTAGCTTAAAAACTAGACTATATTTAAAAAAGGGCACCCCCGAGGCATGGTCCCAAAGACGCTGGCAGCGTTTCCTCGCAGTATCGCAATGCTGATGCGTTGAGCGAGGAAGCTGCCAGCTCTTCTTAAAAGTAGTTTAATACTAGACAAAACTAACTGAACCTAAAATTTTATCTAAAACTAAAATTAAAGATAAAAAAATCCCCCCGCCGAGAATAGATAGGGTGCCCAGAAGGCTGGCAGCATTGCCACGTTGTATGGCAATGTTGATTCTGGGCGAAATAATGGCCAGCCTTCTGGTCTAAGCAGACTTTTTTTGCTCTACGTAGAGTTCAAAATGTACTTTATTGTATGCGTAAAAAATAGTTTTAAATACGATTGTCTAATTCAGTACGTGGTATTATTGTTTATTATCTGATTGACTTAACACGTTCGACGCCAGTGAAACAGCGTCTGTGTCAACAACACTCTCAATGAAACGCTGTCGGCGTCGAGCGTATTAATACTTTACTATTATTTCCACACGTCCCCCTTTCTTCCCGTGGGTGTCGTAAGAGTCGACTCTGGGAAAGGGTTAGTGTATTGTGGGCGATGGGCTAGCAACCTGTCACTGCAATATCACGTTTAACCATCTGTTTACCCTGAAATTGCTAAACGTGGCACTTGATTTTTGAATTCGTGTGCTCTGCCTACCCCTCTTGGGAATACAGGCGTGAGAATATGTATGTTTGTATGTATTATTTCATTTTAAGTGTTTTCTCTTTCAGGGCAACGTCCTTTTCGACCATTATAAGAAGCTGTCCAACGTTATGGTCGTACGTACACATCTCGTTAACACTTATTAGCTTATTAATTAAGTACGTAACGTATATTAATTAGCACGGCGGATAACATGCCGCGCTCCGCCGCGACTCCGCGTCGTTTAACATTTAGGTGCAGCGCAGACGACAGACGTTTTGTGCGATTGAGTCTACGACGCACAAAAAGTCTGCACAGATTGTATGAATTGTGCGCCGGACTTTTTGCGCGTCATATAATTCCATAGGTTTTATTTTGACAGGCTAAAAAGTCCGTCGCGGATAGTCTGTCGTCTGCGCAGGGCCTCACGGTGCCGTGTTGTAAACATGTGGCCACGCTCTAAGGGCACGTGGCGTAGGCAATATCGTGCCTCGGTACCACTCTGCTTTCAGAACAGGACATGATGGCATAAAAGTCTGCGTCAGCGCATTGCCTTGGCCCTTGTATCAGTGCTAAAATAGGTTTTTTATATTTTTTTACTATATTTTGTGAAAAAAAAATCCGTAACCTCCCTAGCAGATATCTGTATCATCCACCACAGAAACCAGTACTGTTATTCATTAAGCATTTATGTTCTTATTTCAGGATGCAAAAGAAATGTTAAACGATGGCACATCCACGGTAATTATAACTGACATTCGAATTTATCATGTCTTTAAATTATAACAGTGTTAATAGAGCTTCTAGTGTAATCGAAACGATCGTAGGTTCGATAACGATTTCGTTTGCGAGGTATGGATACTGAGACAGCGCCGCCAGGCGGTACATTTGCACAACTGCCGCGGGCGAAGCGTCTCCATACATTCCGCGACAATTCGCAAACGAATTCGTTAACGACTGCACCATCGAATTGAAACGATATGCGAGATATCGCAAAATCGTATGGTTACTGAGACAGCGCCGCCAGGCGGTACGTTTGCACAACTGCCGCGGTCGATACGTCTCCTTACAAATTCTGCGTTAATTTGTAAACGAAATCGTTATCGAATCTATGATCGTTTCGATTAAACTATACCTTATCGGTTTAGGTAGTTAAAACAATGTAAACAATCTTGACGTGTCTTTTTATTTAAACGTAGGTAGGTACACTTTATAAATCGAAATCTTTACATTTTACAATTTAGGTAGGAAAAAATCATTTACTTTCATAATTGAATTGTATAGTGTAACGATTTTCATTTTTAGACTGTGTATTTCAACAAAAAGACATGTCAAGATTGTTTATATTGTTTTAACTACCTAAACCGATAAGGTATATACGCTCAGACCATCGAATTCGGCGTTGCACAGAGAAAACATTTTTGGTAGCGAAATCTTTTTGTAGGATAAACACAAAACAGTTAGTGAAACTGGCTAACAACTATGCGGTTAGTGCGAGTGTGTTTGAAGTTATTATAACTTAAACTTTAACTGTATGTCTACGTCGCAAACTTAGGGTTTGTTAAGATTGTCAATTTTTGAAAAGCAATTTGTTTTAAATAATTATCTATTATCTTGTTTTTTTCTTGCCTTATACAATTGCAAAAGCCTGAGTTTTTACTTCCAATTCCAACTAATTTAAATTCACTTCTATTATTATTAGCCAGGTATGAATACGATTTTCGAAATTGTCAAATGCAGCCGACTTTTTGTCTCTGTCAGACAGAGAGAGCGCTATATTAACTTACTAGCTGTGCCCGCGACTCCGTCCGCGTGGAATAGTGACTAATTTTCCCCGTTTTTCCCGCATTTTTCAATGTTTCTTCGCTCCTATTAGTCGCAGCGTGATGTTATATAGCCTAAAGCCTTCCTCGATAAATGGTCTATCCAACACAAAAAGAATGGTTCAATTCGGACCAGTAGTTCCTGAGATTAGCGCGTTCAAACAAACAAACAAACAAACAAACAAACAAACTCTTCAGCTTTATTATATTAGTATAGATTCCAATAAATAGGGTTTAATGTAAAATACCTTAAATACCTAACGCCTACATATTTTCTGTGTTAGTGAAACGGAGTTAAATTGAAATGAAACATTCGACTATTATTGGATTACTAGACTTTATATTCGTACCTAAGTATTAAAATACGTTCCAGATGTAAAATACCTACTAACAAAGTGTATTTTTAATTTTCAGTCTGTACGTAATCGTTTTACTTTGACTATTTTTTAAATCAATTATACTGGTATATAGTTCGGAAGACTTTAATTATTTATTTAAATTTAAATTTACTTTATTTTACTTTTTCAGAAAATTATTAGTGTTAATGGCGCTATAGTAAGTATAGCCAAAATTTAAAGTAACATAAGAACATAACATAATATGGCTCTCACAATCACGTGCGTCGCACAGAATGTCTAGTGTATTGAAAACGATGATGAACTCGATATCGATTTGATATTGCAAAATTGTATGGAAACTGAGACAGCGCCGCCAGCGGAACTGCACAACTGCCGCAATCGAGGCGTCTTCATACAATTCCACGTTAAGCCGCAAACGAAATTGATATCGAGTTCATCATCGTTTTCCATACACTAGACGCTCAGATTTCGCCACTGGACATCCCCTACGTTTACCAATTTTCTACAGTTTTTCGCTTTATGTTGATTTTTATACTGTGAATTTCATGAATTATTATTCTGAATTGCTAAAAATATGTAAAAGTTTTTTTTTGTCCTGGATACTTGGACTTGGTTTGACTTCTATTTAAAATCTTGTAGTTTTAGGTTTGTAATGATTTTAATACCTTTTTGATTTTAGGCCAAAATAGCAGGCGCCCTGAGAGCTATATGGAATAAGGTTACAGTGAGTGTGAAAATAAATATATAAATTAAAATAAATAAATAAATAACGTGTACGTGTACAGGGTCTATCCGTTATTTTACATAATTATGATTTTATTCACAATAAAATCGAATAACGTTTACATTAAAAAACCGATTTCGATAGTATAATTACAATATATTAGCATCGGCCAAATTAGGAGTACCCGAAACCGTCGAGCGTGTATGACGAGAGTTATGAATGTGAGTGAAGCGAGAGAAGTATGTCAGAATAGAAGCGAATGGCGCTCTGTTGTCTCTGCCTACCCCGCAGGGAATAAGGCGTGACGGTTATGTATGTATGTATGTAATTACAATATAATTAGATATAACAAAAATATTTTTTCCCCGTGAGGTATCGGGTTTAGAATAACACGTCGCAAGAGGCGAATAAGGAAATAGATTAAGGTATATTATATTTTAAGCGATAGGCTAGCAACCTGTCACTATTGTACCTATCAGCTGTAAAGATAATAAAAGTATATGCTACAGGTGGCCACGGAACATGAAATAATCATGGTTTTGACTACATATACATAAAGTTTCGTATGTATGCCTACCCCACTTGGAAAAACAGGCGTGATGTTTGTATGTAAATAAAAAAAAATAACGACTTTTGTATTTTCAGTCATCTGTCAAATTTACAAAAAAGGAAAAAGATGTAAGTTTTCCATTTTTTTTATGCAAAATATACATTTATACAGTATCCGAAATCTAATTTGGTAAGGTTTTAAGGAGTTAACGCTACTTCAAATCTTGCCACCTTAAATTCCGGGGACTGTATATGAAAAATAACAGGCAACTTACCTTATCGAACTTAAGTTAAAAAAAAACAGTTTAATTGAGAACCTCCTCTTTTGAAGTTTCTTTATTGATTGTATTCTGTTACATAAAATAGACCCTACGAAATAAATTAGGGACTTAAGAGGGTGCACACAAAATTCGGTGATTTTGATGATTTTCAAATGCTTTAGAAAGCTATAAATCCTTAAGTTTTTAAAGAAAAACTACTGTAACATATAAATCAACTCTTTTTCTAGGGATTAACGGAAAGAAATATTTTATTAGCAACACAGATTTCTTTTACTTAGCCAATTTGTTGAAGGGTTTTCACAAAAATACGCGTCAGAGCTGTCTTTCACTTGAAAATTTTCCATTAAAATTTACCATAAACGATATAAACTAGTTATTATCTGATAGACAATATAGTCTACTGGGGATTAACGGAGAGACATGCATCAAATTATTGGTTTTTATTATTCAAATATCATTGTACATAATTTCAAAGTTGAACTATTACTTTATTTTTTTTCTCATTGATTTTATTATAATTACAAATGAAACAATTTTATTGTGAATTTACAGAATATGTTTAGTCTAACCATATTTTTTTCATGGCTAAATATGAGTTAATTTATTTTTCACGATTTTTTAAACATTGGTCCAAAACCACTAAGGTCAGGTGGGGGAAGAGAAACGCAGGGATAAGAGGGCTCTACAGACCATAATCACTCATAACTCGACGAGTTATGGTCTGTGGTGCCTCTTACCCCTGCCCTGCCCCTGAATTTCTCTTCCCCGCCTGATCTGATAATTACGTTCGTAAAAAATGTGTGCGCCCTCTTAAATAGTGAGTCAGACTATACCTGTCACTGTTTAACTATAGACATCGGAAAGTGACAGGTAGTATAATCTGTCTATCCCGTAGAGTTGATGTGCTAAGCCTACAGTTACAATTCGACGAGATAGAGGCCAAACCAAAACCGACAAGACGACATCGCAGCATTGTTAACTGACTTCAAGAAAGGAGAAGGTTCTCAATTCGATCTAATCTTTTTGACGTGACAACGTCTTAAATTAGGTTGCGGCTGGGAGTCACTTATGAAAAAGTGTAACGCTCGGTAACGTTACGATGACGTCACCGAACGAGAGAGAGGCCCGCAGTGTTAAGGAGGTGGCGCTTCGATAGTGCGAAGCCTCTATGGTATCATGTGAGACGTCAAACGCAGACATGGACAGCTGTCACGATTGGGAGTTGACGTGACAACGTCTTAAATCAATAAATATTCTACCGAGAAAAAGACGTTGTCACGTAAAATCTTCGCCCGTAAAACCGACTTTACAGGCAACCATTTTTTTGTGGGTATGTTACTCGATATCTCTGAGACCCATGAACTGATTTTTTTTTTGTATCGAAAGGGTATAACTCCGAATTGGTCCCATTGGCATTAAGTCGGGATGTGATGATGGGATCTCGCAGAAATCGAGGGAACTCTTCAAATGTTATAGGGACATGTACGGCCCTTTCGATAATTTATTGATGAAGTCAAGACTTTACATTCAGTAAATAGAATACTTTCAAGATATTGCTAATTTGAAATCGTTTTTTTATTAAAATTATTTATTGCCATTCTCCTGCCGCCATTGTTTATCTGAAAAAAGTTGAATAATGTATTAAAACACATTCTTTCCAGCTGGTGAGTAGAATATACTAGAATGTTGATGGCGTGGATAGTTCTAAACTTACACCACTAATATAATAATTAATAATTACTCACCGAGCTTCCGAAACTTCAGCATAAGTATCCTCATCGTGTATGTTTGTAAAAAAAAAACGCTACCAATATTTTTGATTCGTCATCTAAACATTCTAAACGACGAACTAAACAATTTTTAATCCTAGCCCGATTCCAATAAGAAAGCAAGTTGTAGGAAAATACGATTTAAGTATTTATATTTTTGTTTAGTCCCATTATTATAATAATAACATGAAACCGATGCTAATTAAATGATAATTAACGTCTTTATTTTTTTACCTAGTACATGGACACCCTACTTTCCGTAAGTAATAAACATGATTTAATAACATCAGAATACATATTGCGTTTTTAGTATGATGTTCCGTCTTTTCATAGAATTGTATTTGGCCGAATTTCATTAGCCAACCATCATTTTGCCGACGTTTAACTTTGACAAAGTAAAGTTATTGTAAAGCCTCTACACTTTTGGATGGGTTATCACTCGTCAAATCTTTCACTTGGACGAAAAACTTTTGGGCGAATAACGTTTCGTTGATGCAATAATTGCAGTTTTAACACATTCACTGCCAACAAAATAATCAATAATCTTTACCTGGGTGCCAACCATTTTTAAGGCGAATTCGGATTAAGTACTTATGAATCTTTGAAAATATGGATACATGACTACATGTATATTTTTATTATTATTATTTAAAAAAAAACGCTTTTTTCGGATCCGAGTGG
>BHDV01016521.1:67433-80486 GCA_005406045.1 Adoxophyes honmai | reverse complement strand
CCCGCCACACTCGGATCCGAGTGGTCGGCAGTGAATGTGTTAAGTGGTAAGAAAATAAATGCACTGTAAACTGTAACAAAGCATTTGTCTTTAGGGCTCCCTGGGCGTGTTATATGGATATCTGAAAGACATACTTGGCGTAAGTATCTTAATTTATAACTCATAACTATAATTAAGTATAAGGTTTTACTGTGTGAAATGGGTGTTCAAACTGTTAGTATATGCCTTATAAGTATATCTTATACGGCAAAGAAACACATTTTGAGGAAATCTAATAACACAAGTACGAAGAAATTCAACGTCGTGTGCGAAGTTCCAAATTCACGCTCAGCCAGCGTGGGAATGAAAAGTTTCTGAAAAACAAGTAATTTATAGTAGTCATGGTAATTAATTAATTAATGTTGTTTTTGTCTACTTTCTGCAGCTTAATAATTCGGTAAGTATTTTGTATTATGTGGGCTATTCATATTGACAACTAGTGTATCGCAGCCTAAATTTTATTTATGCAAATAAAAAATCATAGAATACATAAAGATATAATTATATATGTATACACGCAGGTGGACTAGACATAGGCGGTCTTATTGCTAAAAAGCAATTTCAGCCATAAAAGTAAAGTATACCTTAAAAGTCATTAACCAAAGAACTTAATTGTGTTTCAGAATAAGATCCAGTCGTTGTCAGATTCAAATGCAAAAAGCGTGATGGTATGATATTCTTAGTTTTCAATACGTCATTTTATTTGCCTTTTCTAGTACAGTACCAGAACTACGTACCTGCGCAGAATGCATTATTTGAATACGTTTTAGCCAATCATAATCATAGCTGGGCATTAACTCGTTAATCCGTTAATCGTTAATTAACGAAGTTACCATTTCGATTAACGGATTAACTTTTAAATTAACCCAAAAAAAGGTTAACGGACTCATTAACTTCCGTTAAAGACCCAGAACTCCGTTAATCGTTAATCCAATGCTTATCATTGACCGCGTGGCACCGCGGTGCGGTATTAAAAACAGGTTCTGACTAGTATGAAATGACAAGTGGCAAGCGGCGGTGCTAATAGATATCTTCCAGAACCAAAACCCAAATTCACTACCGAAACAATAGCAGAAAAATGTTTCTTTTTTATTACATTTTAACGGATTAACGATTAACGTTAACTTGCGTTAATTCTTTCGCAATGTAACGCTTTAACGTTTAACAAAGCTAACTTTTATAGTAACGGATTAACGATTAACGAAGTTATCTATTTGATTAACGGTGCCCAGCTATGATCATAATGCAATGCCATTGCGCGGGAAAATCTTTAACGGCCATTGGCTACTGCGCGCGACGCCGGCAACTCCGACGCCCGCCATTTTGCCCGACGAGATGAGCGGGAAAGAAAGATTTCATCTGCTATTGCATATTATAATATAATTCCATAGGTTTTATTTTCACAGACTAAAAAGTCCGTCGCGAATAGTCTGTCGTCTGCGCAGGGCCTAAGAAACACTCGACGGAGTTTGGTTTAGCAAATTATACTCGGTAAATACCCGCATCAAAAATAAGATCACTACTTCAAATCCTCTCTAAAATTGTATCTGTGTTTTTTTTGTTTGGCAAACAATAGAATGGATTATGCAGTAACGCACACGACGCGCAAAAAGTCCGGCGCACAATGCATACAATCCAGGCAGACTTTTTGTGCGCCACAGACTCGATCGCACAAAAAGTCTGTCGTCTGCGCTGCGCCTTACAGTTTTGCAAAAATGATTTTTATATTTCAGCTAAGTGAAGTCACATTAGCCGTGAGTATAGCGACAAATAACTAGCGACCGCCCCTAGGACTGAGAACTTTATTATCAATTTTAATCGCATTTTCTTTCACAGAAAGCCCTATCGAATGCGTTTAATTCTTTTCGTGCAATAACAACTCAGGGCACCAAATACGCAAAGGTAAATTATCTATCTACCTATCTATCTGTCTTTACACAATCTGACTCGACAGATGTTCTTTCTTAGCTACTGTTTCTACTGCACTACAATTATACATACATACATCCAATCACACCTGTATTCCCAAATGGGGTAGGCAGAGCATACGAAACGTGACTAAGACAAAACCATGATTATGAACTATTTCACACTTCGCAGCCACTTCTAGCATAGTTTTAGGTTTGCAAAGATGGGAGAGGTAGAATAGTTACAGGTTGCTAGCCTATCGCCAGTCGCCTCTTACGACATGCACGGAAGAAATGGAGAGGTGTTATTCGATCCCGACACCACACAGGACTACAAGTATACTTCCAAAAAAAAAAACAATTAAAGCACACATAGTTTATTATGACTGTGTGTGTAGTATGTATGTAGTTGAAGTGGCAATAGGTAGGCCACAATACACGAAGAGCAGATTGCCGATGGGATCGAAAAGTGCATGAGTGGAGACCACGGACCAGCAAGCGCAGCGTAGGACGTCCTACAAGATGGACAGACGACTTAATAAAGGTTGCCCGAATTCGCTGGATGTAGGATGGAGTCAAAAATACGTGTTCCTTATTTCTCCATAATCTAACAGACTAAATGGAATAAATGTTTTTCTTACATTATTTGATTTGGCTTCAAGGGTTACGATTTAAATTTTTTGTTACTTGAATATTAATATTTACGAATTATTTTCAGATGGTAAGCAAAGTTTATTTAAACTAAAATACTGCCTAGATCCTGCTTGCAACTTTATCTACATTATTTAGATATTAGTACATAATTTTATTATCAAGTTTCCAAGCATGAATGCCACGAACAATAATGGCGTATAAGTATCAGTGATAGAAGCTACAAGAAAAAAACAACAAAACATACGAAAATCTCAAAAGCTTAGTTTAAAAAAAAAATAGTAAGAAGACTCACTATATCGGCATAGCTCATTAATAAACGTTAAACTGCATTTTTTTGCTGTATCTTTTGATTGCGTTAGCTTAGAAGTTTTATTTTTCACAGGCCTGTCTAATAATCGAATAAGAAAACTACAAACAAACAATTACAAACCAGTTAGTAACTGTACCTCGCACGCGACGCTACTAAAACGCTACGAAACGAAACTCAGTTTCACAATGTTGCTAATTTAGCAACTTTGTCTCTAGAAGAGATGACTTTGGCTGAAAAATTGTTGAATTTAAATAAAGCCTTTGAAGGTTGCAAAGTTTTCGAATAAATTAGGCGCTTAGTGTTTTGTGCGATCGAGTCTGTGGAGCGATAAATTGGAAAATGGAGCAGGAATTTCCATTCAGAGTTTCGTGGAAACTGTCAGCGCGCCATTCAGAGAATTTATTGCTGCGCAGACTCGATCGCACAAAACTCTGTCGTCTGCGCTGCGCCTTATGGAGCTAATAAAAATAACAATTATAAATTGTTTTCAGAGTTCTGAAAAACCACGAGTAAGTAAACACTTTTTTCATATCTATACAAGGTCCGAAATTACCGTAAATATTTTAACCATTGGTCTGAAAACCCCTATCAAACTTTTCATCTAAATAAAACCGAAGATCTAAAAATATTGCCCAATCTTTTGTACCCCGGCTCTTAGTCAACCGCGTAGCGCGCACAGTACGCGCCGGCCAATGGGAGTTGCGTAGGGGCCGTAAGGTGGGTGTAACACAGGGCGCATTGATCTGAAATGCGATGAAACATTTATCTCCCACAAGGTCAATAGCCCAGCGGTTCGAACTATGGCCTCTCGAGCAGAGGGTCGTGGGTTCAAACCCCGGGCGCGCACCTCTGAATTTTTAGATCACAGATCTCAGATATTTATCACGAGCTATTCGGCGAAGGAAAACATCGTGAGGAAACCTACACACAGCGACGAAGACAGACGACGTTGTGTGTGAAGTTCCCAATCCGCACTAGGCTCGCGTGGGAACTATAGCCCAAGCCCTCTCATACTGAGACGAGGCCTGTGCCCTGCAGTGGGACGTATATAGGCTGATGGTGATGAAGGTCAATAGTGAAAATTTTCAGGAAATGTTTCATCAGACGCGTATACCCGACCTGGTTGAAATACGGTCAATTTCCGGCCACCCTGTATAAAAAAGTCGTATTAGTTACACAATTTATAACTCAAGCACGGCTGAACCGATTTAGATGAAAATTGGTGGGGAGCTTAGAACCAGGAGATGGATATAGGATACTTTTTATCCTATGCCCGGGATGTGACATAAAACGTAACATGAGTCACTCACACAAACCTTTTAGGCGTAAGTCTGCTAGTGTATTACATATTATATACATTAATTATTTCTATGAATTATTTGATCTTCTTACGTTAAAGACATAAACATTAATAACCCATTCATTGTTTGTTGCAGTCGATATTCTTCCCAGTAAGTACCTTTAATTTTTCGTAATTTATGTAAGATAATTACCACAAGCGATTCGGTGAAGGGAAACATCATGGGGAAACCTGCACACAGTAACGAAGTTTAATTTATTTAATAAATAATATCGTTGTATTTTGCGTTCTAGTTCCGTGTGAGTATGCTAAGCTAATATGCTATTTTTGTGTGTATGATCCATTATTACTCTGCCTATTTTTCCGCTGGTCTGCCTTTTACAGAGTTTTATATTTGAAGCGTAAGTAATAAAGTGTACGTTTAGTGTGTTCAAAACGATTGTGAAGTCGATAACTCGTTTGCGAGTTATCGCAAATTTGTATGGATTCTGAGACAGCGCCGCCAGCGGAACGTTTGCACAACTCAATTCTCCATTCAATTCCGCGTTAATTCGCAAACGAAATCGTTACCGAATTCATCATCGTTTTGAATACACTAGACGTACTGGTGCCGATTTTCTATTTGTTACTCTGTTTACAGGGTTATGGAAAGCTTGGAAGTCTTGACGTCCCGGTGGATACGTTGGCCGACAATGTGGAGCAGGACGATGATGTAAGTAATAACAATAACCATGGGTTTTTTTTATTTATTTGAATTTTGCTGATGCCTAAGGCCCTGCGCAGACGACAGACTATCCGTGACCGATTTTTTATCTTTAAAAATAGAACCTACGGAATTAATATGCAGTAACGCACACGACGCGCAAAAAGTCCAGCGCACATTGCATACAATCCACGCAGACTTTTTGTGCGCCGCAAACTCGATCGCACAAAAAGTCTGTCGTCTGCGCTGCGTCTTACTCTTACATCTGTGGATACGGATTCAGATGCGGACAATGCATAATTCGCTAGGTAGGTAAAAACTATGAAATTGTTACGACGTATTGTAGCGTTTAACATCTTTCCGATTATCGTTTTTTTTACTTGAAAAATACGGAAAAAACTTTACAGAGATTTTCAGATGTTTATACCTGACTACTGATTAGCACAGGGGTTCCCAATCTTTTTCAGCTTGCGGCGCACCCGCAAGTTTAGAATTCTGTCACGGCGCCCTACCCAGTGTAACTATTTGAGAAAGATACAGAACAAATAGGCTCAGATAATGGTAGTATTTAGGTTGAGAGGAATAAAAATGAAAATATGTATGAGTAAAAATATGAAAATGGTTTCGCGGTGCCCCAGGGCGCCGCGGCGCACAGTTTGGGATCCCCTGGATTAGTAAAATTTTTACGCTCAATTATAATACTGTTTGCGCGTGAAATTGTATTCTTTTATTTATTACAGTATGCACCCCAGGTATTGTATTAATGCAGCTACTCTCCGTTAGATTTTATCAAAAAAGTATCTTTAGACATATAAAAAAGCTTTGCTACTCGACACTTCGTCGCTAGTATCGCAAGGTTATTGAACTTACGACGTATTGTAGCGGCCGGCCAGGCGGTTGTCAAAGGCCGGTGTACAAAAGACGGAGCTATATAAAATATTCCGATTTTGTTTTTTTTATTAATGCGGAAAAACTTCACAGGGTTTTCAGATATTAACCGATCACAAATTAATAAAATATTTACAGTCAACTATATCCCATCTTACATACTATTTGCAAATTAAATCGTATTATTTTATTTATTACAGGATCTAGCAGAGGTATTGTGTTAATGTCGTTACTCTCCATTAGATCGCTCAATATTTATTAAAAATAAATCTGTTCATGTATAAAAAAATGCTTTTCTAGACACTTCGTCGCTACAATCATAAGATTATTAAACATACAACGTATTGTAGCAGCTAGGCGATGGTCAAAAGAAAGACAGCGCTATACAAAATATGTACAGTCAACTATAATAATATGCCACTTTGTATACTACTTGCGCGTGAAACTGTATTCTTTTATTTATTACAGGATGACGCCCAGGTATTGTATTAATACAGCTACTCTATTGAAAAATCCTGAGAGAAACTTCACCCGGGTGTTCAGATGCTTATACCCGACCACTAGCTAACGAAATATTTACAGGGAACTATAATATGTCATCTTGTATACTACCTGCAAGTGAAATTGTATTCTTTATTTATTACAGGATGAACCCCAGGTATTGTATTAATGCAGCTACTCTTCGTTAGATGACTCGATTTATCTTTTTATAAAAAAAATTGACGTATAAAAAAGCTTCTCTATTCGACACTTTGCCGGCAGCTTCACGAGATTATTAAACATACAACGTATAGTAGTGGCTAGGTGGTGGGCTAAGGTCGGTGTAGAAAAGACAGCGCTATACACATATTCCGATTCCCGTTTTTTTTATTAGAAAATCCTAAAAAAAATACAAAGTTTTTCAGATGCTTATAACCGACCACTGGTTATTAAAATATTTACGGTCAACTTTATGCCATCTTGTATACTATTTGCGCGTGAAATTGTATTCTTTTATTTATTACAGGAAGAAGCTCTGGTATTGTATTAATGCAGCTACTTTCCGTTAGATGACTCGATTTATCTTTTTATTGAAAAAAAATTACACATACATACATACATATTCTCACGCCTGTATTCCCAGGAGGGGTAGGCAGAGCACATGAATTCAAAAATCCAGTGCCACGTTTAGCAAATGCAGGGTAACCAGATGGTCAAACGTGATATTGCGGTGACAGGTTGCTAGCCCATCGCCCACAATACACCAACCCTTTCCCAGAGTCGACTCTTACGACACCCACGGGAAGAAAGGGGGAGGTGCTATTCTAACCCGGCACCACACGGGAAAAAATTGACGCATAAAAAAGCTTCATCGCTAGCATCACAAGATTATTAAAACACACGTCGTATTATAGCGGCTAGGCTATTTTCCAAGGCTGGTGCACAAAAATCGGAGCAATATTTTCCGATTTCCGTTTTTTTTTACTTGAACAATTGGGAATAAAACTTCACAGAGGTATTCAGATGCTTATACCCGACTAATAGTTAATAAATAAAATATTTACGGTCATCTTTAAGCCATCTTGTATACTATTGGCGCCTGAAATTGTATTCTTTTATTTATTACAGGATGAACCCCAGGTATTGTATTAATGCCGCTACTCTCCGTTAGATGACTCGATTTATCTTTTTATAAAAAAAAAAGACGTATAAAAAAGCTTTTCTACTCGACATTTGGTCGTCGTCGCTAATAACACAAAATGATTAAACATACAACGTATTGTAGTGGCTAGGCGGTTTTCCAAGGCCGGTGTACAAAAAACGGAGCAATATTATCCGATTTTCGTTTTTTTTACTTGAACAATCGAAAATAATACTTCACAGGGTTTTCAGCTATTAACCGATTACTAGTTAATAAAATATTAACAGTCAATTATAATCCACCTCACATACTATTTGCGAGTGAAATCGTATTTTTTAATTTATTACAGGATCCACCACAGGTATTGCATTATTGCAGCTACTCTTCGTTAGAGTCATCTTATATGAAAAAAATAAAATCTTTTGACGTACAATAAAGTTTCTATCCTACGCTTCGTCGCTACTATACTCTGCCGGTTAGGTACTTAACTAAATGTAAACATACTTGATGTCAAATTTGCCAGGTTGATAAGGTTTTTACTACCCACATTTTATCGTATATGTTCAAAATTCAAAATTCAAAACTTTATTTATGCAAATAGGCTCCTAAGAGCACTTTTACACGTCATTTTTTGATTTTACCAGCGCTTCGGAAAGACCATCATTGCCAAGAAGAATGCGCCGCAAGAAACTTGGCAGAAAGTCATTTTTTTCAAAAAAATTAATTACAAAAAAAAAAAGTAAAAATTTACATAAAAACAATCAATGTAGTTAATGTGGAGGCAGGATATTTAAGTAAAAACATGTATCACTGATCCAAGGGCCAAGGCAACGCGCTGACGCAGGTTTTCATAATAGTTCAAATAGTTTAGCAAAGAAATCTTATCAAGTATTTATGGATCTGATGGATGTTAGTGATTTAATTCTGATTGTTTCTGGAATACCTAAATTTAGGCACCAACGGAACTTTTTTATTCTTTCCTTCCTTTGCTAATCAATTTCACACATACATACATACATATTCTCACGCCTGTATTCCCAAGAGGGGTAGGCAGAGCACATGAATTCAAAAATTCAGTGCCACGTCCAGCAATTTCAGGATATCCAGATGGTTAAACGTGATATTGCAGTGACAGGTTGCTAGCCCATCGCCCACAATACAATACACTAACACTTTCCCAAAGTCGACTCTTACGACACCCACGGGAAGAAAGGGGGAGGTGCTATTCCAACCCGGCACCACACGGGCTAATCAATTTCAACATCCGATAAAATGTTTATGTCCCGTTAACCTGTCAAATCTGACGACTGAAGTTTGTTTACATTTATTTAAGTACCTAAATAGCCGGAGTATATCACAAGGTTATTAAACTTACGACGTATTGTAAGGCCGGTGTACAAAAGACAGACCGTAATTGAAGATTTTCGTTAAGACTTGAAAATTCTGGAAAAAAACTTTAAAATCGTATTCTTTTATTTATTACAGTATTCCCAGGTATTGTATTAATGCGGCTACTCTCCGTAAGATGGCTTGAGTCACCTTGTATGAAATATGACCTTTTGACATATAAAACAACTTCTACTCGACACAACGTCGCTAGTATTGCGAGGTTATTGAACTTGCAACGTATTGTAATGGCTAGGCTGTTGTCAAAGGCCGGGTTACAAAAGACGAAGCATATTTTCAGATTTTCGTTTTTTTTTACTTGAAAATTCCGGAAAAACTCTACAGGGGTTTTCAAATGCGTATACACGACCACTGTTTAACATATTTACCGTCGTTGTAAACGGGGGTCTGAAACACCCTGTAGTGTAGGTAAAGGTTCGTTTTGTGGCTGACAAAAAAGAGTAAGGCGCACACAGTTGCCGGCAACAAAATGGCCACGAAATTATTGTCTCTGAAGGTTGCAATTTTTCGAATAATTATTTATGGAGCTATTAAGAGAAGGAGTTAGTCTTAAATTTTAGCTTTCAGATATCAGTCGGTGATTCATTACGTGTACATAATTAACTCTTTTCAATATGTATTGTTTAATTATGATTTTTTATGCTATTATGTTTATTTGCGCGTGAAATCGTATTCTTTTATTTATTACAGGACACGGCACAGGATGATCCAGTTGACGATCCCGAACCATCAGGAGGTGTACGTATTCAGTTAATTTAAGTTTTTTTTTCTGGCACACGCCGCACACGGTTGACGCCGGCTGCCACACGCTACAGCCGTCGCAGCTCGCTTCTTAGCCCCCGTTCACGACACGAATCGTGTCGTTCGTGTGTGAACAGCTCCTTATAAAATGTACTGCGGCTACGACACCCGATTAAAAATCGTGCGGGCGCCCGAGACGCGGTGGGAACGGGGGCTTACGCGGTCACTAAACAGCTGCAGCTGTCTGAACTAAACAAGTGAATGTCGCGCGCATCAACTATTGTAGCTGCGTCTATGGTCTATTTTTTTAGGTATTTAAAAAAAGGTAAACAAACAAAGCCAACTCGACAAAGTCAAAAATCACGTAAAGGTATGTGTTGCTACATTAAATACGACACTTTCTATTTTACTCGCATTACAAGGTGAGTGTAATTTTTAACTTTGTCGGGTTTGTTTATCTTTTTTTTAAGTACCTAAAAGAATAAAAAACCGTGATAGCCCAGCGGTTCGAACTGTGGCCTCTCAAGCAGAGGGTCGTGGGTTCAAACCCCGGGCTCGCACCTCTGAATTTTTCGGAATTTATGTGCGATATCAAATTTGATATTTATCACGAGCTATTCGGTGAAGGAAAACATCGTGAGGAAACCTACACACGACGACGAAGTAATTCAACGTTGTGTGTGGAGTTCCCAATCCGCACTGGGCCCGCGTGGGAACTATCGCCCAAGCCCTCTCATACTGAGAGGAGGCCTGTGCCCTGCAGTGGGACGTATATAGGCTGATGATGATGATGATGATGATGAAAAGAATAGACCATAGCTTCTCTGTGTTTGTGGCTGTAGCGATATAGTACTGTCTTGCTGTTTGCTTTATTCTTTTCTCTTTCACAGGTGGCTCGGCAGAGTTCACTGGTTAAACCGAAGATGAAGAGAATTTGTTTAATATTCCAGAAGAATAATTACTGTGTTATGCAAGAAAGCTCACGTCTGTAAACTATCAGCCACCAACAAACGTTTAAAAATTATATAATTCACTAGCGTTCAAAAGATTATCAGTTTTATAATATTGCAAATATTGATGGTGGTTATTTTAACGAGAGGGTTAGGTGGTGCTCGAATTTGTTGGATTTATAACATTTATGATGTTCTTAGGAATCAAATAAATGGAAATTAATAAATTTTTCAACTGGTGTTTTGTGTCCTTAATTTAGTTTTATCTCTGAAAATTTAGTTATTGTCTTTGAAAGTTGTAAATTTGTAGAATTCACAACCTTTCCCTGCTGTACATGCATGACCGCACTCTTGTCGACACCAAATTCCATCTTGAAGCCGTTATCAAAAATTTATAAAGTCTCGGCGTTCTATTGCAAACAGTTTCAAGTATTCCATATACGTACAATAGTTTAGAAATGATCTCACCTCCTCTCAGAAGCTGACAGCCTAGCCTGAAATCCCTCAGTAGAGTGCTGAGAGGGTTCAACGCTGGTCAAAACCACAAAGAGCTCAAAACTGTCACCTTGGATGATGCCTCGCTCAATCCTGGAGTCCCGTGGATCAGAGACCATTTCGTATACTGTCCAAAAAGAATCTCAGTGTTGCATCAATTTTGTACAACTCTAAAACTCTACTCAGTCACGTTTGAGGCACTGAATCATAGGCCTTATAATCAATCCATGCAACCGACATGGTCCCTTTATTCCGCCGGACATTTGGCTAATGGTCATGTCAACTCTGTGTTACTTTCTACATACACACATACAGACATCATGCCGATATTCCCGAATGAGGTAGCCAAAGCGGACGAATCGAACATAGCCAAAACCATAACTATTTCACGTTCCGTGGCCACTCATATTTTGAGTTAGCGGGGATAATTGTGACATGTAGCTAGCCTGTCACGCAAAATAGACTTTCAGACCTTAATTGCTTCTTACGACATCCACGGAGGAAATGGAGATGTGATATTCTCAGATACACGCTTTCCTTGAAAGATGTCGAGGTAAACTCGTTCGGGAGTGTTCTTTACTCTGAGTTCTCACGCTAGTTTCATGGAAAGGTTAATAAAAAACAAAGAACGGTCGTCAGACATTTATTGCACTACCAGCCGCCATGGGCCCAGGGGTAGCAGCAGTTGGGACACCACCAGCAAGTGGGCTGGCAGTCGGCGCCGACATAGCCCCCTGGCGGTCCGACTTGACCATTGTCATAGCCCCTTGGCGGTACGAATTGACCGTTGATGTAGCCCCCTGGCGGTACGACTTGACCGTTGATGTAGCCCCCTGGCGGTACGACTTGACCGTTGACGTAGCCCCCTGGCGGTACGACTTGACCGTTGATGTAGCCCCCTGGCGCTACGACTTGAGCGTCGACGTTGGCGCCAGCGTGGGCGCCAATGTTGAGGCCAGCGTTCAAGCCAAGGTCCAAGCCGAAACCCTGTAACAACATTATTTAAATAGTAATTTATCTACATTCTTACATACAGTAGCAAAATATAAGTTACATCAATATACCTGCGCAGAATACATTATTTGAATACGTTTTTAGCTAATCATAATGCAGTGCTATTGCGTGGGAAAATCTTTAACGGCCATTGGCTTACAGAGCACGACGGCGGCAACTCCGGCGCGATGAGCAAGAAAAAATATTTCATCTCTTATTGCGTATTCTACTGTTATAAGGTTTTTATTGCTGCTAGTCAGCGCGGTCGAAGATTGCCGATGTAACTTATATTATTAGTAATTCTGACATGTGTGGAAAATGTTCTTAATAAAGATATTTCTCTCCAGGCAGTTGTCATTCCTGGGGACCGAAGTCTACACAGAGGAAGTTGGAAGTTGTATTTATGCAACCGTTCGTCGAAACTTCGTTAGCGCGATGTAGGATCGTTCAGTTCGGCTATTCGACGCATGTGGCGCTGGGGCGCTACATCAGCCCCCATTTTAGACCGGAGGGGAGATTGCAAGGGCCAGTCATAAGCTCGAGCCAAGCAGTTGTAAGCGTTGAGAGAAATAACTTACAAGTAAGAGTTTTTTTAGGCCCACCATATGGTGGTTTACTCCTTCCTGAAATACAAAAAGCACATAAATTAGCCGTTGAAAAATCTCAGCACGATTCAGCATTAGAATCGTACTAACGACATCTATCGGACTTCAACTACGCTGATGGCTACAAAGTATGTAGGTTAGGTACATCGAAAATATTGTCTAAATCAACAATTCGCCGTTGAACCTATGTTGATAAATTGATAATACTTATTTACATTCAAGAATCAAGAACAAACATTAAGTATTCATCGTACAAATCTCTGCCTCGACGGAGATTCAAACGCGGAACATCTAAGGGGGGCCACACCACAAAACGCCGGCATATTTTCTGTAGTTTTCATACATAATTATAATGGACTCGCCGCAAACGGTTGACGCGACGCCACCCGCTACAATCGTCGCAGCTCGCAACTCGCGGCCCGCACCGGCCACTAAACGGC
>BHDV01016521.1:46313-62062 GCA_005406045.1 Adoxophyes honmai | reverse complement strand
ACATCTGCCCCGACCGGGGATCGAACCCGGGACCTCAAGCTTCACAGTCAGGTTCTCTAACCGCTGGGCTATCCGGCCGTCGATTAAGGGTAATTCTTGAGAATGATAATTCTCAAGAATTACTCTTAAAATAACTTGTCACAATTTCACAGTCCTTGCGGCGCAGCGCAGACGACAGACTTTTTGTGCGATCGAGTCTGGGGCGCTAAACTTCTTTACAGACTAAAAAGTCCGTCGCGGATGGTTGTCGTCTGCACAGGGCCTTTATAGTTTACTCTTGAAAAGATTGCAGAATCTTTCATAGTCGGTAACTGCGCTCGGACTGGTACCATCTCTGCCGAAATATCGGGACTGTGAGCGGTTTCTATGTGAGCGTTGCTGAAGTACTTTTTGAACGGAGATTCATTTTTTTACTTATTCTACTGTGGTAGGTATTCAAAATAGTCAGATACTCACTTCATTCGCCCAAGTATTAACAGTCTAGAATGAAAAACGAAAATCATGAAAGACACAGCTAATGTTAGTTTTGATATGGACAGTTCCAAAAATAGTGGCACTGGCAGGTTAAAGTGGTTTTTTTTCTTTGCATTTTGAGTTTTGTCGACGAAAGTCTCTTTTAGTTCCATATTTGTAAGAATGAACGAATTTGTTGTAAAAAGGCAAAGAAAAGTTTTTTTTTCACTTTAACCTGCCGGTGCCACTATTTTTGGAACTGCCCATAATAATACATTTCAGTATGTGCAGATACCATATATTATTTTTGTGTGGTGGATTTATAAAATTATTTTAGTGATTGTTTATACTCACAGAAGAAAGCTAGAATCAAAAAATAAATGTTGCTTAGGTCTTGGACACACTTGGCATCTAAAGTGCGTAATCGGAATAAACTGAATGAGGTCTTATGTGTGACCCAGCCCTTATTAAATGTAAATGTAAAATAAAAAATAAAGAAAATCAATAAACAAAATTAAGCAAATTCAATAGTAATGCAACTTTACCTTTTTTATAGAGTTTTTCAGTTTTTTCACAGTAACTTTTTTCTTATACTGGAAAATAATTGTTTTGTTATGATATTTTTAATTTCTGCAATAATTGCTGCAGTGATTTTAAGTACTTACGCTTTTTTCATCGATTTTTCCTTTCTAGAAGAAAAATTACAATTACTATGAATTTTATATACTTTTCTTAATAATACTAATAGAGCTATTTGTCTAACGTAGCAATAGTAGATTGTTCAACAAGGGACTAAAACAAGTCATTATGGTGTTTAGTCTCGCGTTAAACACTCTACTTTTCACTTTGAATGCGAGGAAAAAAAACGACGTTCTGATATAAAAAAAATACAATATTATTTTTATATAACTAATATAATAAGGTTGAAGAGTTTGTTTGTTTGTTTGTTTGTTTGTTTGTTTGTTTGTTTGAACGCGCTAATCTCAGGAACTACTGGTCCGAATTGAAAAATTCTTTTTGTGTTGGATAGACCATTTATCGAGTAAGGCTTTAGGCTGTATAACATCACGCTGCGACTAATAGGAGCGAAGAAACATTGAAAAATGCGGGAAAAACGGGGAAAATTAGTCACTATTCCACGCGGACGGAGTCGCGGGCACAGCTAGTTTTTATATAAGTATGTAGAAATACGTTTTTAAAGTTTTTGTTGGCACAGTGACAATTACGCCCATTTTTAAAGATGTGGAAATAGCCTCATTGTTATTTTGAGGTTATCTCTAAGTCTATAATAAAAATGGCGATAATCCTACATTCACAAACACTGTGACGGGCTGTTTAAGGGGTTTCTAAGGCGAATAAAAAAAAATACTTTAGTCCTTAGAGCTTAAAAAGGAGTTTTAGACCCGTTTATGTAGAGACGAAAGAAACACTTTAAGAGCATGAGAAGTGAAAAATATTGTAATAATATATTTTCAGAAGTTCCAAGTAATTTTAAAGTCGTATATAAATATCAATACATATAATAATTAAAAAATAATTAACTTACCAAGACCTGTTGAAACAAAATATTGTTGAATTTTTTTTTAATCATTTGTCTCTTTCACTGTATTTTTTTTTTAGTTTTCGTTTGTAATAATTATTAAGTATTTTTTTAAACGTTTTTTCAGCCAAAATGAAACAAAAGCGTTTGTTATTTAATATCTCTACCTGATCGACTTGTCGAAGTATCTGTTAAACAATGAAATTAGTATTATTAATTATTCATCATAAAAACTTTACACATATTAATATCGTTAACGTTATTAATATCGACACAAAAAACATCAAAAACATCACAATTGATGTATGGAAACCCCTCCCCCTAAATAATTATTTTCTTCTATTTTTTAGATTTTTATTTTCTTATAGCAGCAATAGAAATAGGTACATAATTAAGTAAGTAAAAAATTCAACAGTCTAGCAAGCATGGTTCGAGAGCTACAACCTGGTGACAGACGGACGGACGGACGGCGAAGTCTCAGTAATAGGGTCCCATTTTTACCCATAGGGTTTTACATATTTATTATAATTATGTAGGTATTCTAAAAATATACTTACAAGATTTGCGTCTACATCGTACGCATTATTCCTAAAGCACACAGCTTCCTTCGATTTCTGTAAGAAAACAATATTTCATTTATTGTTTACCGTTGATGTCTATTTAGCGTTTCATATCTAATACAACGTATTGTATATATTTTTAACTCAGTCAACATCTTATAAACACTTTACTCAAATTATCATTGAACTACCTACATCGTGGTTTGTTAAATGATTTCTGCGACTGCTGCCAACATGATCATGGTGAACAGTTCCATTCTGAAACATAAATTTAAATTAATAAAACCCTTAAATCTCTACTTCTCTAATACACAACCGTTAGTGCAATAAGCGTACCAACAAAAATTTCATTTGCGATACAAGTCTTTTTGCCGACTATACTTTTTGCCAACTTTACTTCATTATCATCCCTAGATTATGTGTACCTATCAGATTTCAAGTCAATCATACGGATCAGACCAACCGTTGAAGAGTTCTCTCCATCGGAAACAGTCCTGGCTGGGCCACCAGAAGTCCACTACTGGAATATTGTATTGTCATCCAAGTTACATAGGTATACCAAGTTTCAGCTAAATCGGTGTATTGGAACTTGTTCAAATCTTCGTTGCAAGATTCATAAACATACAAACATACAAAAGTTGATGCAACTGGATACCGAAGAGCTGGCAGCTTCCACGCTCAACGCATCAGCATTGCGATACAGCGAGGAATCGTTGCCGACGTCTTTTGGAAATTGGGACTATGCCTCGGGGGTATCCTTTTTTATTATAGTTCAGTTTTTAAGTTGGTTACATTTATTTTTCATTAATGCTTTTGTTTTGTACTTTTGTACATAAGTGAAGTTATAAGACTTGTAAAATACCAAAGTGAATTTACCAAGATCTCGCCAAATCCTATCGAAAGTGAACAAGCCAACAGAACCAAATACATGTCGCAGCGGCCTCCCGATCAAAACTAACCAAAAAACCAAGCTATGATTATCATTAGAACCATAATCATATTTTACGGTTGATAATTAAATTACTGTAAAATTTATTCGGACAACAGTTTAATTATGGATGCATGTCCATTACGGGTGGCTAAATTATGAACAAGGTAATTAGTGAATTACAAGTAACTTTGCTATGACTAGATTAAATTCTGTCACTGAGGCTAGGTTCACTCCGCATTTTAGGTACCTACGCTCCGTCGACCTAGTAAAAGGTCTACGGATTGCAGGTAACGATATAATATTACGTTCTATCACGTCTGTGTTCCCGAAAGGGGTAGGCAGAGCACACAAATCGTAAAAGTACCTACTCAATAAAAAAATGTTGATATTAAAATAATACTTAGCGACTGAAGCGATCCCACAGTCAAACTGTGTAAACAGTTATGAGGGACGCTGTACTTAGCAATTGAGAATAATGTAATTTGTAACAAGAACAATAATAAAAAAATAAAAAATAATAGACAAAACCATGATTTTAACTATTTCACACTTCGCAGCCATCCATGGTCCATTCAGGATAAACATTAGACTTTTTCTCGGAAATCCAAAGGAAAAACAGGAAATCATAATTGCAAATAACACTTATCACTGTCTGTTCTCAAAACCAATGGTTTCACCATTTGCGGGGGAGCCTTGCGTTGACTTAAAAATAAATAAATATCACTGGACAATTTTTACATCAATCCCCTAGTCCCAAAGTAGGCAATTTAATGCCTGTGTTATGGGTACTAGACAACGGATAAACTTACTTATATATAGATAAACATCCAAGACTCGAAAGCAAACATTCGTATTCATCATAAAAACATCTACCCCGACCGGGGATCGAACCCGGGACGTTAAGCTTCACAGTCAGGTTCTCTAACCGCTGGGCTATCCGGCCGTCAAAATGTGTGAGTAAACTTCTTAAAAGTCTAATGTTATCTTGTTATCCTGAATGGACCACAGCATTTTTAGGTTTGAAAACGTATTGAAGAGGTATAAGGGTGAATATCACAGCACCGTTTTTTACATGTCCGATGTGAGAATCGCAGTGTAATGTGCATATATTTTCCTCAATTTTTTATGGATCATTATTTGACTACCAAACGTATTGGCTACAAGTTAAGACTGTAGTAAAAATGACTATTTATAGGTAAAAAAAAATTAAAAATAGACCAATTTAAGAATCAGGTGGCGTGTCCTCAACATACTTTTTATAAGCTAGCTCTCGGCATGGCTATGACTGTTTTAACTTTATACATGAATTCCGAAATTAATTTACAATTTATATAGTCATACCCTTCTTATGTTGATAAAATTTAATCATTGTACTAATTCAAGTACATAAGATCATGGATCAAAGTTTGTCCCGGCAAAACCTTAAGTTTTGGTGGCGAAATTTCAAAACTGCATAGCTCTGGTTATAAAATGTTGCGGGACTTGTCATATCGCAAATACCCTTCTTGGATCGGTCCTGCACAAGGGCTTACGGGAAGCGATGTGTTTGCGCTGGAGCATTTCCCGCTGTGACGTCCGTATCCTCCTTGGTGGCATTTTGTTCAATTAAGTTTTGGTGGCTCTAAGTTTTGGTGGCTCGAGTTAAACACTTGCAAGTTAAATTTGATCCACTTCCTGGTTTCGGATTGAGCTAAAATTTTGTATGCTTATTTACATTGCGTGACAATGCAATATTATTGTAACCTGGAGCTGATCTGATGCTGGAGGTGTAATGTGGCCATAGGAACCCTACGATGAAATAACACAACACCATAAAGTTCGGGCTCGTTTGTTTTGTCTTTTTAGTTATTTTACAAAAGTTTGATTTGAAAAAAAATGATCTTTTTCTTATATTTTCCATACAAATAGCTAAGGGTTTTAAGTTTTGGTGGCGAAATTTCAGTTTTGGTGGCGTAATTTCAGTTTTGGTGGCGCCAAATCAGTTTTGGTGGCCACCTGAAACTTTAGGTGTTAATATCTCATTAACTATTGTTGCAATCCTGGGCTAAATAAGAAAATACGTTTAACTGTATGTAGATATTTAGTATTATCCCTTTATTTCCGTTAAAATCAACAAAAAAAAATGTGCCACCAAAACTAAAAAAAAATTTACACGTTGATATTCACCCATAATAACAATAACAGGTTGCTAGCCTATCGCCTAGATTTGATCGAAGTTGATCGATTGGTCTGCAAATTAACGTGAAATTTTATGGAACAGCGCCTCCAGGCCGCACGTTTGCGCAACTGCCGTGGTTGACTGGTTTCCATACAATTTCGCTGCGTACAAACATAAATCGGCGTCTTATTCCAATCTACTACCGATCGATGCCGTCAATCGATGATCGATCAATTAGTTTGGTAGCACCCTGAAAAGAATTTATTTTACAAAGCAATCTTAATAAAAACTCTACATGTTTCAAGTCATTTATTTATAACAATTGTTAAATAAAACGGACTTGAATCCAAGATGGCGTCGTATTTCAAATCAGTGATGATTGTTGGGGCACACAGTATTGCTGGTCACTGACGATGAAGCAATACTTTTTCATATTTGGGCTATCTTCGGAAACCTAGAAAAGAGAAAAGGCAAGATACATTATAAATATCAGGGTCTCATATCTTAGAGTTGCCACATACACTCGCAATTACGCTTCGGAATTTCGATTCGTAATATCGAACGCAGTCAATCCATGTACCTACTATGGACTAGCCACATAGGTACAGAAAGTAATTTTCCGTTCGAAATTTAATCTGATTAGGAATTCCGTACGATGGCCTATGCATTGAGAATCTTGTATTCGTAATCGAAATGTATTTCTGTGATGTATTCACGGAATTCCGAATCGATATTTCGAATTGAAATTCTGAAACGGATTTCCGAATCGATATTTCGAATTGAAATTCTGAAACGGATTTCCGAGTGTATGTGGCCGCCCTTAAGAGGATAGGAGTCGCGCCACTTCTCCATACAAACGTAGTCCCCTGTTTTCTCCGTGAATAACATTAGAGCAAAAATTTTTTTTTTCATTAAATTTGTATCTGTTGTGGCTATGCCTCTACGATTTGCTTTTATGGATTTTCCAAATTTTTTAATATTTTTTTTAGAATATTGATAAAAGCAAATCGTAGGGGCATAGCAACAACAGATACAAATATAATGTAAAAAAAATTTTTGCTCTAATGTCATTATTCACGGAGAAAACAGGGGAGTACGTTTGTATGGAGAAGTGGTGCGACTCCTATCCTCTTAAACGCACGCTACACTACATATACTATTGCCCTCTCTGTCCTCACACTGCTCTTACTCGCAAAGGTCCGCTCTTGGTTATTTACCTTTCCTGCTGTCGTTTGATTAGCGCCTATGTGCATATGTATGTCAACCGTTGTGAATCTATTTTAGGAAATAGGTTGCGAGACAATTCGTTTTTCTATGGGTAATAAATTAGGTATTTAGGTACGCACTATAGATTCAAAAGGTTCTTCATTCAGCAATTGATACTCCTGATCCTGCGAATACAATAGCACTTTACTATACAGTTGAACGTAGTTTAGGGAAAAGGATCCAACCCACAAGTCACTCTTAATTGAAGTGACATAAGTCACATACATTTTTGACGCCTATAGATCATTTTACTTCGAAGGGTTAAGCAAGTTGGATCCTTTCTGCTAAACTACGTCCAGTTATAAAAACAGGATAGCGGCATGCGACTGGCAACTGACGATAATGACGAATCCGTTGATGATGATGATGATAGCAAAGATGACGTTAGTAACAATGATGATGGTCATGATAGCGAAAATTACGATGACGGTTTGAAACCGATGATAGCGAAGATGATGGTTATGTTGAGCGATGACGATGAAGGTTACGATGTTGATGATGTTCCTTGAGATGATATCCAAAAGGACGATGGCAATAATGATGTCGATGAAGGTGACAACAAAGATGATGATGCTAATCATGACAAAAATATCGATGACAGTAATGATGATCATGATAAAGTAGTAGGCTTACACTAGAATCATCTTGATACTCGTCGGCCTCTTCATTTAGGGTAACCTTTAGCTCTTTGTTGCAATCCTAATCAAATATTACAGTAATCATTAAAGAGGTTATAATATACTTATTGATAACCTCTCCATTTCTTTCATGGATGTTGTAAGAGGCGACTTAGGAATCCAGTTAAATACGAGTACATACATCACGACTGCACTCCCAAATTGCGTAGGCAGAGCTCACGAAACGTTGCTCAGGTAAAACATAACTATTTCACGTTTCGTATTTAGTTTAATTATTGGTTAATATTCGATAAAAGAGGTATAATAGTGACGGGTTGCTAGCTTGTCGCCTAAAATGTACCGTAACCTTAGTCGCCTCTTTCGACATCCACGGAAGAAATGGAAAATTGTTATTCTAAGTACGACTTCCGGTGGATTTTTGAATATTTATGAATTTGCACATACCGATTTTTCATTTACTAAAGTGCTGTTTGATCTCTGAAATCAGTGTAAAATGTCTTTATAATAAACTAAACATACCTATTTTAAACAAATAATAAAACTTGAGTTCGATTTGTAATAAGAACGTGTTTTACAAACTGAAAAATAAATTTTACTCACCAGCTGAAAATATTAGTTTTTTATTTATAAAATTTTAGTATTTAATTAGATATTAGTTATTAATATTTACTTACTCCAATATACACCGTGGGCGATAATAACCCTAAAGATTTAATCTAACGATTTTACAGCCTAATAAGAGTATATAAAGTTATACGTTATTGACATGTAGTCCGAAAACCTATTAAAGAGATATAATGAATCATCTGCCTGAGACTTCAATCAATAACCGATCCCAACGCAAGTGTTCGGCGCGCAAAAAAAAACTCTTATATCATTGGTAGATCGAAGTTTCCCGCGCCACAAAACTGATCTATAAAGCCGGTACATCGTGGAGCATTCTTTGTTTGGTAATACTGTAACACCTTACGTTTTTACTACCAAGCAGTAACTTTAAACTAGTTTAAGCACATAGTCGCACTAACCGCATGGTTGTCAGCCAGTTTCACTAAATGGACTTTAGTATTATATCCTACAAATAGGTTACACTACCGAAAATGTTTTCTCTCTGAAGTGAAGCTCTACTCACAAAGTGTGCCATTAAATATGATTAAATTTGTTCTGAAATAGTAATTATACATATTCTCACGCCTGTATTCCCAAGAGGGGTAGGCAGAGCACATGAATTCAAAAATCCAGTGCCACGTTTAGCAGTTTCAGGGTAAAAAGCTGGTTAAACGTAATATTGCAGTGACAGGTTGCTAGCCCATCGCCCACAATACACTAACCCTATCCCAGAGTCGTCGATAGTAATTATTTAACACACATTTGAACTTACGTTGATATAATATTGTTTGCTCGTAGTGTTTAAAATACGTGGTTTAAATCTACACACATACATACATATTCTCATGCCCCAAGAGGGGTAGGCCGAGCACATGAATTCAGAAATCCAGTGCCACGTTTATCAATTTAAGAGTAACCAGATGGTTAAACATGATGTTGCAGTCGCTAGCCCATCGCCCACAGTACACTAATCCTTTCCCAGAGTCGACCTCTTACGACACCCACGGGAAGAAAGGGGGAGGTGCTATTCTAACCCGGCACCACACGGGCGATGGGATGGTTTAAATCTTTCAGATTATTAACACCCACAGTGTATACACTACCAATAAATTTAAATGAAACAATGTAAAAACAACTGAGTACCTTTTCATTTTTGTGGCTGCGAGCAGCAATTGCCCGGAGTTTGTTGTATGTTTTCGACAGAGCTTGCTGTGAAAAATAAATGTGTAATAATGAGTGTCGCAATAGAGATAAATATTATCTAAAAAATTTATACTCACTGCAATCGTTATATCGTGCAGCTGAAAAAAATAAATACACATTGTATATTTTTTTTTGCTGATTAAAATATTGGAACGTGCATGCTCAGGATAGGGAAGAGTGGCATAAAAAAGGGGAGGCCTTTGCCCAGCAGTGGGATATACTAGGGTAGAAAAAAAAGTTTCTTAAATTAAAAGCTGTAAAAACAGTTACAAAAAGTGTAACGGTGCATTAACTTCAACAACTCGTCATATCATCTTTAGTCTATCATTTAACAACTGCATTGTCATACTATAATTCTCATTTGTACCTAATGTTTACTTCTGATTTCCAGTTCAAGCTTTCGCAATAAAAAAAAACTTCAAATTCTCTCGTGAGTTTCGAAAAAATCATAGGTCAACCCGGGGATCGAACCCACGGCCCTCTGCATGAGAGCCCACCGGTCACACCGCTAGGCTGCCACAGCTTCAACATAATACATCATACCAGCTTTCACAAATGGTATAGGCAGAGCACACAAAACGCTAGACAAATCCACGACTATTTTAAGGGTCAATTCACACCGAGACGAGACGCGACGATGCAATATGCGGCCAGTGGTTTCGCGCTACGCAGCGCGGCGCCGCGCTACGTGTCGAGGCGTAGCGCGACGTACCTGAATGCTCACAATGAAATGTGAACCTTATCGCGTAGCGAATAAAGTATATTTTGAGCTGGCAGCGCTACGCGCGCAGCACCGCTCCCGCACACCGCGCGGGGGGCGGCGTAGCGCGACGCAGCGCTACGCCGCGCGGCGCTGCGCTACGTCTCGAGGCGCAGCGCTACGCCGCGCTACGTATTCTGTGTACTGACAATGAAATATGAACCTTATCTTGTAACAAATAAAGTATATTTTGAGTGGTGAGAGTTGACCCTAAGTTTTGTAGCTTCTGGCATATTATTTAAGTTTTAACTTTTGAGGTACTACAGAGATAGGTTGCCAGCCTGTCACCTAAAACATACCGTAACATATGTATATCCTTATTCACCTCATACGACATCCACGGAAGAAAGTGAGGTGTCATTCTAAACCCGGCGGCAGACATAGCTTCATAGAAAATAAATGTATAAGTATTATTACGAGAAAATATAACGTACATACAAACATAATCACCCCTGTGTTCCCAAATGGGTTAGGCAGAGCACAAGAAACGTGACATAGACAAAAACAACTTACCAGACTTAATCTTGGGTCTTGAACTTGACTCAAAAACATTCTTCTAGGTCCAGGTCCAGGTCTAGGTCCAGGTCCAGGTCCCTTTAATTCGCAGAGTTTTTTTAAAACAACATCCGTAAACAAAAAAATCCCGAGATTATAATCATACCCCGTTATCAGTGTTGCAGATTCATTGAAACTAAGCCATAGGGTTGTCGCACAACATTTATTTCACTGTCATGTCATGACATGTGACATATTGGAAGGTACATAAAAAGTTTTTGTTAGAAGAATGTTTTTACACGTTTTATAACAGAATGTTTTGTAAAACATCAGATTTGTATATTTTAGCTGTCTGAATAAATTATTAATAAATTTTCTAGGTTACTTGGCGTTAAATTTTGTCGCCTATTACTGTATATACATTTTTAATGTTGACAAATAAATGACATAACCTCCTATTATGAAGTTTGAAAAAAATGTCTAAATTACGGGCTGAAAAGAGGATTTGTGCTATTTTAAAACTTAAAATATTTATATAAATATAGGTGAATATTTAATGTACATTTAAAGGTAGGCACATATTAAAAAATATACGTGCAGTGCCATCCCTAGCTTTTTCAATAGATTTGCAACACTGATAACGGGGTATGATTATAATTTTATGAATAACGCCGAATCCTTTAGTTTATCCGAATTATATATTCCGCGCATCCCAAATCGATGAATTGTATGCTCCAGGACACGTAAAATGACAGGCAAAATAGCACCGAGTCGACCGGTTTTCAGTTTAAAAATAAGATGAATGTCATACATATACATACAAACATATAATATCACGCCTGTATTACCAAATGGGGTAAGCAGAGTACACGAAACGCTACATAGACAAAACCCAGACTATTTCATTTCGTGACCACTTCTAGCATATCTTTTTAGGTTTAACCTTTTGACCGCCAAAGACGCCATATCACGTCATCGCAAGTGAGTGCCCGTGACGCCACGACGTTAAATGGTACGTCGAAGTTATTGCGAAAGAACTGAAATATAAAACGCTGCAACATTTTTTCTAGGTTTACTTTATTTATAGGTAGTGTAAGTTCTTTTATACCTAATTTAAATAAAATAAAACATTCGAAAAAAAAACAAGCATTATCTAAGAGCCGACTCACGTCTTTGGCGTTAGGAGCACAGCGTTTCACTTCGCGCCTTGGCGGTCAATAGGTTAAAGTTGACAAGTATAATAGTGACTGGTTGCTAGCCTAAGATATTGTGTTACTTGTGTTCTTAGTTTCGACATCCGACACGACTTTCGACATATCCACAGATAGTGTATAGCGGATAATATTATTATATTATACATACATACATACATATTCTCACGCCTGTATTCCCATGAGGGGTAGGCAGAGCACATGAATTATATTATATTATACTTACGAATATTATTTCCCTTAGGGCATGAGATAAAGCTGTTGCGGCACCCTAGAACAAAGGGTAGCATTTTAAATATAATACAATCATACAATACTAGCTTTTGCCCGCGGCTACGCAACATACATACAATCATAGGTTAGTTCAACAGTTTTTTATTTAATTTTTTTCGTTTAATGTTATTTTTGTTTTATTTTTAATTTTCTTTAGTTATAATTATAAGTTTCCAGGGTCGCACTGAAAACCAGCGTTGCGGCTTGCCGCAATATCATGCTGAGTGCGGCCCTTTTGGTTCTATTTGGCACGGAGTAGTGCACTTTTTATATTTATTTTCTATGTCATGTTTAATAACGAAGTTGATATTTATTTATTTAGGCTTAACCCTTCGTATGCGGGAAAAGAAAAATATACTGCATTCGAGCCTCTTCTGTTTCAATATCTACAAATTATGGTGATTAAAATAAAAATATAAAAAAGATATCCTTAAAATGGAGCAGATCTGCTCCGTAGCATACGAGAGGTTAAGTAAATGTTTTATTCGTGTCAAATTTATATCAATAAATGTATTTCTTTCTTTCTTTCTTTCTTTCTTTCTAATACATACATAAAATCCCGCCGGTGTTCCCAAGTGGGGTAGACTGAGCACACGAAACGTGACATAGACATGATCCGCATTAGTTACTTACAGAAACAATCACATCAATGAACTGAAATACAAATAGAATTGTTAATAAAAGTTGCCATACTAACTGTATTATTAGTTTTAAACCCAAGCTGGTTTAAAAAAAATCTTATAAATGTTAAAGTTGAGTATGTTTGTTACCCTTTCACGCAAAAACTACTGAATGGATTTTAATGAAACTTTACAATAATGTACCTATACTACAAAACCTAATTAGATTCCAATACACGTCAAAAAAACTGCCAAAGATGGCGGAATGTCACAGTGCATTGACGTTTGTGACAATGTGACGTTTCAGAGAAAACCAACCTTTGGTACAATTATTATGTTAAAATTAAATTATTTCCAAATATAATAAAGGTCATCCCAATTTAATTTAATCGCCTAATAGCATTGAATTGTCAGACAAAGCCTATCATATCATATCCGATAAATAAAGTATTCTCTATGTTAATGTGTTGCGCGTGAATAGTTTACATACGTGTACTAGGGTAATCTAATATAACCAGTTAAAAGGTTTTTCTGCGATTGACTATCAAACATGTAAGCTTACACATTCATAATATTAGTAAGATTTTTTTCAGCTAACTGGGAGTCCCACAGCTGGACAAATGCCTCCTATCAAGCATGAGAGAGACTGGGTTATAATCCTCATGCTGGCCCAGTGCAGGTTATAAGAATTTTACATTCATACATGTTTTCCTTCGACGAAAAGCTAGTTGAGAATATCCAATGACATTTCATACATAAACCTCAAAAAAAGTCACTGGTATGAGCCAGCATTTGAACCAGAGCGGAGACCTTTGCTTTGCAAATCCAAAGTCCAAACTACTAGGCCACAACGGACGGGCGGACGACAGCGAGATCCGTATTATTAATTAACAAAAAGATAACCATTTTAATAACCTTTGAAGACGTAAGTACGTAAAAATATAATTGTTTCTTTTTTCTTAAAAAAGTAATCGCACATTATTTGTTATGAGAGTATTAATTGATACTAAATGTTGTCAAACCCTGAGTTATTGCCACTGTAATATAGACTTTTTTGCAATAAAACGATTTAATTAAATATCTTTTTTTGCGACGAGTATTTAAATAAGATTATTTATTTAAGAAGGAAAATTAAGTGTTGTCTTTAATATTATAAATAAAATAAATAGCTATCTATAATATTTTACAGAAGTGAAAATTTACCGATCACCAAATATGTCATTTTAATGGCAGCACTTTTTTGACGTGTATTGGAATCTAATTAGGTTTTGCAGTATAGTTTATACATGAGAATAACACATTGGCTACAAATTATAAAGGTATTGTGTGAATTGTCCGAAATGTGACGACAAGTGTCAAGTAAGTAGGAAAAAATCTACCATCTGCTAGCTATTCTGGCATGCTCTGCCAAAACCGTCAGGCACACCAGGCATACAATTGTTTCTCCACAATTGTAGCGCCACATTTGAAATGCGACACATTTAACGCCCCTTTATTCCTACGTGAGCACGCACACCGATGCCACAAAATCTGCGGGCGCACCTACGTAGGAATATACAGGGGCGTTAAATGTGTCGCATTTCAAATGTGGCGCTACAATTATGGAGAAACAATTGTATGCCTGGTGTGCAGCCATCTTTACACATATTTGTAATGTATGTATGATATGATCCTCCAAAAAAACCGTAACAGTATATATCTATGTACTAGCTTTTGCCCGCGGCTCCGCTCGCGTTAAATTCGGGGTAGCACAGAAGAAATAGCACACATACCAATTTATAGCTCTCTACGTTGAAAATTGCGGAATTCTCAACACACTTCCACCCCTCACTTTAGGGAAATGGGGGGTTTTGAAGAGATAAAAAGTAGCTTATGTCACTCTCCATGCCCTAAACTATCTCTACCTAAAAAAAAAAAGTAAAAAAACTTTTTAAGTTAAACGGTTTTATATATGAAACAGACATGGTAATATTGCAAATAAATGTACTAAAAGCTAAAAAATAACAAGGATTAGATTTCACCAACACCAAAAAAGGCGGTAAAGTCTTAATCATAAGCCAAAATATAATGGATTTTGATAGCGTTAATAAATTAACAGGGTTGGTTTATGTTGGTGAAATCGAACCTTAATATATACAGTCATGGGCATTAATTAAACATATGCATTGATCAGACTAAAATAAAACCGTGGGGCACGTAATTTCTGATTGTTGACGAAATTTCTATGGTGTCCTACTAAAATTAAATGTCATGCATGATGGACGCCCGATTAAGGCACATAAAAATTTGTGAAGATGAGTTCTTTGGAGGAGTAAGCTAAGGTACCTTATAAGTAGCCGATAGTAAGAAGGTGAACAGACTTTCATTGATGTGTTAAACGCTTTGAGAATGGGTGAGCTGACTACCCAACATTTACGGTTTAGATCGATGATGGAACAACTACTAGGTACTTCACAATGACTTAACGTTAGCGCACATTTTAACTGCTCTATTTAATTTTTCGTAACGTCGTCGATTAAAATTTTAGTTTTGTTGTGGTACATGGATGGTTTCTTCCCGTGGGTGTCGTAAGAGTCGACTCTGGGAAAGGGTTAGTGTATTGTGGGCGATGGGCTAGCAACCTGTTACCGCAATATCACGTTTAACCATCTGGCTACCCTGAATTCGCTAAACGTGGCACTCCGTGGTGCTCTGCCTACCCCTCATGGGAGTACAGGCGTGAGAATATGTATGTATGTATGTATGTACATGATGGTAAAATTACTAAGAATTTACATAAGCGCACACTTTAATCGACGATTGTAAACATTTTGACGTGCCCCACGGTTTTATTTTAGTCTGATCAATGCATATGTTTAATTAATGCCCATGACTGTATATATTAAGGTTCGATTTCACCAACATAAACCAACCCTGTTAATTTATTAACGCTATCAAAATCCATTATTTTCTCACTAAAATTAGCAGTCACTCTGCTCTATTTATACTGAAATTTTGTTTAGTAGTTCCTAAATTGACTTACCTGCTCCGCTGCT
>BHDV01016521.1:0-30654 GCA_005406045.1 Adoxophyes honmai | reverse complement strand
CGAAATTGGTCCCATTGGCACGAAACCAGGATCTGATGATAGAATCTTGGAGAAATCGAGGGAACTCTTCAAATTTTATATGGAGGTGTATACGGCGTTTTCGGTAATTTGTTGATGAAATCAAGAATTTACATTCAGTAAACAGAATACTTTTGAAATATTGCTAATTTGAAGTCGGTTTTTTTTTTGTTTAAAATTATTGGAGGAATTATCCGAGTCTTTGTCGTGAAAAACGACTAAAGAAATAGGTTAGGCATGCTGATGGTGAGAGACTAATAAACTCGTCAGTGATGTATTTTCTGAATCTGTTTTTAAACCTCAAGATATATGATAGTGGCTACGAATTGTGAAGCGGTCACGGTTTTGTCTATGTTTCGTTTCGTGTGCTTTGTAGGTAGAGCTCACGGTATGGAGTAGGCTCCATTAGGAACATAGGCGCGATTGTATGTTATTTTAGTCCCAAGAAACCCAGTAGGATGTCATAATAAAATCTCTTACCTAACAACTGATTTTTACTTCAACTTTTAACCGAAAAGAAATGTTCAGGATTTTTAGAGGCTTTTACATTATAATGTTTTTATCTTCCGTGATTATCACTCATATTTATTACTACGCGGAACTTATAACCACGTTTAAATATATGATTTTGATTACCTCACGACCGTGGTCACGAGTAGACTTACTCTACTTGATTCTACTCGTGACCACGGTCGCTGCAAGGCCTGTTTCCACCCTTTGGGTATGGAACCCTAAAAAGTACCTTAATACCTTGTGAGAGGTTATTGTTAGTATAATTTAATGATGCATTATTCATTGTTCGCGTTAATCACATTAACAATACAGTGCAACAGATAAGATCATTAATAATTCTCTCTGCGTCAAAGACTTGTTAATTCGTATTGACGAAGCTTATCATCTAATTTACCTCACGGCTATTGTAGCGTCAAAATGCCAAATCAGCTTGTCATTTAGTAAAAGCAAATTTGACATTATGAGGTCAGTGTCCCGCGTTTGGGTGAGTTGCAAAAAAAGTGTAGGTACATTTCATAAGAAGTGTCCTCCAACTTCACAAATCTATGAAAAAAAAAAAGTAAAAAAACTTTTTAAGTTAAACGGTTTTATATATGAAACAGACATGGTAATATTGCAAATAAATGTACTAAAAGCTAAAAAAATTTTGTATAGTGCACTGAATTATACTTGCCAAGACCTCTCCTTTGACACCAATATTGATTGATTTTATAAAAAAGATTTATATCTGCCATGTTTCTAATAGCGGCCATCTTTGATTTTAATTTTGTATAACTAGTTCACTGCCTATTCTAATCGCTAAGGCCTTTCATCGGATACCAACATTAATGGTTGTTGATAAATATAAAACCGTTTAAAAATAGATTATCCGCAATTTCGTAGCGGCGGCCATCTTGGATTTTAAATTTGTACAGTGTACTGTATTTTCCTTGGCAAGACCTTTCATTTGATACCCATATTGATGGGGTTGATATGAAATAGGTCATCCGCCATTTTGCAGCGGCGGCCATTTTGAATCTTACTAATATTATAAACGTGAAAGTTTGTGAGTATGGATGGATGGATGGATGTATGGATGGATGGATGGATGGATGTATGGATGGATGTTTGTTACTCCTTCACGCAAAAACTACTGAATGGATTTTAATGACACTTTATAAGAATGTAGCTTATACATCAGAATAACACATAGGCTACAAATTGTAAAGATATTCTGTGAATTATCCAATATACGACGATAATTCTCAAGTAAGTCGGGTAAAATATACCATTTGCGAGTTTTGGCGTCCGCTGTCAAAACCGTTGAAGTGACGCGCATGCGCGGGGTAAACGTCACGCGTCGCTGAGTGCGCGACCCGAACACGGGCAGACGTCAATTTGTTAAAAAAAGCTGTTATATTTGTCAAATGCGATTCAAAAATTATTTGTGTGATAATTTTAATGCCATATATTCTACGCCACGCAATCCGAAATACTTATTCTGCGCAGACGAAGTCGCGGGTAACAGCTCGTTTACAATAATAATGAATATGCATTATTGTATTGTCACCGGAATTAAAAGCATATACCAAATTTCAGATCAATCCGTCGCCGGCAAGAAGGTGCAATTTCAATTTCTAAATTTGAACCAACAAAGACCAAAGAATAAAGAAAGAATAAAGTCTAAAACAAACGGGGTAAGCTAAATAAAACCGTTTAATAAAAAAAGGAATTTAAAGTAATTTCAGTTTTAAAAATATTTTCCAACAGTGTAGTTTATAATCTGATTCAAATCTTTCAGTTTAATCACATGACATTGACAAATGAAAAAAAAAAAAACGTAATTGTGTCCACCTCTTCATTTCAGCCGTGGATGTCGTAGAAGGCGACTAAGGAAATAGGTTGAGGTTATCTTAGACGACAGGCTAGCCTGTCACATTTATACCTGCCATCGCGAAACCTAAAAAATATGCCAAAAGTGGCCGCGAAACGTTAGTCATGGTTTTGTCTATGTAACGTTTCGTGTGCTCTGCCTACCCCATTTGGAAAAACAGGCGTGACGTATGGTTATGAGGTCAGTAATCATGCACGTGTTAACGCTCGCTTCACTCGCTTATAAGCATACCCTGTTTAGAATCACTTACTTTCCACCCTTGTATTAAAACAACCCCCCATTCGCATGTTAACACGTTCACTGCGGCTCAAAATATTGCTTACTTTCAACCAGTGCTATAAGAGGTCTTTAGGCCTTAACTGTACCATTTTTCCAGTGCGGTTAGGGGCCTTAAGACCACTCAAGGAACAAGAACATTAAAATGCTTTTATTTTCATGAAATTCATAAATTTGTGAATGATACCTATATAGTACTGTTTGTAAAGGACGGTTTTGTCTTATTTTGGCTTCGCCCGAAGTTCTGATGTCAGAATATGGAGTAATGACAAAAAATAATTAGGAGGTCTTTTGACCTCTTACAGCACTGAATTTGGGGTACATTTGTATTTAGTTCTAGTGATGTCCAAATAAAAATACATTTTATCGATAAATCAAAAAACTTAGGTATTTAACATAAACACTGAACACAAGTGATGCTTACTACATAGAAAGTACGTAGGTACCGTAAGGTCGGGGCACTTTGACCCAATAATGTTTTTTTATGCCAAATGATGGTAAACGAGGAAGAGCGTCACCTGATAGTTAGTAATTACCACGGCTCATAGACACCCGTAACCCCAGAGGTATTGCAGGTGCGTTACCAACCTAGAGGACTAAGATAAAATGCCTTTTGTGCCAGTAATTTCACCAGCTGTCTTACCACTCTCTTCACCGGAACATAACAGTGCAAGCACTGCAGTTTGGCGGTAAGAATTAACGAGTAAAATAGTGGTAGCGATCCGGACGGACCCTGCATTAGGTCCTACCACCCATAAAGTACCCGGACCTTTCGGTATTTTCACTCACGAGCAAATGCAATAATATTACGTGTATAGTTCATCGACGCGTGCACATCACTGGGTCATATTTCGACTATCATAGGCCACGTCAGGTGCGGTAGGGGGCGGATAAGCCCGTACTATCTATAAGAGGTCTTTAGACCTCCTGTCCGCACTGGACGCAAAATTTTTACTCTCAGTGCGGTGAGAGGCCTTAAGACCTCCCGCGTGTTTTAAAATATCAAAAAATTGTACGTTTAAAGAGAAATCGAACCATATATTGGACTCTTTTCTACCTATACAATTGTGTGAGCTACGAGCTACGCACCAGAGCGAAACCACAATATTTTCACCCGCACTGAACGGAAGTACACGTAGGAGGTCTAAAGACCCCTTATCGCAGCGAACGTGTTAATCATTATAACACTGCTCATTTTAATAACATGACCAGCTTAAATTGCCAAGAGTAAGTGCAGTGTCGTTGCGACATTACTGGTTTACATAGGATCTATTAAATTATGTTATTCCGTCTTAAGAACGACAGGTAAAACTGTCGTCCGACAGTAGATCAATAAAGTCGCTAGCAACGGAGCGTTGATAAATCAAAACAAAAGAGTTCATTTTCAAAATATTTTCCCTATTTTGAAGCATTTCAGTTAAAGAATTTTGCAGAGGAAAATGTACCGCTTTTTTTTAAATACGTGCAAAAGGTACAGCATGAAAGTTAGGAATGTCATGACGGACATACACAAATAGAATACAAAAAAAAATGCATTTCATTTCATTTAGGCTGCAGGCTACCAACCTGCCACTATTATACCTCTTTTATTTATGCCAAAATCTAAAATTATTCTAGTACTGGCCACGAAACGTAGAATAGTCATGGCTACAGCATTTGAAGATTCAGGCGAGATACTTGTATGTATTTGTATGAAGAAGATAAATGAATAAACCAGACGGCTAATTCCAAATTCACGTGCAACTGAGTTCGAAAATCAAAACAGCAATGTCACAATGACAAGTCGCAACGACATGTGACGACAAGTCGTCTGATGTGTGTCGTCAGCTACAAACCTGCACCGTCTTAATGAGAAAAGCGATTCAGCTCCTTTAACGAAGCCGTGTTCAAAAACGATTCGTAATTAGTAATTAGAAGGCAATTAGCCTCCGTATTAAGCTGTGAACATGCTGGGATTAGCGTCCTGACATCTTGCGGGACACACGGCCGTTCAGTTCGCAATAAAATACATACATGGCCGCCTGTATTCCCAAGAGGGGTAGGTAGCACATTAATTAAAAAATCCAGTGCCACGTTTAGCAATTTCAGGGTAACCAGATGGTTAAACGTGCTATTGCAGTGACAGGTTGCTAGCCCATCGCCCACAATACACTAACCCTTTCCCAGAGTCCACTCTTACGACACCTACGGGAAGAAACGGGGAAGTGCTATTCTAACCCGACACCACACGGGTAAAAACTAAAATACGACTAAGAAATGCAAAAGATGGATAACTAACGTTTAAAGTCGAGATTAGCTTGACATGTTTCAAGCTAGTCTGTACTACATACAGGGTGTCCCAAAAAATATTGTGCGTGAAATTCCCAGTCTGCTCCGGACCCTCGTGAGAACTGTAGCCCAAGCCCTCTCATACTTGCAGGAGACCTGTGATTAGCAATGGAACGGAATTAGGCTGGATTATTACATTGTTATAAGATTTAAGAAGACCCGTGTGGTGTTGGATCTAGAATAGCACCTCTCCATTTCTTCCGTGGATGTCGTAGGAGGCGTCTAAGGAAATATGGGCTTGGGTATTCTTTAGGCGACAGGCTAGCAATCTGTCACTATTATACTACCTCTTACATCTATTTTCAAACCCAAAATGATGCTAGAAGTGGCTGCGAAGCGTGAAATAGTCATATGGATATGTCTATTTCACGTTTTGTGTGCTGCCTACCCCATTTGGGAACGTGGGCGTGTTTTAATGTATGTATGTATTATAAAGATTCCCGAGAAAAAAAAGTAAACTAATATGGCAAAGGAAGCGCAGGCCTTTACCAGTATGTCACAAGGAGCGCTGCATACAATCGCCGCGGGCTCTGCACTAACGAGCTCATCGCATTAACGAACTTGATGGGGCCAGGGTCCCAACTATCTTCTATTGTTGTTAGGAGGCTTTTCCGCATTTTTTTTACGTTACGCACACAGTATTAAACAGACGGAAGCAAGTCGTTCCGGACCGCGAAGCCTACACCAAACTCGCTGGCGTCGATGTCTTTGCCTTTCAAAAAAACCGGCCAAGTGCGAGTCGGACTCACGCACTGAGGGTTCCGTACAAACCGATTACAACGCCATCTAGTGACAGATCTTCGAACCAATGATAAATTTTAGTTTTATTTATTAAAAAAAAACTACTAGGTAGATTTTCTTCAAACCAATTTTCGTTGATTTTTTTTAGATTTATCACTCTTTTATTTTAGAAGTTAGAGGGGGGGGGGGACACAACTTTATCAACTTTGGAAGCGTATGACGCGAAAACTATTCACTTTAGAAAAGTATGATCTTAGAAACCTCAATATCATTTTTGAAGAACTATCCATAAATACCCCACACGTATCGGTTTGATGAAAAAAAATTTTTTGAGTTTCAGTTCCATGCATGAACCCTAAAAAAATATTGCTTTTTTTTTTAATTTTGTGTCACAATCTTAATGCGCTTCACAGAACACATCTACTCACCAAGTTTTATTAGTATAGTTCTCATAGTTTCGGAAAAAAGTGGCTGTGACATACGGACGGACGGACGGACAGACAGAGAGACAGACAGACAGACATGACGAATCTATAAGGGTTCCGTTTTTTTGTCATTTGGCTACGGAACCCTAAAAAGGTATAGTGAGTTTCGCATAAGGAGCCTTCTCCGGGTAGTCTATTTTCTTGAAGGGCAGAACAGCTTCTGCCTACATTCTTCCTACTTAATTCCGCATCAATCACGGCAATCTTGCGCAGGTCATGTGCACAATTAGAGCCTCGACAGTAGTCCGGGAGATATCATATAACGTCATATAATGTCTTATCATATAATGTCATAGAACGGACATTCCATGTCGCAATGCGCATGGATGAGTGATTGGGATTGGTATGTGATTTTTTTTTAGACTGAGGTGCCTTTCAGACACTGCTTAAAGCGTCTGTTACAGGCGGAAGAAGCTATTGATGATTAAACGGCAATAACTAAGTTGTCGTATGTGTGGACCGCGAACGAATAAAGAACGTGGCAGTCGGCCGTCTTCAGCGGGACAGTGTAGTGTAAGGACCGTGTTCGTCGACCGAAGTTGTTTGGAAGAAGACGTGGAGCAACCGCATTATTTGAACAATTCAGTGTAATTTCAGTTTGATGAACAGCACAGTCGGAAAAAATCACAGCAACAGAAACGACAACTGACCGCTGACAAGCGCGCGTGTTATCTTACTAATATTATAAACGTGAAAGTTTGTGAGTATGGATGTATGGATGGATGTTTGTTACTCCTTCACGCAAAAACTACTGAATGGATTTTAATGACACTTTATAATAATGTAGCTTATACATCAGAATAACACATAGGCTACAAATTGTAAAGATATTCTGTGAATTATCAAGTAAGTCGGGTAAATGGGCTACCATTTGCGAGATTTGACGTCCGCTGTCAAAACCGTTGAAGTTGCAGGGCGCGGGCGAGCGTGGTGCGCGGTGCGCATGCGCGGGATGACGCCACGCCACGCGTCGCTGAGTGCGCGACCCGAACGCGGGCGGGTGTTTGTTTTGCGAATTTTCAAGGTGTTAGCGATTTGTTAAAAAAGCATTGTATGTAAAGTAATTTAAGCTAAGGTTAGGTGCTGGCAGATTCTTTTTTGGTTAAGAGTTACGCGTCCAGAAATATATTTCAGTTTAAATTTAATTGTCCTACTAATAATTCCGAAATCTCTTCTTTGTTAGCCCGAATTTAACGCGTGCGAAGCCGCGGGCAAAAGCTAGTAAATACATACATACATACATACAATCACGCCTGTATTCCCAAACGGGGTAGGCAGAGCACACAAAACGCTACATAGACAAAACGATGACTATTTCACGTTTTGTAGCCACTTCTAGCATAATATTTTTAAGGTTTTGAGGTGGCTGGTACAATAGTGACAGGTTGATAACTTGCTAGCCTGTCGCCTATAATATACCTAACCTATATCCTTAGTCGCCTCTTACGCCATCCACGGAAGAAATGGAGAGGTGTTATTCTAAACTCGACATCACACGGAGTTATAAATGAATAAATTAACAAAATCCATTTATTTTAGATCTCAAAGCCTTCATAGCACACAGATCATTACAAACACACAACAATGCATGCTAACACCACAAACACAAATAAGTAAACAAAACCGAAGTTTCAAGTACAAAAGGCTGGTTATTGCACTATCGGTTGGGCCATCCCTTTGATCTGCCCGGCCCAGTACATGAATATTGGGCAGTCAAACTATTCAACAATCACCTTTAGAATTCCGTTGGAACTACACAATCTTTTGTTATATTCGATTACATGAAATAAATAAAAAATACTCCGTGTGGTATCGGATTTAGAATCGTCGTAAGAGGTGACTAAGGAAACAGATTAAGTATTACCTATTATCTATTCTGTGGTATTACTAGTAGTAATAGTACTAGTAGCAACCTTTTAGTGCTGTACCTGGCAACTTAAAACTTCAAATATATCCTAGAAGCGGTCACGAAATGTAAAGTACCTAGTCATGATTTTGTCTAAGTGACGTTTCATGTGATTGTTATGTTGGTAAGTATGTATAAAACAATGTGATCGCCAAATAGTGGACCGGTAAGCAAAATTTGTGAAGAATTGAAACGTTCAATTATCTAAGTTAATCACCAGACACAAATCTCAAAATCATTTGTTTTTGTGCCACGATTAGAGCTTCACTTGACTTGACGATGTTTTCTGTTTCAAGGACGTGCCCTGTATAAAAATGTGTAGAAAAATCAATTAATTTACACCAATACGTGATGCATGACCTTATAGCCCTTATCAACCGAAGTAATACGATCATGAGGTTTCCAAAAGGTTGAAAATCCCCTGCTTTGCTGTACTGTGCTACTTACTAATATTAACAAGCTCATAAACTTGCAATCATTACTTTACTACTTTCCGTGTGCTGTAGGGTTTAGAATAACACCTCTCCATTTCTTCCGCGGATGTCGTAAGAGGCGACTAAGGACATAGGTTAAGGTATACCTACTTTAGGTATATTGAAAAAAATTCCTTTTCCTAGATGTACCTTGAACATAAAAAGTGCTTTAGGCGACAGGCTAGCAACCTGTCACTATTGTACCTGCCACCTCAAAACCTAAAAAATATTATGCTAAAAGTGACCACAAAACGTGAAATAGTCATCGTTTTGTCTATGTAGCGTTTTGTGTGCTCTGCCTACCCCACTTGGAAATACAGGCGTGATTGTATGTATGTATATGTATAAACTTGCAAGCCCGGTAATCAAATTAAGTACTAAATGATATCCCGAACGTTAACGCTATTTAACGCGTCGACGGTCAGTGTAATAACTTGTAACGCTCGGATTACCGCCCGGTTAATTTTGAACTGAGGTCTGTTAACTTTATGTCGGTAGGCTAGTACAGTCGCGAACCGGGATTGTTGGGCTACTTGCCACTGTTGTTCGCTACTCAGACGTGTAATCAATGACCGATATGACCGACTAGATGTTAGCTATTGGATTAGTATTGCACGACCAAGTTACAAACATTGTTAATGGCTCAACAATCCCGGTTTGCGACTGTACATACCTTACAACAAAGTATGTATAATAACATAAAAAATAGCGTCTGTTTGTTACGTTAAATAAGAAGATATAATTCAAAATCAAAACACCCTGTCATTTTGTCCGTACTTCCCCTACCTGTTAAGAGTACCTAAGTACCACCCAAGACATTACTTAAATAACAGTGACTTTTACTTAAGTCATCGTCGCGCCTCAAGCAATAAAGAGGTCAGAGCCGATCCTCAAACTTTCTGGCTTACTAAATTTATCTTATCGGAATTTCCGAGGGAAGCTGCATATATCTGATGAGTAAAGAAACTTCGTCCGTAAAATAAAAGTGCAGGAAAGACGTCATAAAGTCGGTCGACCCCCTGTCGGTCGACGCGAGCGAGTTTTTAGGAATTTTCGAAGTATGGTGGCTTAGTTTCATACATAGAGGGATTTACGTCACGCCTCTTTCCCACATAGGTAGGCAGACCACTATGTTTTACTTGCTAGGATCCTGACATGCCTCTTTTGCTTCATCCTTCTTCCTTGTCGGTGTCGCTCTTGACAGAGCGGTCGTGGTCATCATTTCAGGTGTTGGTGGCAAGCTTCACAACGCGCCGCCATTCCTCTCTGATGGCCGCCTTCCTCGTGCATTCGTGTAGTGACGATGAGCCATTAATTGCCGATTTTATTTGGTCGGTCCACCTCATAGGCGATCTTCCTCATGGCCTGGTACCCTCGACCTTTCCCTGCACGACAAGTCGCTCAATAGCCACCTCCCCTCGGCGGCATACGTGACCAAAAAAGGTGAGGATACGAGACTGTACCAAAGATGATAGACGCTGCTTGATACCGAGTTCTCGAAGTATAGACTCGTTAGTACGGAACTCAGTCCACGATACTCCGAGCATTTTCCTCCAGCACCACATCTCTAGGGCATCTATCTTCTTCTTCTCCACTTCTCGCAGGGTCCACGTTTCTGAGGCATATAGGAATATGGGGAATACAAGTGCCCGCACCATCCGAATTTTTGTGGCTTTGTATATATTGCGATTCCTCCATATTTTCCGCAACCTGTCCATCGCAGATCTGGAAATTGCCATACGCCTCTTCACTTCGTCGACACATCCGCCGTTGTTCGTAATTGCTTCATCCACATACATTAATCTCTTAACACATACTCGTCGGTTTCGGGTACTCTTGACCTAGCCAGTTTCTAAAATGTCCTTGATTTGATCACGAAACTTTCGTCTATGTAGGTCTTTTCACGTAGCCAAAGTACAAAACAATTGGTTCAACTTTTTTTTTTGATGTAAATAATATTTCTTTGATTCATAATCATGATTAGTTACATAATGTCACTTATTCCTATGTTATTATTATCGTATACACTTATTTCTCAAAATCTTAGAACTAAATATCTCCGGCTATTCAATCTTTTCATGGATAACTGTTTACTCGAATTGAAAGAGCGAGTCTGTGGATTGAAGATAGGGGAGTCTCTCATCAAATGTCTCTTGTACGCTGATGATCAGGTGCTCCTTGCATCGTCGGCGAGTGAGTTACAGGACATGGTGACTCTAATGTACGAATCTTTTGAAAAGAAGGGAATGAGAATGAACGTAAATAAAACGAAACTTATGGTGATAGAGAAGAACGACGAGATGACTGAATGTGTTATAACAATTGGAAGCGAAAGGTTAGAACAAGTGAGAGAGTTTAGGTACTTGGGATGTATGTTCACGAGTGACGGTATATACGATGAGGATATCGAAAGTAGAGTAAAAGCGGGTAATAGAATGAATGGAGCTCTTCACTTCGTTGTGAGTCGTCAGGACATTTCTAAGAATGCTCGTCTGGCTATTCACAACGGCGTGCTAGTACCTACTTTGATGTATGGCAGCGAGAGTTGGGTGTGGCAGAAGAGACATGAAAGTAGAGTGAATGCAGTTGAGATGCGTTCTTTGCGAAGCATGAGTAGTATCAAACTTACTGATAGGGTGCGTAATAGCGTGATTAGAGAGAAGTGCGGTCTGAAAGAGAGTATTGTAACAAGGGTAGAGAAAGGCATGCTGCGTTGGTTTGGGCACGTGGAGAGAATGGATGAAGCAAGAATATGTAAGCAAATTTACAAGGGAAGTGTGTTAGGGCAAGTCGATCCAGGGGGCCCTCGAAGAACGTATATGGACCAGATCGGCGATGTACTAAAGGGAGTCCAAATCAGGAGTACCCGAAACCGTCGAGCGTGTATGACGAGAGTGATGAATGTTAGTAAAGCGAAAGAAGTATGTCAGAATAGAATGGAATGGCGCTCTGTTGTCTCTGCCTACCCCACAGGGAATAAGGCGTGACGGTTATGTATGTAAATATCTCCGCCCTGATCCGCGCCTGGCCCAAAGGTACCCATTACGCTGGCTGCATTGCCGCGCTGGACTGCAATGGAAACCTGCTGGACCAGCCACGAGCCTGAGCGGGGATCACAGTCTTGATCTCGTAGTCAATTGGTTCAATTGTTTTTGAATTATAGATACAGGGGGTTAATAATTTCCTTGGTAATATGTATAGTCCACTGGGGCAAGTATGCTAAAGGTAAGTATGACGGCATGGCTGATAAAAAAAATACTGTTAAAGTTGAGTGCCTAATGGGCAGGCCACGTCTCATGCAGAATAGACGGCCGATGAGATCAAAAAGTGCTCGAGTGGAGACGTGTAGGACGTTATTGACCTTATTGATTTGAAGACCTTTCATAGGTGGCTGGAAGACGTTGGATGCAGGTTTGCAGGTCGCTTCCAACGGGTAATTTACGTTCAGGAGTGGACATCTTATAAACGAAAACGAGATGATGAACATGAACTAAAAACAACTAATTTGCTCTCCCTACAACACACGCCTCAATAATACCTTTACGTCCAAAGTGCTTTGAAAATTGAACACGTAATTGCTTGTGAATTCCTGTAATCACTTTGAAATCCTGTTAATAAGCTGACGCTGCGAGGCGTCTTAAAGCGTTTAGTTTAGTCTCGTTAGCAAGCAGCTACAGTAATCAAGCTGTATTAAATAAACAAACATAAACGTACATACACATACATACATACATACAATCATGCCTGTGTTCCTAAACGGGGTAGGCAGAGCATAAGAAGCGTGACATGGACAAAACCATGATTATGACTATTTCACGCTTCTCAGCAACTTTTAGGATAATTTCAGGTTCAGAAACAGATGGAAGAGATTGTATAATAGTGACAGGTTGCTAGCCTGTCGCCTAAAACGTACCTAAACCTATTTCCTCAATCGATGACATCCACGGAAGAAATCATCATCCAGCCTATATACGTCCCACTGCAGGGCACAGGCCTCCTCTCAGTATGAGAGGGCTTGGGCTATAGTTCCCACGCGGGCCCAGTGCGGATAGGGAACTTCACACACAACGTTGAATTACTTCGTCGCTGTGTGCAGGTTTCCTCACGATGTTTTCCTTCACCGAATAACTCGTGGTAAATATCAAATTCGATATCGCACATAAATTCCGAAAAATTCAGAGGTGCGAGCCCGGGGTTTGAACCCACGACCCTCTGCTTGAGAGACCACAGGTCGAACTGCTAGGCTACCACGGAAGAAATGGACTGGTATTATTCTATCCCGACACCACACAGGAATCATGTGCCTCAAATGTGTGAAGAACACGGTAGTCGGCCGTATTACCAAAAAATATGCTAGAAGTGGCTGCGAAGCATGAAATACTCATAATCATGGTTTGACTACGTCTTGTTACGTGTGCTCTGCCTACCCCGTTTGGGAGCACATGCGAGATTATATGTACAGTTAAAGAAATTGATACCTGTGCCACTTTGAACCTTTTCATAATGAGTTTCATAATGCTTTGATTAGTGGATAGTATGATGTGTCACAGTGACATTTGTTGTGAAAAGGTACAAAGTGCCACAGTAATCAAATTCATTGACTGTACATAATAATATGTATGTAAAATAAGTTAGCATAACTTTTTTAGCTACACTTTGTTTACTGAACCAACTCAGGCCAATAAATTATGATATTCTCCTGGTTCTTTTGTACAATAAAATCGACAATATGCCAACAGAGGCCGCGGTCTAAACTGTTAACATATTTTTATGTTCTAAAACAAATCTAACTTAAAAAACGGCGCCATTTGAAGTAAAACCCGCGCCAGCTAACATATTTTATTGTATAGCCTATATTGCAACATATGCGACGAGCACAGAACTACGAAGAGAATAGAAGTGGCGCGGGGTTGCAAGTCATAACATTTTATTCACGAAAACAAAATGAGCATTGAGCGTTAAATCACCGTGAGACTCGCTCATTTTCATAAATACGAATAACTCAAGTTTTAAATCGAGGTTAGCTGGACATGTTTCGGGCTAATCCGTAGCGGCTACGGGGTCACCAAATGGCGGACCGCGGTCCGCATACGGACCGCCGACCCATTGTATGCGGACCGAAAAAATATATCTATGTATTTTCATCTTCAGGATTTAATGTCAATAGTTTGAACCAATTCCACTCCAAACTTCAGACAGATAGTCAACAATAAAAAATGTCACTGTTTCTCATTGATATGTAAATAATAATACCCTTGTAATTACTTAGGTACCTTTGTAAATTATTTCTAAATAAATGTGCGGACCGCGAATGTCATTTCATTTCTTAAAATGGACCCCGAGCGAAACTAATTGGTGACCCCTGGTAGCCCTTCATCTAGGAGCCGCGGTAGCTGCTGCTGCCAAACGCGAACTGCGCGCCTCGGCTCTCTTCGCGCGACTGAAGCCCGAAGAGAGCCGAGGTGAGCAGTTCGCGTTCAACGTATCGATATGGGTTTTATAATATTCCACGAGATAAAGGAGTCTTAAAAATGTAATATTTTATTATTATAATACTTTTATACAACTCCAGTCATTCCCAATGACTTCCGAATAACTTATAGAAAACATACACCTTATATGACAAGTTTGCGGTGATTTGAATATAAGTATGAATATTAAAAACTCACGTCCACAGACTTATATCGGAATAGATACCGTGAGTTCCTGCATTTGTATGAAAACCAAGCGTGCCCCTTTTTCTCTACCTACTGTAACGTCACATAAGCTCTTAGTGATGGGAATCGACGGTCCGAGTGAAACCGATTCAAAGGTGATGCCGCCTTCAAGTTATCCTGGCTCTAGGCAGTTAAACCTAATGTAAGTGGTACAAAACTAAATGAAATCGCGTCAAAGGAAGAGCATTGCTCTCCCTTTTGGCTCCATTTTGGCACGCGAAGTACAAACACTTGAGTCATCTATTTCGATATAAAATTGAAAGAAAATACGAACGATGGCATATCTATTCCCGTTTATAACATCTGTGGCGCCAATAAACTGTTATTTATCGCTGCGCCCGCGACCGCAAATACCTGAACCACGCAGATTTGCGCGTGACGCTTTTTCATACAATTTAGGAGGATTTGGATGTTGATTTCATAATTCAACATGATTTAGGATCCTGTTACATTGGGAGCGGATCCAACTGGTATGTCAGGGGGTCACATAGCTTAGAGTGAGGGTACAGGCTCCTAAAAAGGTCACAATATAATCGTGTGGGGAAATTCAAAATTCAAAAATTCATATTTCATAACTTTATAATATTTTGTATTTGTAAATAAGGAGCCTTTTACATTTTTGAGTCTACCAGCGCTTCCTTGTCAAGAAGAATGTGCCGCAAGAAACTTGATATGAATTCTTTTTTTCAAAATAAAATTATTACATAAAAAAATTACTCTATGGCAGGGTATAACTGGTAACGTTGCAAAAATTTAAGGTCTTGACATAGATAAAGTATATTACAATTAGAAATTACCATTTACAAAATCTCAAAACCAATCCGTCATTCTACCTAATGAATAGGTACCTAAACTATTAGAAAAACCGATCACCTACGAAACCACCCTTCGGGTGCTCTCGTCAACGCTCGTGCGGCGTCGTGAAGTGCCGGAACCCATCGGTGTCACTCGGGAGTACCGGCACGCTCACTATTGGCTCGCGTACGTTCGCAGGTGAACGGATACGCGCGATCGGCGCTCGGGCATTGCCGTTCGCATTCGCCTCACGCTCGGGCGTGATTGCGCCTGCCCGTTTACTATAACCTCGTTCTGCCCAAGCTTTTTTAAATGAACATCTGGTTTCTGCCCAATGTTCTTAATTAAGCACAATTTCATTCTGATGGGTTCTGCCCAAGACATTTTTTACTGAAAATTGTATGATCAAGTTTCGCCATCTTTAACACGTGGCGTGACACTGATAGGCAAATGCAACCCAGTTAAACAAAAAGCCTTGATTGCTAACTGGCCAATATTTCAACCAATCAGAAACGAGTAAATCAAAATCGCCAAATGTGGAACTTTTAGTCAGTAAGCGGCAAATTTGAATATGTGATTTTTTGAGAACATTGGGCAGAATCCTGAAGTTTAAACAAAAAACTTCGGGCAGAAACCACTAAACATAAAGTGTTCTTTATTGAGCACATTGGGCAGAACGAGGATAAACATTAAGAGGGCGCACACATTTTTTACGAACGTAATATAAGATCAGGTGGGGGAAGAGAAATTCAGGGGCAGGGCAGGGGTAAGAGGCACCACAGACCATAACTCGTCGAGTTATGAGTGATTATGGTCTGTAGAGCCCTCTTATCCCTGCGTTTCTCTTCCCCCACCTGACCTTAGTGGTTTTGGACCAATGTTTAAAAAATCGTGAAATGTAAATTAACTCATATTTAGCCATGAAAAAAATATGGTTAGACTAAACATATTCTGTAAATTTACAATAAAATTGTTTCATTTGTAATTACATTAAAATCAATGAGAAAAAAATAAAGTAATGGTTCAACTTTCAAATTATGTAAAATGATATTTGAATAATAAAAACCAATAATTTGATTCATGTTAATCCGTTAATCCCCAGTAGACTATATTGTCTATCAGATAATAACAAGTTTATATCGTTTATGGTAAATTTTAATGGCAAATTTTCAAGTGAAAGACAGCTCTGACGCGTATTTTTGTGAAAACCCTTCAACAAATTGGCTAAGTAAAAGAAATCTGTGTTGCTAATAAAATATTTTTTTCCGTTAATCCCTAGAAAAAGAGTTTATTTATATGGTACAGTAGTTTTTCTTTAAAAACTTAAGGATTTATAGCTTTCTAAAGCATTGGAAAAACATCAAAATCACCGGATTTTGTGTGCACGCTCTTAAGGTGGTTGACAACGTTAGCTCATAGAGCATTTGTCGATAGATGGCGTTGTACCGAAAAATTAATAAAATTGTCCTGTTGTAACTCTTAATTATAAAGGAATTGCACTTGTTAGTTTTGCGAGTGTAAAAATGCATAGCCGATTTTTGACACCTTCCTCCTTATAGGACCACTTGACTGTCCGTCTGTCGTCATTCTGTTTGTCAATAATACCCTTTACGTCAAGAACACGCAGATGTATCAAGCTGGAATTCATATCAAATACGCAGGTCTAAAAATCCTTGGAGTTGTGAAAAAAAAACAATCTTCATAGCTAACTCAACCATAAGAAACAAACTCCAATAATAATAAAAATCAGAATATTGTTATTTGCTACAATGCACAGTCCTATAGCATAGATATAAGAAAAATTGCGGAAGCTCACTTTGTTAAAAATAATCATTTTGTGAGCGAATGCGACTGGCACTTGGCTGGTTATTTTTTTGACAAAGTGTTCTATGCAGTAATAAGCGTAAATTATTCTCCTTAGAACAAAATTGCTTGAATAATAATATGATAGGGTTCTATATATAGACTTAACAATTAGAGCCCGCGATTACATAAAGCCCGTGTGAATCCAACTTTCGTCGATCAATTTATAACAGTACACGAAGCAAGTTAAACTATGATTGATTGTAGTTATAATGAAATTCGCATCTAAACTTCAATTTCATCCGCTATTGTTTAGGGAATACAGTATGAAGTCCATTGGTAAAGTTGTTGTTTATGCTTTCGCCTATTTGGGTAGTTTTTGGAGTTTATTCCATTTGCTATTAATGTTCAACTATTACTATTATTATTTTACTAGCGTTTAATTAAAAGTCTATTTGACTTAATGAGAATAAATTTTTGTCCCACAATAAGTCACTCTTATTTGCTTGAAGTAAAGAGTGACTTACATTCACGTGACTTACGACTTGTTTCGTACCATTTCGTGACCCATCATCTGGAGCTATGAATATAATTTATAATAAAAAAACAGGAAATATACAGCAAGGATACCTATACCCGTCAATGGTTAAAATATTTACGGTCAATTTCAGGCCACCCTGTATATTTTCTACAGCGCGTTCAGATATAAAAATGCATCATGATCTCTAAAGCAATTTTATAGTGCTGAAATCTTGCTAATTCTTTTAATATACGAAGCGTAAAGCTTTTTTTATTTTTTTGCAGTGCAACATCACAACTAGCACTTCGACACGAGTTGTCCTTGTTTGCTCGCTTTGGTTCGGCAATTGTTTTGATGTTCGGGTCAGAATTCGCCTCTTGTTACGAACTACCACTACTATCGGTTCTGTTTTTATAGACATGCATACATAAACGTTACGCCCTATTCCCTGCGAGGTAGGCAGAGACAACAGAGCAACATTCGCTCCTATTCTGGCACACTTCTCTCGCCTCACTCACATTTATCACTCTCGTTACGCTCTACGGTTTTGGGCGCTCCTTATTTGGCCTCTTTTTTAGAAATAGTCGTATATGTAATATTTATATTTATATGAATTTACGGAGTGTCGGTAATTGTGAAAACTTGAACAAAGCAAGTGTTTAAAACGTTTCCTGTGCTTGCATCACATGTGGTGCATTTTGAGGTATTAACGACACATAATATATTATTATGATACACTGCCCTTTGTTACTATGCGAGCTGATCAAAATTTAATTTGCTGGCTCGTAAACGATAAAAGTAATACCCTATAGAGCGTATGAATACTTATTATTGAATGAACTATTCCAAACATGAGCAAATAAAATAAAAATAAAACTGCACGAGTGTGGAGTATTTTTATTAATTGCTAGCTTCATCGGCAAATTTTGTTATATAAAGGTTATATAAAAAGCTTCGCGGCTTGATCCATCCACTTATAAAACGTGCGAGAAATCACCAATAGAAATAAATTCCAACAAAACAAACATATGGTAGGGGTCACAGTTCCAGACAGCACTTGTTAGGTTTCAACGAACGTTTTTCTATTTCTAAAAGCTACAACTGCAATCAGGATTCGGTTGGCGTAAGCATGGAACTAGGAACGAGACCTTCCCGTTAATTTCGGATGAAATAAGGATCTTTTGAAGCTAAAGAATCATCTAAATAAGGTAACGGGGTAATTCTTGAGACTCCTCATTCCCCTGGCATATCATTAAAGAATTATAATTTTTGACTTAATTAGACAAATTGACAGAAAGTAATGCCTATTCAAGGGACATTATTACGTAAATATTCAATCAAAATTGTACTTAGTTATAGTTACAAATAGGTCGATATAATATATATTTTTTAAGTACCTATAGCCAGGGGAATGATAGTTTTTAAGAATTACCCAACGGCATCAGTCATGAAAAATAACTCTTATTTAATACCCACTAAGATAAAATTATAGTTTTTATTCTACAACAATCAATTGTGATCTTACTCTCATCTGACTATCTAAATCTTTGTAAACGGGTTGCCACGGCATTAAATTTTATGGCTTGCCACGGCTGTTTTTGTTTTTGTTTTAGCTGACTCTTTTTATTCCCATTTGGGAAAACATGATTGATGTATAATGTATATATTCCTCCAAGACTTAGCTTCATCTTTGAATCTACAGTTCTTCGCTTGTTTTCTACTAAACCATTAACTTGTTCGGCATTGGTAAGTCACCATCGTAGACAAAAACAGTATAATTATTAACTACGTGTTAACTATCGTTAATTGTTTAATTAACGGTATAAAGTCAAACAAGGTCAACTGCTGGCGATGCGGGTTGTTCTTTTAAAACTTCTGGGAGGCACGACGCGGTCGAAATTTTGACCAATGAGGGCGCTGGCTTGCAGTCCAAATAACTAATACGTGTTAGTGTGTAAATAAAGGTATTTTCATTAGTTATGTTCACGAAGTCATAAGAGGTGACTAAGGAAATATGCTAAGGTATATTTTAGGTGATAGGTCAGCAACCTGTCTCTATTAGATCCACCAACGTGAAAGAGTCATGGTTTTGTCTATGTAGCCTTTTGTGTGCTCTGCCAACCCCATTAGGGAATTCAGGCGTGAGGTTGTATGTATGTCCGCGAAAACAATATTTGTGTTAAAAGGCCAACAATCTAATTATTATTACAACAAAAAAATCGGTTGTCTGTAAAATCGGCTTACGAACGATGGTTGAACGTGACAACGTCATAAGAAAATACTGATGGAATGGTTCCATTTTTCAAAATATTTTTTAATTTTATTTAATTTTATTTTTAATGAATTACTACAGTATATTCATTCAATATTATAATAAATTAACATATTTTATAGCATGCATTAAAAAATATACAAAAGAACTCTTTCGAACCGGATTTGAATCATTGACCTATGACTCTACAGTCCACCGCTTGTAATGTAGGAGTGATGTGGACGTATTGAAACTACAACTGATACTTTAGTACTCTCTTTAATTATGATTACCCAAGCCTTATATATAGTAACACAAGTGGGAGAGTGTGAGTGTGGCGCAGCCCACACTACACCTCCCCCGTTTTTTTGAAAAAAAAAAGAAAAAAAAAATGTATGACATTATTTCATAGGTACAATTAAAATTTGACAACTAAAAAAAATAAAATAATAAACAGAATATTCAACTTAATCTAGTATACAAACAGTTTCACTAATAATAAATCTAGTTTACTATGCAAAAAAAAAAAAAAAAAAAAACAGAAAGCTTTACTAAACATACCAAATTTTATACTTTTAACATAAACTTCTAAAATTTGCACGCTTTGTTGACGAGAGATATATTACTTTATTTTCCTTTAAAATATAAACTTTCGACTATTCATACTGATGTGTACCTACTGTGCTCTGATTATCTTATCTGTTTGTTTTAACATCATATTGTTACAACTTAAAATTTTCTTCGTTTACTAAAATGGATTTTCTATTCCTAAGTACAATTTTCCCATTTAGCATAGACTTCTATCATTTAATCCCTTTACATTTTTCCTTAAAATCCCTACTACTTATCATAACCTTTATTCTTACAACTCGTTTCAAATCCTTTTTCATTTATTAGTGAGCTACATTGGCATCACAAATCATCATTCATTATCATTATCATCATCATCATTATCAAGACTTATAAACTTTTTCATATTATTTTTTAGTGAGCTACCTGGGCATCACTTATTCATCATCATTCCTTCTTTGTCTCTTTTTCTTCTTTCTTTCTCTTCTTTCGTTCAGTTAAGTCTTCTAAAGGCTTTTAAAGTCACCAAGGTCCACAGCACTTTTATATCTTTTGTGTCTGGCCAGACTTTCACTTCATATATTTATTTATTAGTTCAGGATATAAGGAATATTTATTTACTTTCGTGCGCGCACATTCATAATATTCATTTATACATTATTTATTTTCTTTTCTAGGTACTTCATTTAACACCTTTTTTCATCTTTGTCATACCATGTGTCCAAGAGTTGTCACGAGTGGTACTCGACCAAAACATGATCCAATCTGTCAAGGATTCAGCTACGTAGCCTTATATCCTGGTGGACCTTGAAATTAAAACTTCTCTTATTCTATACCAACTCCAAAACATAAACACACTTGCTACTTCAAAGCTCAAAATCCTACTCAAAACTCCTTACAACACTGAATAAACGATTCATTACATTCTTACCTTTTAATTCGATTTAAAAAAAAACAGATTTTAGTCACCAATAATAAAAAAACTTTATAAAGCCGATTCGAAAACTCTCTAATTAACAACAAATATAAAAAAAAAACCGGCCAAGTGCGAGTCGGACTCGCGCACCGAGGGTTCCGTACAAACCTGCAAGGTTTACAAAGTTCGTTCATTACGACAATCGAGTCGTAACTATGGTATTTTTATTATAGATAGCTCTACGCGTTCATGAGGAAAAAAGTAATAAGTTTATGTTTATTAAAAAATGTATATTTTGTAATGTAACTAAAAATTTAAGGTTTTCGGAATTTTTCCTTTATGTGTGCTATAAAACGTTGCTTCATGCCAAATTTCAAGACCCTAGGTCGACTGGAAGTACCCTTTAGGTTTTGATTCCCTTGCGAGTACTTGCGAGTTTCAAAATATGCAGCTTAAATTGCTGTTTCTTTTGATTGCGTTGACATAGAAGTTTGATTTTGTTACAGCTTAAATGTATTATAGACCTGAGTATTTGGTATGAATTTCAATTTAATACCTCTACGCGTTTATGAGGAAATGGGTAGTAAGTTTAAAATTATTAAAAAAAATATATTATGTGATATAACTAAAAATTTATAGTTTTCGTAATTTTTCCTTTATCTATGCTGTAAGACGTTGGTTTGTACCAAATTTCAAGATTCTGAGTTCACGGGAAGCACCCTGTAGGTTTTGATTCCCTTGCAAGTGTCGAAAATTTGCGGCATAAACGGCTGTATCTTTTGATTGCGTTGGCTTAGAAGTTTGATTTTTTCACAGCTTTAAGGGACAGTAGACCTGAGTAATTGATATAAATTTCAGCTTCATACCTCCACGCGTTCCTGAGAAAAAGGGTCTTGACAGACGGACGGACGGACGGACGGACGGACAGACGGACGGACGGACGGACGGACAGACGGACAACAAAGTGATCCTATAAGGGTTCCGTTTTTAGGGTTCCGTAGCCAAATGGCAAAAAAACGGAACCCTTATAGATTCGTCATGTCTGTCCGTCTGTCCGTCTGTCCGTCCGTCCGTCTGTCCGTATGTCACAGCCACTTTTTTCAGAAACTATGAGAACTATACTAATAAAACTTGGTGAGTAGATGTGTTCTGTGAACCGCATTAACCCTTTTCTTGGCAAAAATTTAAAATCGTATTTTAGTGGATTAACTTGTATGCTTGGAAATATACTCATAAATGATACTAAAAAAAATTAGAAATAAAAATATTTCTCCCCAATTTTTGGAAATATTACATGTATCTTAAAAGATACACTGCTAGGAATATGGACATTCTTAAATAAAAATTTGTGTATCTTTAAAGATACATTGCCCAGAATGTGGAAATAAAATACAAATAACGAAATTAACTATAATTAATTAAGTAACAATGTAAAAAATACCTAACCAGGCATTTAATCACCTACTTTGTGTGAAATAATACAAAATAATTGAGTTGCGGTGTTAGGCTCAATTTTAACATAAAAACTTTTGGTGCAGTGTAGGGTAGTTAGACCTTTCTCACACAACTTACACCTGCCTTTTGCGCTAAAATGGGAAAGTGTTCAAATTGATCACGCCTCACATCAACGGTCACAGACAACCGGAGTTCCGATAATTTTGTAGGAGTCCTGCCTTACCACGTCGGCTATGGATGCCAAAAATTGTCGGTCGCATTTCAATAAACCTTGCATCATTCTGTAACGAAATCGTTTTATGGATAACTTTCGTTCATTGTCATTCGCACTCTGCCTCCGGTACAAAAACCAGGTGTTAATTCAACTCATGTCCAGTGTCTAAGATACTAACGGCAAGTATCTACCAGCGATGGCCTTTGAGTTCAGTACGGTTCAGAGCGATCAACATGTCTGTGAGATCGACACCACAATACATTTAAAATTTATCTGATTCTTCTGTATAGTCATAGGTTGTTGGTGTTATCTGTTAGGATTAGGAAGGGACGTAGCCCTTATTCTCGATCACGTGAATGGAACCTTTGGTGATGGTACGTCTGTGGAGGTAGTAGGAGATTCTACTGAAGGTGAAGGTAGGGGCAGTTCAGAAGTAAGACTGATTGCAGAATGTTGCTGCAGCATTGGCGCCAGAACATTTTCTATAGGAATTAGTAGTGATGGCTTTGGTGTAAGTTGTAACTGCGGTGAAGCCGGTGATGGAGAAAAAAATATTAAACAGACTTTATCGTGATCCAGTTGAAGTTAATGGCGCTGGCAATGGGCCGCCTGGACTAAGCGGCGGCGGCAGTGTTGCAAGGGAAACAATTTCTTAAAACTGGGAGAAGTCATGATCTGATAATATGTTCAAATTCTCGAATGAAGATGGCACGGAAGGTGCTAAGGAACTGTCTTCATTATTGTCCTTGTGCACGTCTAATCGGAACAAAAGGGATGGAATTTCTGGGCCAGAATTTGAATTATCTGATTTTATAGTTGGGTTTGGTCTCAAAGCTAGTATTTTTTGGACCTGTAGAACGTTGGTCATGCACCTCCCAATAGAAAAAAACAGACACACATACGTTTAACAGGCAAAGCAAGGTATAAAACATAGTTATAAACAAGACCTTAAACCGGGCAATGTATACCGTAAGATACCGTACGAGAAAACCAAAAATTACCATAAAGCAGGCAATGTGCATTTGAAGATACATACAGTTTAACGGTTTGTTAGCTTACCAAATATTAATTATTTTCTTTATAATTTATTTAGATGTCACAAATATATTCTTAAGTTAGTAGAAACACACACGTTTCGTTAATTTCTTATACGAAAAAGAGGAATAATGCAACTTTTTTTATCATCCTGCGCGGGATCATGTCGAAACAGTTGATTATTTGTGTTCTAACGTCTTAATAGTGCAACCAATCCAACGCAAATTGCAGTTTATACGTTTGGAAATATATACAAAACTTGAAATTATAATTGGGTTCAATTTTAACATAAAAACTTTAACGCAAATATTTTTTGAAGTTGACTGTATCTTACAAGATACGATGTCAAGAAAAGGGTTAAGATTATGACACAAAATTTAAAAAAAAGCAATATTTTTTTAGGGTTCCCCATACATGGAACTGAAACTCAATTTTTTTTTTTTCATCTAACCCATACGTGTGGGGTATCTATGGATAGCTCTTTGAAAATGATATTGAGGTTTCTAACATCATACTTTTCTAAAGTGAATAGTTTGTGCGACAGATGCTTCCAAAGTTGAAAAAGTTGTGTCCCCCCCCCTCTAACTTCTAAAATAAAAGAGTGATAAATGTAAAAAAAATATATGATGTACATTACCATAAAAACTATCAACGAAAATTGGTTTGAACAAAATCTATCAAGTAGTTTTTTTTTTATTAAATAAAGTTAAAATTTATCATTAGTTCGAAAATCTGTCACTAGATGGCGTTGTAATCGGTTTGTACGGAACCCTTAGTGCGGGAGTCCGACTCGCACTTGGCCGGTTTTTTCCTTTTGAGGTACGGAACCCTAAAAAACAATCTATACTCTCAAATATTGTAACTATCTATTGATTTTGTACTAATAATTTGAAATGGAAGCCAGGTGATCAAGCTAGCAACAATAACAAATTATTTTTGGATCATCCTTTTTATCCGTCTGCAGCTGAATAAAAGGGACAACCTTGGCTATTTAAAAATGAACCTAAAATATTTATCAAATTCCAACACTAAAAAAAAATCTATTCCTCAAAAAAAAAAACTATCAAACTCAAATCGTAAATACTGTTAAACTATCAACTTGAAATCATTTCATCTAAATTACTTTATAATTAAAACCTTCTAATGAATGCGCATAGTACCTGATTTGCCTAGTGTAATTTGACACGTAATTACACACTCACATTCCGAACCATATTTGATACGTGTGTATGACATCATTCGACTTTAAGCGTGTGAATGTTTCTATCTATTTTTAGAATGGACACTAAGTAATAGCATAAAATTATTTTTACAGGAATAAGTTCAAAATATAAATAATTAAATTTCTGAATTCATCGTCAACAAGCGGCATTTCCTAAATATAAAAACACAAACATAATCTACTAGCTGTACTAGCATGAATTTTTTTTGTGTGTACTGACGCCTAAAGAATATTACTTAATTTTTGAAATTAATAAGTAATCACAAAAAAAAAAACAAAAGACACGTCTCTTGCTGGGCTGCCTGGTCAAGGGCTTCTCTGCTGCTCCTGGCAGCTGGTCCGACTCCACTCCTTTATGACACCATCAACTTGTAGCAGCCATCTTCCAAATCTTCTCAATTCTTCAAATTTCCTTTTATTATTTTTCTTCATAATTCCTCTTTTTCTTCATAGTTTATTCCCCATTGGTCTTTCTTTCTTTTTGGTTCTTTTGTAATCTAATTATTTAATAAAATTTATTCCTATTTTTACTTCTTCTTTTTTTTTCATTTCTTCATAGTTTGATTCTGCGTGTCTTCTTAATAATATATATTTAAACTTACTAATTTATCATTTTTAACTATATTAATTTTAATGTTAAATGTAGTTTTATTGTCTTTTCGTTTTTGTCCTCACTTTCACTCTTAGTTCTGTCTCACTTAAGTTCAATATAACACTCTAAACACTGGTGGCGCAGCGCGCCGCCAGCACCGCACGAGGCAGCGGCACTGGCAGGGTCGCCATGTAATGTAGGAGTGATGTGGACGTATTGAAACTACAACTGATACTTTAGTACTCTCTTTAATTATGATTACCCAAGCCTTATATATAGTAACACAAGTGGGAGAGTGTGAGTGTGGTGCAGCCCACACTACAGCTCTACCAACTGAGCTATCGAAGGTTGAGAATTGGAGTTGAAATTCTGATAAACTTTCTGCAACGTAATTGGTTTAATGGGACGCCTCAGATCGACGTTATCGAGGTAACGCCGCATACGTCATGTTTTTTGTGCGTGCAGCCGGCTCCATCGAATTATAAGACGTAGTCACGTCAAAAATCAGCTACTAATGTTCAAGAGATCCAATTTTGCGACAAACTGATGGATTGACAATGTCTGTCACATAACGGTGTCCAAAAAATAGGATCCACTTTGGCACCCTGTACGCGTGGAACCCGAAAGACGTCTTCACAACATCAACAAAGAAAATCATAATTAAACTTCCAAACAGAAAACACGGCGTGTTTTAAAACTCCATACTTCTTAAAATTCTTTCCAACTTCGCTGTATTAAATCTCATAATAAGGCAAGTTACTCCATGACAACCGAACTGCGAGTTAAATTTTTATCTAGAGAGTCTGGCAGACGGTCGGCAAGTTTTTCAAGGAACGTCCCGGTTTAAGCTGGCTCGACATTTTATCACATCCCTACTTCGCCAGTCGAGGACACACTGCCAGTAGAAATTATTCTCTTTAATATCATTATTAGACCCAAGTGTGTGAAGTTCCCAATCCGCACTGGGCCCGCGTGGGGACTATAGCCCAAGCCCTCTCATACTGCGAGGAGGCCTGTGCCCTGCAGTGGGACGTATATACAGACTGATTATCATGATCAATATTATTATTATTATAAAACACACTATCACACTGTCTGTCTGTTGCATTCTTTTGTAGCTGAGCCTATTTCAACACACTTTGGTAGAAATGTAACTTGAGTTCCAAGATAAGACAAAAACTTAATTTAAGTCGAGCTAACAAAAGTGTGATATCAAATTTGATATTTATCACGAGCTATTCGGTGAAGGAAAACATCGCGAGGAAACCTACACACAGCGACGAAGTAATTCAACGTTGTGTGTGAAGTTCCCCGCGTGGGAACTATCGCCCAAGCCCTCTCATACTGAGAGGAGGCCTGTGCCCTGCAGTGGGACGTATATAGGCTGATGATGATGATGATAACAAAAGTGAGGAGCACAGCAAAATTATGAGACTCGTATTATTTCATTGCCCAAGAGTTGAATTTAGGTGGCATTTTAGTCCAAACATCAAAATGTCTAATCTGATAGAAGTACTGTAACAACTTTACTGCTTTGGCCAAATTGTCACAAAAAAATCATGAGTGAAAAAAAAACTAAGCAGACGGATACGTTTTTAAATCGAGATTAGCTCGACTTCTTTCTTTGCACACAATGCGCTTTTAAAAACGTTAGTGCATCCGTTTTACTCGTATTTCACTAATTCTTACGGTAGTTTCATATTTAAAAAGACAACAAGCTTAAACATCTTTTAATTTGACCCAACCCGTTAACTGGCGCACTCATTCCTGTCCTAACAACACACCATACGTAGACACAAGAGCTATCCCCTAAAAGTTCCACCCAACTTGCCACATGTCCTCAAAACAGCCGTGTGTAACAACTATTAAATCTACCCGCGGAACCCCACAAGTAACGTGCGCCGTGTGGAGCCAAGAATCAGCAGTAAATCTCAGATTTAGCGGGGTAAACCAGAACTAAATCAGCGGAACATTCACTTACCCCGCTGCGTTTGCTAATATCTTCGTGTGGGATTGTATGTCGTCAGGCATTTAGATATTTTTAGAGAGGATAACATTAGGACACCCGTGTAGAATCGGGTTTAAACACCTCTTCTTTTACTTTTTTATCTGTGTATCGTAAAAGCCCTAACAGACGACCAAATTTGGTTTGGTCCGAACCACGAACTTGGTTGGCTCCACACCAAACAACCGAACAAATGTTCGGCCAACCGCTGAATACACGTTCGAATTTGGTTTGGAGCCAACCAAGTTCGTGGTTCGGACCAAACCAAATTTGGTCGTCTGTTAGGGCTTTAAGAGAGGACTAATGACTAATGAAATAAAATTAAATTGGTTATTTGCTTTAAACATGGTGTTAAAGTTTTGTAGAGGAGTTTTTTTGCATCGTGACATAGCCAGATATTGCCATGTAAAAATTTAAAGAAAACAGGTTTAGTTATGTTTCAGGTGATAGGCTATCGACTTGTCTCTAACTAGAAAAAAGGAATGTAATTTTAAAAGTGCGGGTGTATTGTACTTATGTATGTACTCGTAAGGTTAGCGCATTGGGTTGAGCGTGAAAGGAAAACTGACTAACATCAGTAGACCCCGTTATCTAGTCGCAAAGATTTTGTTTGTCAGTAGAGTATGAATATATTTTTTATCGACTATATAAAATGTCGATACTTTTTGACACTGATAATTTTCAAGAGGTGTCACTAGGTATTATTTATTACTTTTGTATTAAGATAGATATAATAATAAACGAAGAAATAAAAGCCTAGGGTAAACACTAATTAGGATTACTCATATTTTTTCAACAATAGAGACGATAAACTTTACGCAACTGTACATCGTCAGTGTAAATAAGGGTTATAAAGGGATTTTTGTGATGACATGTCAAACAAAACGTTTTAATTAAATTTCAATATATACTTAAAATGAGAAAATTCAAGTGCATTATTAAACATCGATATAAATAAGGTCGATAAAAAAAATATTCAAACTCTACTGAAAAACAAAATGTTCGCGACAAGATAACGGGGTCTAAACATCAGTTAACTATCGGTCTGTCTTTACCTATTCAAATCTCATATAGAATAGAAACGGAACGTTTTAATTACCTCGACGATTCAGCCGCGTCATTGTCATTTTATTAAAATGCCTACAACCTTAATATATGAAATTCTAAATCCCTGAACGCTTTTCTGCATCGCTTAGCTTGTAAATGGCCCTAAATTCGGAGAATACCTACTCCAGCGGCTTTATTAACCTACAGAATAAAATACTAACTTAATCTTGCATTCTTAAAAATTCGCCAACGCGACTTATGCCTCTTTTTATCACCAAAAACCCCATAAACGCATAGCACGAGCAATAAAGATTTGACGGCGTCGTAAAGTGACATCAAAAAAATGTTATGACATTCTGTAAAAACTGGTACTGTCTTGGATGTACGGGGTTACTAGCATTATTACTGTACTGTTAATAATTTATGTTTAATGGATGCTTGAAGTGTAAACTACTTAGGTACAGAAATAACATTCAAATACATAGTTTTGCAAAGAAACATTTTATGCAACTCATTTTCTGGTTAAAGTCCTATTCATACGTAGGTACATATTTGTACAATAAAGAGTTACATACATACATACATACATACAATCACTCCTATAATCCTTAAGAGGATAGGAGTCGCACTTCCATACAAACGTAGTCCCCTGTTTTCTCCGTGAATTAGAGCAAAACATTAGAGCAAAAATTTTTTTTACATTATATTTGTATCTGTTGTGGCTATGCCCCTACGATTTGCTTTTATCGATATCCTTACTAATATTATAAGTCAGAAAGTGAGTTTGTTTGTTTGTTTGTTTGTTCCGCTTTCACGCCGTAACTACTGAACCGATTGCTTTGAAATTTTGCAGACGTAAAGATAGTAGTCCGGATTAAATAATAGGCTACTTTTTATCCTGGAAAAATTAATGTTCCCGAGGGAAAACAAAAATATAGTTTGCTTGATAGATCGATATCGATCGATGATACATCGATATCAATCGATGACCGATCGATAGATGATAGATCGATGGCGCTTTGTGTCGTTTGAAACGAGAAGTTTTCTTATAGTTGTGCTTTATATCGCAATATAACCGAGTTCCACGCGGGCGAAGCCGCGGGCGGAAAGCTAGTTCTAAATAAGAAAAAAAAAAAAAATTTAGAAAATCGATAAAAGCAAATCGTAGGGGCATAGCCACAACAGATGTACTTTAGTGAAAAAAAAAAACATTTTTGCTCTAATGTCATTATTCACGGAGAAAACAGGGGACTGCGTTTGTATGGAGAAGTGGCGCGACTCCTATTCTCTTAATGGGGTTGGCAGAGCGCACTAAAAGTTACACACACAAAACCATGACTATTTCTCGTTTCGTGGCCACTTCTAGCATATTTTTTTAGGTTTTTAGTTGGCTGGTATTAGCAGTGACAGGTTGCTAGTTTGTTGCCTAAAATTTACCTCAAACTAATCTCTTGGTAGCCTCCTACGACATCCACGGTAGAAATAGAAAGTTTATTTCTAAACTTATTTCCTTAGTCGCATTTTACGACATCCATGGAAGAAACAGAGAGGTGTTATTCTAAGCACAACACCACATGGAAAAGAAAGACGAAAGAAGTTAACCATATAGACCATTTAATGAGATGCCCACTTTAACGCTTATGTTAAACAACCTAATAGACCGCTGGCCCATTAGTATAAAATATTTGTCATCTGAACCACCAGGTGACCTATCTAGAACTATATGTGACCGTCCATGCCTAAAGGGTCCTTATGGCAGGTATTGAGTTAAGCACAGTTCCTAAATCTATGTTAAATAAGCTATTTAACACAGAAACAATCATGACCCTAAGTCTCATACTTTTTTTTTGAAAAATCATCAAACTTACACTTGCTAAAATTTCACTTTCGAGAAATCGT
>BHDV01016488.1:0-70711 GCA_005406045.1 Adoxophyes honmai | reverse complement strand
GATAAGTTTGTTTTGTATCACGTCTTATGTGTCACCCTGTATAACGTATATGTGACTGGTCACAATAGTTGCCGGTATCGATAAAATCTGAATGGCTGAATGGTTATCGACGATCGATCGAATGAAGTAATGTGTTACCCTTATTGTGCTGTCCTCATCCCTTCCTATCATCCGAAGATGCTAAACAGCTAGGCGTGGATTCCGAACAATAGCCATTATTCTATGCCTGTCTAGGACATAATACTACCTCACGTTTCGGAATTTATTTCTGTTGATTTATTTCTTTTGACCTATTTTGTTATTGTAGTCATTGTAGACAGCATTAGTGATTGGTTGATAATAGTATCATTATAAAATTGACGCGTCAGAATACTTTTTTTTAACTAATGCGTTTAGAAAATGAAAATAACAACAAATTTGCTCGTTAGCATGTAAGATGATAACAAAACGGAAACGATATGCCGTAAAATGGTGTGGTTAGAGACTGTGGGCTGTTGGGTTATGAACGGAAAGAGTATGAATGACAAAAAGTTGAGGTAGTTTTTATAAGTGAAGTACTGCTACCCAATGAATGAATGCAGCCATTAAAGTGATACTTATTCACATAGTTTACCTAACTTACCTGTCACTATTATACCTGCTAACTTAAATCGGGTAGGCAGAACACGAGAAATATTTTTAGGCGTATTTTTAGGTTTTAAGTTAATAGGCATTTAACCTATTTCCTTACCCGCCTCTTACGACATCCACGAAAAAAATGGATAGGATTTATTCTTAACCCGATAGATACCATACGGGTTACAGCAATATAGAGTTTAAATAAATACGTGAATTTCATTCCCAACATAATATAAAAAATGTCTCGCTCTATGTCTTTTTTTTCTTTAAACTGGGAATAGACGCCAGTATACGTCACACAGCCAATAAGGGGCCTTTATACTATCTGTTCCTTTCACTTCGAAATCGCAACCTTATTATGCCAAACTAGGAACTGACATCTCACGGGTGTATTCTAAACTAGTCGATACAATCTCGAGCGATAGGTGTATCGACGAACGATGCCGATTCGCTATCGGAACTGACAGCTACGGGAAATCTTTTGTCAGTTCGTGACAACGGTTTGTTTATTTTTTAAGAGGCTTGGTTTACATAGTTTACAGTCACCGGCGTCTAATTTGGCAAGAATCGTGTGCGTGTTTTTAGGTCTCTGGAACTCAAGTCACTTCAAGACCTTGTGAAGTATTTGTAATCCAATGACAGGTGATGACCAGTGATCGGATCTAGGATGCAATTTCCCGGGGTTTAAGTCCATAATATTAAGATGGATATTACTTAAAACCCCGCGACTATTTATGTTATTTTATTTTTAAATAAAATTTTATCTAATATATTCTTGTCTGTTTCACTTGTTTCAGAAAGTAGTAACTCGTTTATGTATACAAAAGATTTCTGTTGATAGGAGTTATAAAATGTGTTTTTAAAGTACATAGATATATATGTACATATCAAATAAATGACCTTATCATTATCATTTTGTTTATTTAGAATTTAGTGTAACCCTCCAAAAACTTATTATTTGCAATAGTCCATTATCCAAAATCCCGGGAATCCCGAGGCACATCCACGATAAGCATAATGTTTGAGGTTGTTCACCCCAAATTGCATCCTAGATCCGATCACTGGTGATGACACATAAATTACGCCTGTTTTCCTAAATGGGGTAGGCAGAACATAAGAAATGCTACATAGACGAAACCGTGACTTTTTCACGCTTCGAGGCCACTTTCAGCATTTTTTTTAGGTTTTGAGTTGGCTGCTATAAGTGACAGGTTGCTAGCATATCGCCTAAAATATACCATTATCATAATTTCCTCTTACGACATCCAAGGAAGAAATGGAGACGTGTTTTTCTAAACCGGACACCACACGGACGAGTAGGTAACACTATTGTATATTTAACGGTCTGTAGTTTAATAATGTCGCACCTTGAGAATCAAAACGTCACTATACGAAATTTGTCACTTTTGAGTTATCAATGCCATCTAGCTATGGAAGCCGAAAACTATGCAATGCAAAGACACCTGTAGCTCTATCTCTTTTAGATGTTCCAGAGGGCATAAGTGTCGCTATGGCGTTTGAAAGGAATATGCGATTGTGTGATCGGAAGAACGTCATTTTTTTATTCGTGACGAGGACGCCGAACGTTTCGCCTTAGGCTCTATGATGAAGAACGTATTTTTTTGTTTATGGACAGTTTGCCATGAAAGTAATAGGTAGACTAGTATAACTTTTCATTGAATAATGTATCTATCAATAAAATGTCAGTCTTGATTTTCAATTTAGTCAGCAATATGAAGTTTTAACATAATTGTATAGTGTTCCGTTTCGTTTAGTGTCGATTTTCCTTTGTAATTTACGTAACATTTTTAGTGAAATCAAGTTTTTATTATTAATGTGCCACTTTTCGTTTAAAATGTAATACTATCATGAAGTTTCGATTGAAAGCAACAGTGTGTTATCTTTGTTTGGTGTCGTTTTTCCGTAAGGTTTTGTCAATTATCTTTAAAAGTTAAGCAAGAGAAGATAATCGGACCAACATCGTTTAAGTTTGGTTTAAAACATCATTATCAAAAAAACAGTTTAAAGAAATGAAGTACATAGTAAAAAAATTGCACGAGCTGACCCCGGCTAAAAAGACTTTATTCCTAAAAATTTTAACAATACTATAAATAGCAAGCTACACCTTAAATAGATTAGATCTTTGAAATCCGTATTTCTTGGTAGTTGTGGCAAACAAAAACATTAACTTTCTTAAAAACAAACGAAAGAGAAACTTAGTTACCTCTTAGAGACAGATTAGAGACCTCTTTGATGTAAAATCCTATCACAAAAATATTATTATCAGGTTTATCTTAGGAATACATGTTATTCTCTCATACTAAGTATGTTTCGTCTTTCTATAATTTAATCCTTCTGTTTTGGAATCTAAATCTAATCTATTTGATTTTTATTACGTTTTTGTTACATTCACATCGTATTATGTTTCTAAAAAGCTTGTGATTTTAAGATAAGATAAATTTAAGCTAAATAGTTGAATCTAAGACAATTGGCTTAAAGTAATAACTGACAGTACAATTTTGTACTTCATTTAGAAATATTTCTCAAAACCCATAAATTGTGAATTAATATAAAAAACTGCTATTATAGTATTGTTATTTTTAAATTTTAGTTATGTAAATGTTTATATTTAGTTACGTAGTGTAGGGTTTAGTTACATTTAATTAAGATTATGAGTCATTTACGTATCAGACTTTTTGATAAAAATTGTATACTATAACTTTTTAGTACGTTTTACAAAGAATATTACAACATTTAGAAGCTGTAGGCTTAGCACAGCTACACGAGCGAGACAACGCGCGCGCGGGTTAGAATACCTGTCATATTCTGACGTTTCTAGTAAGACGGTGCCAGTGACAGGTATGACCATATCGCACATATCTTTACTCAAGCCTAGCTTTGCTAATCCGACACTTTTTACGCTTATTATTTGTGAACTTTACTAAAAATACAAAAATTGTTTAGTGAATATGTACACTATAAGTTTATTGCATGTTTAAAATAGTTATTTCAGTAATCTGTTTGGAAAAATGTTTATTTCACCTAACTTTTGCATTTTTCCTGCTTACGTTCAGAATTTCATGACGTTTTTTATATTTTGGCACGAAAAATTATGCTTATTATAGGCAAACCAGAAAATAATGTTCTTTGCGTTTCAAATGATGAATTTTATTCTAGTTTTTGACTCAAATAACGATAAATTATTAACAGTTTATCTCAAAATGGAAACTGGAGTGTCACTTTTCCGTAAAATATATCAAAAATAAGTGTAAATTGAAAGTAGAAAAGTGGCGTTAAGAGAAAATAAAGGAAAGAGTGACACTATTTTTTTTTAAATACGAGATTATGAAGTAATTAAGATAAATAAACAACACTATTTATATTAGATAGACAGTTGGCATGAATAAAAAGCTAATCTACAACAAATATTTACCCTAATTAGAAAAAAATACCGTTTTTGAACACAAATTATTTTTCAGATTTTTAAACCTTTCTAGTGAAAAAATGCGTTTTTTGGATAATGACGTTTTGATTTTCAAGGTGCGATGTACTGTCACTTAATCGAATAACTTTGCTTATTGAATGATGCAGGCGCTTAAACTTTACTTATAGAAAACCACGGATATTTCACGTTGCGTTCGCATTTAGCACAATGTAGGTTAGATAGGAGCGGTATAATAGTGACCAGCAGCGCTATTGTACATACATACATACATATTCTCACGCCTGTATTCCCAGGAGGGGTAGGCAGAGCACATAAATAAAAATAAAAAAAACCAGTGCGACGTTTAGCAATTTCAGGGTATCATTTTCAGGGGTGGTCAAACGTGATATTGCAGTGACAGGTTGCTAGCCCATGGCCCACAATACACTAACCCTTTCCCAGAGTCGACTCTTACGACACCCACGGGAAGAAAGGGGGAGGTGCTATTCTAACCCGGCACCACACGCGCCACAGCGCTATTGTCTAATGTCTAATGAACCAAAAATCTACATAATTTGACAGTTTAAGTGTCAGTTTCATTTTTGGTTTCAACTGTCAAATTAAAAACGATGTAAATTTTTGGTGCGTTAGACCAGCCATACTCAAAGTGTGCTCTCTGGAAGGGTTCCGCAAGAATTTAGAAAAAACACCTCTCTCTGGTCAAACGTTTTGGCGCAGCGTATGGACGGACGGATGGACTGTAATTTTTTTGTAGGGTTCCGTCAAGTATTTTGCATTCCAAAAGGGTTCCATCAGCAAAAAAGTTTGAGAACCGCTGCGTTAGACAATAGCGCTGCTGCACTCTATCACATAAAACGTACTTCAACCAATTTACTTAGCCATATTTTACGAATTTATAGAAAAAGAGAGGCGTAATTCCAAATGCAACTCCAAAAGGGGAACAATTAAAATGTAACAGTTAAATTAAACCCCATAAATTATGGCAACACCGAGCTTCCGGACAGTTGCAGAAATATTTGTAAATAGATGTAGGCCGAATTTTAAAGGTGCAACAATGCCGAATGCAAGCAATAAATTTGCTAGTTCCGCCTGGACTTATTTATAGGCGTGCCATAAATATTATTATCTGTGGATTTATTTGTGGATTTATCACACATTTTTGAAACTGATTTTTAACACCGAAAGGTAAGGGGTTGCAATAATTTAATAATCTCCTAGAGTCGCACTTTTAAAGAGGTTGAAACGAGCTAGGTTAGAGCTAGCACGTGCACGCTAGGCCCTGCGCAGACAACAGACTATCCGCGACGGACTTTTTAGTCTGTGAAAATAGAACCTATGGAATTATATGCAGTAACGCACAGGACGCGCAAAAAGTCCGGCGCACAATGCAAACAATCCACGCAGACTTTTTGTGCGCCGCAGACTCGATCGCACAAAAAGTCTGTCGTCTGCGCTGCCCCTAAAGGGACTCAAAAGTCTTAAGACCTAATAGGTAGGTAAGTGTTTGCGCCGCAAAAACAAAGCCGCAAAAGGTTTGTCACTCAATTTTGTAAACGTAAAGATAACACGGAATCCTTCGTGCGCGACTTCAACTTGAACTTAGCCGAACTTTATATATGTAGTAGACCAAAAAGCAGATAGATCGAATATTGAGACCGGCTGCGAACCTACAGCCAACATTGGCAGGCTTGTTCCATCAACCATTTTGTTTTTTTTTCGGACCCCATTCGGCGAATGACTTGGTTTATACCAATGACAGTCGACAGTTTATTTATAACAAAATGCAGTTAATTTCCAGCGACCTGTCACCATCTCAAAGTTTATAGCAACACAGCGCACGATGTCATCGAAGTAGAAAATATAATATGAAAGTTGTGACGTCCCGTTCCTTAGGACCTACGGCCCTGTCGAGAATCACGCGCGAATTGTCCGCATATTTCGTACATTGCTTCTTCACGATGTGCCGTAGTTTTATCAAGCGTGACAAATGCAGCAATGAATAGTAAAACGCGGTCGAATTCGCGGTGATTTCGCCTTTCTGGACCTGTCCTGCCTAGTCAGCGTTGCCGAGGGCATGCATTGTTCTTGGGCCGGCCTCCGGCGGTCGTGCCCATTGTTTATTGTCCATGGTAAGCCTAGATATGCTTGAAAATGTTTATCGAAGGATCGTAAGCCGTCGAACGGTACGTGAGAGAGGTTTTCGTGATGGGTGACACTGGTGACAGGCACCGACGACTCTAGACTTGTTTCCGAGTCGTCATATTCCTGACTAGCTGCGCCTACGGCTTCGTCCGCGTGGAAGTTTTTTTTCCACATTTTCCAATGTTGCTTTGCTCCTATTGATGTGATATAGCCTAAAGCCTTCCCTAATAAATGGTCTATCCAACACAAAAATATTTATTTGATTCGAATCAGTAGTTCCTGAGATTAGCGCGTTCAAACAAACAAACAAAGCTTTAGAGCTTTAGAATATTGGTATAGATTGGTCATATTCCTCATTCGACACTTTCGTAACTGGTAAACGCCCTATTCCCTACAGGGTTAGCAGAGACAACAGAGCGCCATTCGCTTCTATTCTGGCATACTTCTCTCACTTCACTCACAGTCATCACTCATGTCAGAATACACTCGCTCATCGGTTTCGGCTACTTCTAATTTGGCTACTTTTTAGAACATCACCAATCTTTCCGATATATTTACATTCTTCGATGGCGCTCTCGACCGATTTGCCCTAACACACTTCCCTTGTAGATTAGCTTACACACCCTTGTTTCATCCATTCTCTCCATGTGCCCAAGCCAGTGAAACATGCCTTTCTCTATCCTTGTTACAATATCCTCTTTCAAACCACACTTCTTCACGCTATTACGCACCCTATTGGTAAGTTTAGAGAAGTAATTAAATGATACGCAATAATTAAATTTGGTGAGCAAACCCAAACAGCATTTAAAAATTTTTGTCAGCATACAAAGATTTTGTCTGCAATAATAAAAATCAGGCGGCAATCTTTGTTCCGGCAATAATTTTGATAGTGGTCAAAAATTAAATCATTAATAGGCAGCATACCAATACCATGAGTTTGCATAATAAACATTCGCTCCGCAAAATAATTACTTGGTCAGCAAGATTTTATGATTGATCAGCAGAGAAAACATGTCTATATGCATTATATTTGATTGGTATGCATATTTTAAATATGGTAAGCAAAATAACTAATAGCTTAAGTGCTTAGATATTTTCTTGATTATTTCAGTGATTATTTAGATCGTGTGGTGCCGGGTTAGAATAGCACCTCCCCCTATCTTCCCGTGGGTGTCGTAAGATTCGACTCTGGGAAAGGGTTAGTGTATAGTGGGCGATGGGCTAGCAACCTGTCACTGCAATATCACGTTTGACCATCTGGTTACCCTCAATTTGCTAAACGTGGCACTGGATTTTTGAATTCATGTGCTCTGCCTACCCCTCATGGGAATACAGGCGTGAGAATATGTATGTGTATGTTATTTAGATCCAGACTGTTTCAGTGTGCAGTGTGTATAATGTAGGGGACAAATAAATTTATGGGAAATTAAGGGATCCCTCTGGGAAGGTTACATTTAGGTACGACGACGCCAGCGGCCGGCGAAGCGCCAGAACCGTGTTATGACAAATAATTATTATATATTTTGCTTGGCGTGAAAGTAGATGTAGTGACTAGAATAGAAAGAAGTATGCTTAGCTGGTTTGGTCATGTAGAGAGGATGGATGAAAGAAGACTGACAAAACAAATTTATACGGGGAATGTGGATGGGTGCAATGGGAGGGGAAGACCTAGACGGACGTTCCGTGACCAAATCGCGGACGTTTTAGAAACAGGTCAGGTCAAGAGTACCCGAAACCGACGAGCATGTATGAGGAGATTGATGAATGTGGATGAAGCAAAAGAGGTATGTCAGGATCGTAGCGAGTGGAACAAAGTAGTCTCTGCCTACCCCTGTGGGAAAGAGGCGTGACGATATGTATGTATGTATGTATATTTTGCTTACTTTCTGAGTGCTTGCCCAATTTTATAAAAACAGGAACATCTTATTGCTGCTTGTATAATTAATATGCAGTACAAAAATAATTACAGCCATCCTGAATGACATAAGTTGCTGATTGATTTTTAAATGTTTGCTGGCCATGAGTTGCTGACCAATTAACTATTTCTGCTGACAGATAATATTTTTCTGCTTTCAAATATGCTAATACTATGCTGACCTGTTAAATAACACCCGTAAGTTTAATGCTAGTCATGCTTCTCAAAGAAGATTGACATAATTCTGAAATTGGCTACATTAAAGCCAGTTGCATGGCTTAATTAAAATTAACTTCATGGTGAAGTCAATGCGGACAAATTGTCAAAACAGTCAACCTGCTAAACAATAAAATAGGGATGATGACCGGGTTATAAATATATCATTCTAATTAGTCTGTCTGTAAGTTAAATTATGGAAAAAAAAAGACACGTATTTTTTAGTTTATCAAATAATTAAACATAGACAAAGGTACAGATCATCAAACTTCCTAAGTGGGGCTCGTGACGTGACGCCTTGGTAAAAATTGTACACAAACGTAACGTCACTCGAAACTTCAGAGCACGGTATCCTCATCATTTCTTGTTTGTCAAATAAAATAAAAAATATGTGTACAATATTTTTTGGTAATCTATGTGACGGACTAAATAGTTTTTTTTTAATAATCATCTACCCAATTCCTTGACGTACTTTACTTAAGTATTAGACTGAGCCTGTCATTACTCTATTTATAGCTTCAAGTAATTCATTGGTCCATTATGATGCAAAACATGCTAATTAATTGCAGTGTTGCCAGATCTGCTATCTTATCAGCTGTTTTGGCGGCCTCATAAAGCTTCGCCAATCGCAATCCGATATGGGAAATTGATTGCTCTACCTACTCCTCAGTAGGCGAGACTTGTCATCTGTAAATTTAGAAAACCCGCTAAAATGCTGCTGCTGAGAATTTAACTCGTAAGTACATACATTATAATTATCACACCTGTATACCCTAACGAGGAAAGCAGAGTAGGTACACGAAACGCAAAGTAGACAAAAAATTACTATTTCACGCCCCGTGTCTACTTTTAATATTTCTCTGTATAAGTAACTAGCTTTTGCCCGCGGCTCCGCTCGCGTTAAATTCGGGGTTTCACTGAAGAGATAGTACACATACCAATTTATAGATTTCTACATTGAAAACTTCCACCCCTCACTTTAGGGAAATGGGGGGTTTTGAAGGGACAAAAAGTAACCTATGTCACTATCCATGCCCTAAACTATCTCTACCTAAAAAATCACGTCAATCCAACGCTCCGTTTAGCCTTGAAAGACGGACAAACAAACAAACAAACAAACACACTTTCACATTTATATATTGGTACGGATTTTTAGTTGGCAGGTGAATATACGTATGAAAAATATACTTGAACCTGTTTCCTTAGTCGCCTCTTACGACATTTAGGTACGAAAGAAATGGAGAAATTTATTCTAAACCCGACCACACGTTCACAAATATAGCGTCAGATAGAAACACTGCAACATGAAATTTGAACAGTCTAAAGTCCTGATAATATAATTAATAGGTACCTACTTTTCGGATGTGTCGAATATTTTTGCCCGAAGGTCGGTTTAAGCAAACGAGAATAAAATTTAGACTTGAAATAAGCCACTTTTTTTTCACGAGGAAAGTCTGACTTATTCCACATATTTTCTAAAAAATGCGTGACAATATGCATACTGATTTAATTTACTGTTTCCCTTTATTCCCGAAATATTTTGCTCCTTAGTAAATTACATAATCCAGCGTCACGGACGTAACTGCACCCATCTTCTTCAGAGCACAATAGAAAGAAAGAGACGGCTGCAGCACTAAAGTATATTAAACAGCAGGATGTCATAGCAATAAAGGCAGAACAAAACGATCGCGAAGGCCTATTACATTCAGTTACCAGTAAATGAGCGTAATTTTAGCCACCACTAAATTTAGTCTGTGTGCGGTCCATTTTCTTAAGCAATTTATGTGATCGGCGCCTTTGGACGGCTATCTCCCGACGTGCTAACCAAATCAGTGATAATATACATAATGGCTGCTGTTCAATTACTAAATTAGTACACAGGAACTATTTGCGACGATGATCGGAGCGTTGATTTGTTTAATTGGTAATTTGATTTGAAATGGAGGCCGGGACGAATCAGACTTATATCGAAATAGATACCGCGAGTTCCTTGTATGAAAACCAAGCATGCCACTTTTTCTCTACCTACTGTAACGTCACATGAGCGCTTTAGGGATGGGAATTGACAGAGTGAAACCGATTTAAAGGTGAAGCCGCTTTATTCAAGTTGTCCTGTCTCTAGGAAGTTAAACCTAATCTAAGTTGTACAAGACCAAATGGAATCGCGTCAAAGGAAGAACATTGCTCTCCCTTTTGGCTCCCTTTTGACTCGCAAAATACATACACTTGAGTCATCTATTTCGATATAAGTCTGTGGTACGAATTCTTAGAGCCTTGGCTTCATTGCGCACCTGTGGCGACTTCTATTGGCTGAAGAACAAGTTGCTTTATTAAAATGACATCTTTGATTTGTTTAACGAGTTTACTCCGATGGTGTCGAGTTTAAAAATTAAAAGCATTTTTTTTCTGTGTCGTAAGAAGCGACAGCAATCAGGCATCAGGTTAGTAACGTGTTACTATTTTATTGTACCTAATATTTAAGCTGGAATTGTGCTAAAAGTTGCCAGGAAATCGAAATAGTCACAGATTTTGTGTAACTTTTCATGTGCTCTACCTGCCCTATTCGATGTAGGTAATATAGGTGAGTCGAACTCCAAACCCAGAACCACTCCATTCAAAATTGAATTAGTCTAAAAAGAGTAATTTGACCGACATCTTTGGTATGTTTTTGTTTTGTTTTGCTTAAGAGGATAGGAGTCGCGCCACTTCTCCATACAAACGTAGGTAGTCCCCTATTTTCTCCGTGAATAATGACATTAGAGCAAAAAAAAATTTTTTCATTAAATTTGTATCTGTTGTGGCTATGCCCCTATGATTTGTTTTTATCAATTTTCTAAAAATTTTTTTTTTTTTATTTAGAACTAGCTTTCCGCCCGCGGCTTCGCCCGCGTGGAAATCGGTTATATTGCGGTATAAAACACAACTATAAGAAAACTTCTCGTTTCAAACGACACACAGCGCCCTCGATCTATCATCTATCGATCGATATCGATCTATCATCGATTGATATCGATCTATCAAACAAACTATATTTTTGTTTTCCCTCGAGAACATCAATTTTTCCGGGATAAAAAGTAGCCTTTTATTTAATCCGGACTTCTATCTATACGTCTGCAAAGCAATCGGTTCAGTAGTTGCGGCGTGAAAGCGGAACAAACAAACAAACAAACAAACTCACTTTCTGACTTATAATATTAGTAAGGATATATATATGTAAAAGCAAATCGTAGGGTATGCCCCTATGCAAAACAGATACAAATATAATGTAAAAAAAATTTTGCTCTAATGTCATTATTCACGGAGAAAACAGGGGACTACGTTTGTATGGAGAAGTTGTGCGACTCCTATCCTCTTAACTTTGAAACCCCGCGACCACTGACAGAAGTTTTACAACCCCCATGGGGTTTTTCACAAACAAAACCCTGCTCTAACCTAAATACGAAGCTATCCAACGCATATTCCAGTTGTATTCACTTCAACTTGGTTAAACCAAACGACCAATTGGCTAAATATAAAGGATACGCGCGTGAGATCACCAGCGAAACAGTTGTATGCTTATGTGAAGAGCAAGAGTTTACTTCCGTACTATGTAAATAAAATTTTCAGAGGAATATGTCGATTTTGAATGCTGCATAGCACGCATGCTCGGAATCACGATCGCTTTAAATGTGACAGGTCAAACTAATGTCGCTTTTAAATTTACACAAATATTTATGATGTCGCGTAAGGTCACTATTCAAAATCCATGCCCATGCATGTTTACGTCGCTGTTCCTACAAAAGTCGCTATGTGCATTTTTTAATATTTTTGTTTTTTATGCCATTTTGAACCTTAGGTCCATATCTTTATTATTTCTGCATGTGAAAAAATAACCATGTGAAGTTTGTATGTCAAAATGTTCCCTTAAAAATAACTAAGTGTCACTATTCACATAGCAGGACCGTTTTATATTCATAACACTGTGTCTTTCGGAGCACACATAGCGAATTAATTCGATCGTGTCGTTTGCGTTCGACATGTGTTTTTCGGCACATAGCGATATTTTTGTACGAGAGGGCTTAAATATTTATCGCTATGTAACTAATTTCTTATTTTCTGAGCGTATAAAATTCAGTTTTCACTATATCTTTTTAAAACTATTATTATTTCATGCACAAAATCACAAAGCAATAGCACAAAAAAAAATACTAACTTTCCATATATGGTTAGTGAGGAAATCAGTTTTTTGTGTCTCCTGAAAAGTTGGTTAAAAACACATAGCGACTTCTGCAGGAACAGCGACTTTAATGATTTACCGAAAATTCTGCGTTGGACAATAGCTCTGCTGCTTCATGTCAAATATGTATACGCACTTTTACAATCAAGGAAATTGATTACTGTGCCACTTTGTACCTTTTCACAAGAAATGTAACTGTGACATACCATACTTTCTACTAATCAAAGCAAAATTAAACTCACTATGAAAAGGTTCAAAATGGCACAGGTATCAATTTTCTTGAATGTACAGCTGAATCTACAAAAATATTACTAAGTTAATATATATAGCAGATGCAGCTATCAGTATAAAGTTTAAGCGATATAAAAAGAAAATTTCACAACAACTTTTCCACTATTTCAACCATTTTCCTCGAACATTATGACTTACCAAGTTTTGGCAACAGGAAAATGAAAACCACTCAAGAAATCACAGCAGGTAATTTTTAGGTCAACGCCTCATAACCAAAGCCCATAAACAAGTATAGACTTGGGGGATTCGAGGGATTACATAAAAAGTGGGGGGATTCAGTAAACAGGGGTGGAAATGGTGTTTGTGACGGTAATGGTCTGTTGTGAACGATTTATAGTATAGCCCGTGCAGGACAATTAGCTGTCACCGCTTCTCACTTTGCGTTATGAAGGGCACAGGGTAGGTATGGAGTCGATTTTTTATAAAATATTGAATGGTATTTTTTATTGGATTAGAGCAGTGGTCTGCAAAATGTGTGGCACGCTTGGGTGGATATTAGGTACTCGGTAGTCGGTGTGCCTCACAAGAATTCAGTTACAAACATTAAGTCTGTACCCAAATGGTGTAGGCAGAGCTCACGAAATGTTACATAGTCTAAACCATTTCATGTTTCGTAGCTACGAGTAATTTTAGCGTATTTCTAACGTGACGCCTTAGATAACTTGTTGTTGTCTCTAGATAATTTGTTGTTGTCTCCATCGGTCTCGATCCGAAGTTGTTCTCGCCGCTTCTTGCAGTTTGCCTGAGGAAGTGGCTTCTCTGACTTGATTATGGTTATTCTAACCTAACTGGTTGTTGAGCAGCCACAGCCTCTCCTGCCTTCTACCATCAGATTTTCACCAACATACCGCAATAGTTGTATAACAAAACTTTACGGGGAAAACTATGAAGTCTAGTAGCAACCGGTCACTAATATCACTGCCAATTTAAAACCGGAAAAAATAAATTGCTAGAAGCGGCCACTGAACGTGAAATAGTCATGGTTTTGTCTTCGTAGCGTTTCATGTCCCAAGCCTACTCTTATTGGGAATACAGACGTGAGGTACGTACGTCATATCATAATAATTATATTGTACATCACACCTTAAATCTTCAGTCGCCTCATACGACATCCACAGATTAAATGAAGAGGTGTTATTTTAACACAGAAAAATGTATTTACTAAATCTGTCTCCACGCCACTCCTGTCCTACATGCAAGTTGCCGGCGTCGCGTCGGCGGCACCTCTGAAGCTGTTGACTCGGCTTCAAACTACGAGTATTGCGAGCATCATCGTGAGTCGCAATACGATGCCAGAGGAGTCAAGTGAACTAGGGCTGTTACCGACGCTGGATTACAAAAGGTTCTGATCTAGTGTCAGACCTATGTGTGTACTGTACTGTATAACATTATACATCTCCATTTCTTTCAAGCATGCTGTAAGAGGGAATTCAACAATTTTGGGTTTGTTTTAGATAGCAGGCTGGTAACCTGCTGCTATCTATTACGTAGATTTAAACCTAATAAATCGGGGTCGTGTTTAGAATAACACCTCTCCATTTCTTCCGTGGATGTCGTAAAGCGGCGACTAAGGAAACAGGTTAAGGTATATTTTAGGTGACAGGCTAGCAATATGTCACTTTTATACTGGCAGGTTTAAAAGTGACATATTGCTAGCCTGTTACAGTTGGCAACCTGTAAACCTTAAAAAAAAGTAAATTCTAGAAGTGACCACGGAACGTGAGCTAGTCACGTATATGGCGTTTCGTGTGCTCTGCCTATCCATTCGGAAATACAGGCGTGATGAATGTATGTAAACCTAAAATTGTATTAAAAGTATTTCTCCCGATGGTGGCTCATGAATTGGCCCAAATAACATTTAGTATATAAAAACGCATCTTTTTTTAAATCTCCATCCAAAACGATACCATAGGTAAGAATGTAACTATTAAAAAGCGGAGTTTTTGATATCTACACTTATTATAAAGAGGAAAACTTTGTTTGTTTGTTTGTTTGTTTGGTTGTAATGAATAGGCTCAGTAACTACTGAACCGTTATTAAAAATTCTTGCACCATTCGAAAGCCACATTATCCATGAGTAACATAGGCTAAATTTTATTAAAAAAAAAAAAGATGATTCCGTAAAACATTTGGGTTTAAATACCTACATCTACATCTACACTAATATTATAAAAGAGGAAAACTTTGTTTGTTTGTTTGGTTGTAATGAATAGGCTCAGAAACTACTGGACCGTTTTTAAAAATTCTTGCACCATTCGAAAGCCTCATTATCCACGAGTAACATAGGCAAAATTTTATTTTGAAAACAAAAAGTATTCTGTTAAATATTTGGGTTTAAATATCGACATCTACACTAATATTATGAAGAGGAAAACTTTGTTTGTTTGTAATGAATAGGCTCAGAAACCTACGACCCCAAAATCCGAAATTTACGCGAATGAAGTTGCGGGCGGAAAGCTAGTTTTTTATAAAATCTTTGCGGATTTTCCGCTGAATTACCTATTCAGCTTTTGGTCCTCGACTTTTGGTTTGAAGTCCGTAGCGTCCCTATTCTGTACCTATTTACGTATCCAATTGTGAGTTAAAGGATTGTCAGACAAGCTAATTATTGCAACCTAGAGTTATTTTGATATTATGCATGTTGACTCAATCGTTGAAGCAAGTGGTTTAACCCTGGTGCATCTTGCAGTGATGACAAACCATAACCCGTCATTGAATCGGGACTTACAGTGTAGTGGTCTAAATTAAACAATAAAAATTACATACATACAATGACGCCTGTGTTCCCTAATGAGGTAGGCTGAGGACACGAAACGTGACATAGACAAAACCATGATATCATTATCAATATAATGATTTTTCTTAACAAATTTAAAAGGTGACTTTTACGACATCCACGGAAAAAATGGAAAGGTGTTATCCTATCCCGACACCACACAGGAAATAAATTACGTATTGCGTTAAAAGTAAGGTATGCGATATAGTCATAGGTGAGTTTAACATCATTGTTTGTCATCATTGTAATTAATACTAATTTATACATCTGTATCGGTATTTTCTCTATTATAAGTGGAGACGCAATTTGCAAAGGACCTGCGTTTAAAGGAACCTATCCTGAGGCAGTAAAGAAAATTTAATACTAAGTAACATCGATACTCAAATTAAAATGAAGTCGATGTTTAAAAGAAGAAAATACGTATTATTATTTCAAATTTAGAATACACGTTCAGCCGTGCGAACTTGTGACGCCAATGCGCAACTGTTTGCGCAAATGTATGTGATTGTACATAATTAGACACAAAAATGAACAAGTACCTACCTAAGTAGGTACTCGTATTATTTATTAAACATACGCAGTGTTTGTTTGAATTCCATAGACATCTCGACTTTTTTTTAATTCGAACCCCTTTGAACCTGTAGACGAGAGCTCTCCTATATTTAGTGCGTAAGCTAATCAGCTCAGGTTTGGTGTTGCCATGATAAATGACACCGATGCCAGCGATGGCGGCGTGAGAACTGCGGGCCACGTTATTGGGTTACTAACTCGTGTTAGACAAGAGTCCACTCCTTTTGGGTCTAAGCGATTATAGCGCCACCTAGTTTTGCATTTGGTGAACTTTGAATTATTTCTTGTGACATCTAGCGCATGAAATACGCAAGTAGAGTTCATGTCACTATGTCAATGGTTCGTGTGCGGTCACGGAATCCTGTCACGAGAAGCTAGATGCAACCACATATTACAAAAGTAGTTGAAGCGCGCTACAGCCTTTTTACTAGTTCAGGCAGTCGTTTAGCGGCCGGTGCGAGCCGCAAGAGACGGCTACCGACGTCAACTGTGTGCGGCAAGTCCATAAAAAAAATGAATACTACAGAAAATATGCTCGTGGCGGCGATTTTCGGCGGTGGCCCGTGCGCCTTACTAATAGTTGACACCACTGCTAGCGTAAGAGAAAAAGAAAAGGGCTGGTGCACGTCATGCGGTGAGTTAGTATTGCTCAGCAAAAGTAGAAGTGGTATCCGAGGAGCGAGGGGAGTGGACGGCGACGCGTTATTAGTAGATCAGTAGTACTTCACTGCGTTACACCCGATGCTACGATTACCCCACTAGTTACGCTGAGTGATCATAGGGTGCTAAAGATCGATCGATCATCGATCGACGACATCGATCGATAGTAGAAAAGTCTGTCCGGTATCCGTAAATCAATTAAAGCTACCAGACCAGTCGATCGATGTCGATCCATGTTATCCATCGAGGATCGATCGATCGGTTTGGTAACAACACCCTTAAACCACCGCGATTGTGGATAGTGTTGAGAGAGTGTAGTTACAAAAGCACAAGTGGAGCAAACCCGCGGCGTTTCGTCAGGCACAGACGAACATTCGTATCAGGTGACAATCAATTATTGCGACGAAATAATATACTGAAGTGACAACTTTTTCGTCACACTAGACTTAGGAAGCGATGTTGTTTCTTTCAGTTGGTCGGTTGTATTCATTTCCTACTTCCGTTATTTCAGTAGATTAATGAGTCCAAACGTCTAGACGGTTTAATAATTTTAAACAAAAAAAAACCGACTTCAATTCTATACTAATATAATAAAGCTGAAGAGTTTGTTTGTTTGTTTGAACGCGCTAATCTCAGAAACTACTGGTGCGAATTGAAAAATATTTTTTGTGTTGGATAGACCATTTATCAAGGAAGGCTTTAAGCTATATAACATCACGCTGCGACCAAAAGGACCGAAGAAACAGTGGAAAATGTAGGAAAAACGGGGGAAATTTGTCACTATTCCACGCGGACGGAGTCGCGGGCACAACTAGTTAGCAATATTTTGAAAGTATTCTGTTTACTGAATGTAAAATCTTGACTTCATCAACAAATTACCGAAAACGCCGTACATCTCCATATAAAATTTGAAGAGTTCCCTCGATTTCTCCAAGATTCCACCATCAGATCCTGGTGTCGTGCAAATGGGACCAATTTCGAGTTATACCCTTTCGATTAAAAAAAAAATTTTGAAAATCGGTCCACGGGTTTTCGAGTTATCGAGTAACATACACACAAAAAAAAAAAAAAAAAAAAAAAAAAAAAAAAAAAATTAGGTCGAATTGAGAACCTCCTCCTTTTTGAAGTCGGTTAAAAATGAGGGTAACAGTCTTTTACGATGCACTGCATAAGTTTTTGTACGTGGCTCTAGGTATAATGTAAACTACTGAACGTATGAAAAATTATTTCGATATTCACACTTTCATTATTTTGTATATATATAGCGTCTGTGTTTTCCGTGTGGTGTCGGGTTTAGAATAACACGTTTCTAAAATTCTACCGTCGACGTCGTAAAGGGGCTAGTACACATTGGCTCATGCTGGCCCAATGCAGGCCAACTCCAATGTGTACAGGGGGTGTTGGCGTGTGTTGGCGTGTGTTGGCCGGACCGTGATGGTGATTGGCCCGATTGCGAAGCCTGGCCCAACACCGGCGAATGTGTACTAGCCGCTCAAGAGGCAACTAAGGATAAAGAGGTATAATACTTATAGGTTGCTAGCCTCGCCTAAAGCAAAAGCAATAGCAAAATTTATCCATGGAAGAAATAGAGAGGAAAAATCATACTAACCAGTTTGTAGTAAGTCAATGTTAGCTATACCTGGCTCTTCATGAACTCAAACTTATATTTCAGTCATAAAAATTACCACTTACCACAAAAAATCTTTCCAACTTTGTCTCCGAGAACTATACTTACCACGCATATTGTATAGTACAGTAATACATCGTAGGACGAAGACAAGGCATGTATGACTTTACAACCAACTTCACCAATTAAATAGTCCACGCATGTTTGTTAACAAAACGAAAGGCTGTTAACCGCAGGTTTCGACAAATTCCTTATTTCCTTTATTTTTTTATTTATGATGCCTAATGAGGACAAGGGGTGTGAAATGTATCGATATTCAACTGAGAGTGGGTTCTATAGTTCCGCTCTATTGTAAGTCCTTTCTATAAAGCAACGATTGATCAAATAAATCAAGTATTTTAAGGCGTTAATTGTTTAGGAAGCTTGTTATGAAACAAATTGCACAAGAAATGTTTCTTATGAAGTACAATATTTTTTGTAAACTCATTGTAGTCAATATTAGGTACATCATATTTTACAAAAACAAAACAGGCACAAGAAAAAAGAAAATGGAAGTAACTTAAAGAATAAAACTACATAAATTATATCTAAGTCTAAATTCATAAGATAAAACGAAAAGTATACTTATTTAAAATCTAGAACTGAATTACTTGAGTAAGTTACCTAGCTTTGTAAACATTTTCCTGTCTTCAAGTAGGTAGGTACTTTAAAAATCCCGTGGCAAAGTAATTTTAGCTTTTCCCATCACGAAAATATTGTCGCCAAGTCGAAAATAGCGAATATTGTTATAGCCAAATAAAATCACGCCGCGTCTCGGAAATGATGTGCGACATTGATGGATGAGAGGAAGTTGAAGATTTGAAGACTTCAATCATACAAAAAAAACTTTACTTTTATACACCAACTAAGAAAATTCTCTACGGAATTGTGTCATTGACATTAGGTATTTATACGTCTTCTCTAATCACGTATTAAAATTGTCACATTTTGGATTTATAATTTTTGGAAATTATGCTAAGAGTATCGTAGATAATAATAATCACCCACTAGGTGTTTACCAAAATATAATGTAGTTAAATTCATTCCGGTTACCTGGATAAAAATATACTATAAGATCAAAAGTCTGAGTTTCCTCGTAAAATAAAAATCTTTACTTACGTTCTAATTACCTAAAAAACTAGCATCTAGCTTCAAATTTCACTTTCAGCCCGGCCATTTATGAAGTTGTAGCCAAATTTCAAATCTAGCAGGGTCCCTGTTTCTATTTCACACAAAATATCACGCAGCGAGTACAATGAGTACAGTAAAATTGTAGTTGAACTGTTGCGAGCCGTGTCTGTACAGTGTACAGAGCGACGCGCGCATGCAAGGACGTGTCATTCGATTTTCAAACGCGCGGGAAAAGATCGCGCCGGAAAAGTTTTCGTAAAATAATACAATAGACTAAACAAACAGCCAGTTACATTTGACGGATGTTCATGAATAGCACCTTGTGTTTGATAGTGAATGTTTTTTAGTGAGCCCGGATCAAAGAGGTTTGTTGCTTTTTGACTATGGTTTTTTTTTCAAGAAAAGAAAAAGGAAAAGTTATGCTTATTTTTGTTAATTTTTTTTTTTTGTCGTCAAATGCTACCTCACACGAACTAAAATAGTAATTAAAACTTAACTCTTTTTTTATGAACCATACCCGGATTTAGTCAACATAGTAAATCATTACAATTTTTAGCTTGCTAGTGTAATGATAATGAATGAAAAGAGCAGCGATTTTTTTTTGAGAATTAATATTTCATGGTCATTGCTCTGTTTTTTTTCTCTTAGCTAACAAGGTAATTAAATCACATCTCTTTTGCATAGAGTGATGGATAATGATCCCATTTATGTTGTGCTGGCTTGATTGAGATTAACTTTTTTGTGAAGTTCTTTTAATTAATGAAGCCCAAGATCTCGTATGCCCACGCTCTAATTTTAATAAAATTTGTCCCATTCTACAATGTGCTAAATACACATATTTTTGTGCTTCAATGGCAGAGTTCCTTTTCACTTTGAAGAATTATAAACTTTGTTCCCTATACGAAAAGTATTTTTCCGGTTTTGAAAAGTGTAATTTCGAGCCTTGCCTTATTGTGTACCTAATTACTGACCTTGATTACATACTTACATACAAATTCTCACGCCTGTATTCCCAAGACGGGTAGGCAGAGCACAAGAATTCAAAAAAATCTTGACCTTGATTATGTGAGACAAACTTTAGAAACGTACTTTTTTTCCTGAAATATCGTTGGTTTTGCTATTCGGGATTACATACATTTACAACATGCCTGAATTCCCAAATGGGTACCTAAGGAAAAGCATTATGAAACATTACATAGTCAAAACCATGTGACTATTTAATTTTCGCATCAATTTTAGCATAATTTTGGGTTCAATTGAATTGGATTGAGCAAATCACATATTTAGCAAATATTTGAGTATGAGTAAGTAACGTATAAAGCCGTGGTAGTCCAGCGGTTCGACCTGTGGCCTCTCAAGCAGAGTGTCGTGGGTTCAAACCCCAGGCTCGCACCTCTGAATTTTTCGGAATTTATGTGCGAAATACAATTAGATATTTATCACAAGCTATTCGGTGAAGGAAAACATCGTGAGGAAACCTACACACAGCGACGAAGTAATTAAACGTTGTGTGTGAAGTTCCCAATCCGCACTGGGCTCGCGTGGGAACTATAGCCCAAGCCCTCTCATATTGAGAGGAGGCCTGTGCCCTGCAGTGGGACGTATATAGGCTGATGATGATGAAGTAACGTATAATAATAAAATTGGCAAATGCCAGGAAAATACGACTACAAATATCGCCCAAGGGTTCACCGGTAGAGATGTACATAAACTTGTTTTTCTGTAACTTGTTTTAAGTAACTGATTTATATGCAATAAAGAGACAAACAATACAATTACAGAAAAAAACTGACTACATCAAGTTACGCACCCATTTTTAACACAAACCCTAAACCGATATTTAGGCCGCCCACATACATGCGGAATTCCATTCATTTCATTAAAATAAAACCAGTAAACTCATATCGAACCTATAGCCTAATAAATTAAGGTTAATTAAGGTAAGAACCTCGGAATCCGAGATACCCAGCTGGAAGTTTTGTAAATATTTGCATATTGAGGCCCTAAAAGTTGTCTCAAAACCTACATATTCTAGGGTGTGAGCGACTATTAAATTTCAAGGTCAAAAGTCACAAAAATCTGTTTTTTGCGCTTCTTTTGTAAATATCTCATTTCCTATGGATTTTTGCTATTTGTGTTTCTTATCAATATTGTAGAATACAAAATTCTCTACAAGTTCTGTTTTTTATTTTTTTTATACGGTGAACCGATTTCGAGATAGAGGGCGGAGAGCGCGCGGTCATAACATTACTTTGGGTCGACCGGTCTCCGATCGAAAACGCGCCATTATATACTTGATGAACTATCGATAGATCAATGATTATAAATATTTGATTAGTTAAATCAATGTGGCTTTGGGTTGGCTGCTGACTGTCTTCGTTTTTTGGCGTAAATTAGAAGATGTGTCCCTCTACCCTGGATTTTTGCAATTATAGTTGATTTTTTTCTATGTACCAGACCAGCAGGTTTTCGATTTTTGACGTAAAATGAGGTGACCCACTAAGTTCAATATTTTTTGTAAAGGAGGAATGTCGATTTCGACAGTAGTTTGGTTGGGCTCTAGTGCTTTCTAATCAGGGTCACCAGGTACTCCAGATCTTCAATTATCTCAATTTTTATATTTTTCCCTTTATGTAGTCATTAATCCCTAATTCTGTACCAAATTTCAGCTTTGTGAGTTTATGGGAAGTAGGTACTAGTTCTATTTTGATGATCATGAGTGAGTGAGTGAGTGTCGAAAATGCGAAACTTTGCTTTCGTTTAACTTCGGTACTAAATGACCTGCTGATTTGAAATTTTGTATTTTAAGTATGTAATTATAGCTTACTAGATGACAAAAATTTCAGCGTTCTGGTCTTATCCAGAAGTGCTCAAATAGGTGCCTGAAAACGCAGCGAAATGGATCCAGTAAAGGATGGAACGGCAGTGCTTGCTTCGCGCTCGACTTGGTGGGGGCACGGCCGTGCCCCCGACCATCAACTTCTGCAGCATTTTGAAGTTTTACAATATCTGTGTCGTTTTGGCCATCGAAGTACCCAAGGCCTTAAGTGATGCTGTGACCGCGCGCTCTCCGACCTATATCTCGAAAACGGTTCACCGTATAAAAAAAATAAAAAACAGATCTTGTAGAGAATTTTGTATTCTACAATATTGATAAGAAACACAAACAGCAAAAATCCATAGGAAATGAGATATTTACAAAAGAAGCGCAAAAAACAGATTTTTGTGACTTTTGACCTTGAAATTTAATAGTCGCTCACACCTTAGAATATGTAGGTTTTGAGACAACTTTTAGGGCCTCAATATGCAAATATTTACAAAACTTCCAGCTGGGTATCTCGGATTCCGAGGTCATTTCCTAACCTTATTAGACTACTATTAGAAACGACCAGAACATACAACAACATTCACGCCTGTATTCCAAATGGGGTAGACGTTCTGTGGCCACTTTCAGCATGATTTTAGGTTTAATAATCAGATGAAAGAGGCACAACAGTGACAGGTTGCTAGCCTGTCGCCTAAACCTATTTCCTTAGTCACCTCTTACGACATCCACAGAAGAAATGTAGAGGCGTTTTTCTAAACCCGACACGACATGGGCCAGAATTACAAAAAAAAAGTTTGCAACAAATTCTAACGAGGTTCGAACCGCGTTACGGACGAAGTGAAATTAATGTAACCCAAAATTTACAACGACCGCCATGACGCCATTGGTTATTAACATGTATGTCATAACGCCATAAAACTCGACCGTCGAGTATCCTGACACGTTGCCGATAGCGTTATCTATGCTTTTACGATCCCGATTCGTTCGTGTGACTTTTCCATCGGGTCCAGTGTTGCCAATTGGGTAGATGACTAAAAAAAACCTATTTAGTCCGTTAAATAGTTAGTTAGTTAGATTACCAAAAAACATTGTAGGTGTACACGTATTTTTTTTATTTTTTTTTACATTATATTTGTATCTGTTGTGGCTATGCCCCTATGATTTGCTTTTATGGATATTCTAAATAAAAAAAAAAAAAAAATAATAATAATTAGAAAATCGATAAAAGCATAGCCACAACAGATACAAATATAATGTAAAAAAATTTTTTGCTCTAATGACATTATTCACGGAGAAAACAGGGGACTACGTTTGTATGGAGAAGTGGTGCGACTCCTATCCTCTTAACGGACTATTTAAATTATATATTTTTACTCAGCTAGAAGTGACGCCTTTTGCTCAATCATAAGCAAAAAAAAAAAGATTGTCGCTAAAAATGATTTTATCAAAAGTTAGATATATTGTACGTTATTGCGCCGATGCGTGTTTAAAATTACTAATTACTTCCATCAAAACTTTTCTTGTTTTTTTTCACGCATCCTATCCTTGACATCTGATACCTCTCCCAGATAGTTTCAATAATTTTCTAGCGACTTACCTTCTACGAGTTGGCAACACTGATCGGCATGTAGGTCGGCCCGCGATAGTGCAGAAAAGCGCAGTTTTACTAGCGTGGATAATTCGTGTGGTAACGGCCTATTATCGAATACGCTATACAAATAGCTGTTAGAAGAAATGGAAGTTTTCAGTTGCCATTTGCGGAAAATCAATTTATTTTGCATCACACTTGCTCGTCAATGGTATTGTTACAAGCGCGTATCCTATAGGACAAAAACCTAAATTGTACACGTAGACATTATTCTGTTTTTAGTATGTATTTGTTGTTGTAGTGACAATAAAAACACATAATCTGTGAAAATTTCAATTGCCTAGGTATCACGGTTCCTCAGATACAGCTTGCAGAATGGTGACCACCATTAACGGCCAAAATAACGAGTTTTTTTCTATGGGAGGCTCCCTTCATTATTGTTATTATTTCTTGCTATAGTGGCAACAGAAATCATCTCTGAAGATTTCAATTGCCTAGCACTTACGGTTCGTGAGATACAGCCTGGTGGCAGACGGACAGACGGACAGACAGACAGAGAAATCTCAGTAATAGGGTCCCATTTTCACCCTTTAGGTGCGGAGCCCTAAAAAGGAAAGACAATTAGTTGCGAACATCGCACAACGCCTTTAATCAAGGACCCTAAATAAGGCTTTAACTGGCAACATTGCGGTTTCTGTATTTATAAGCCTCGTTACTGGCAACACTTAGGTTGTGTGAAGTAGTTATGGTGCGTATTTATCATAAATCTGTAATTTCCGAGTCATATTTTGCATTGCTGTTAACTAGTGGTATGCTAGTATGTAGTGCTGTATAAGATGTAACATGGTCCATAAGTCAAGATGTTTTAGCAATTTTAGGATAGTTTCAAATATTGTAGTAATTGTGGTAGTGCCTACATCATAATCAGCAACTGTTTTGGAAACATAAGGGATACGTGTAACATTATGAGGTCACTTGTTAACATTCTCAAACCGATTTAGCTACTAACCAGAGCATACAAAACGCTACATAGACAAAACCACAACTATTTAAATTCTCTTCTAGCCACTTCTAGCATAATTTTTAAGGTTTCGAGTTGAGTTTCAAGTTAATAGTGACAGGTTGATAGTCTCTAGCCTGAAATATACATACATACATACATATTCTCACGCCTGTACTCCCAAGAGGGGTAGGCAGAGCACATGAATTCAAAAATCCAGTGCCACGTTTAGCAATTTCAGCAGGGTAACCAGATGGTTAAACGTGATATTGCAGTGACAGGTTGCTAGCCCATCGCCTATAATACACTAACCCTTTCCCAGAGTCGACTCTTACGACATCCACGGGAAGAAAGGGGGAGGTGTTATTATAACCCGGCACCACACGGGAAATATACCAAAATCTATTTCCTTAAGCACAGCTTACTATATCTACGAAAAAAATGGGGAGTCCTTCTTCTAAATACGACACCACGCAGCACATTTAGTTAGGCCAAATAAAAAAAAAGTTCGACGCTTCTTTCAGATGCACTTTTTTACCAGTCAGTACTTGTTTACGCTAATAAAATTCTTCCTAAGTATACAATGTCTAAAACTTTCACGATTCAAACGTTGAGGTGCGGTCAAGGACTTTAATTCATGAGCCACCATAGAACCTTTTCAAAGAAAGAATCATTACGATTTCCCTTGATTATCAATGGGATGTCACTATGACGTTTACTGTGAATTGATTCCATGGTGGCACATGAATTAAAGTCCTTGACTCTACCTAATCTAAATTGTATAAAAATTAAAAATAACGTGATAAGTCTTAAACGTAAATATTCCTGTAGCATTATTCCTGTTATGTTTCATTTGTCATGTTCATTTTCATTAAATATGCAGCTTTGCGTTTTATTTTTGCAACATTCATTTATTTTTACTTTCAATAACGCTGTTCTTGGCTGAAATTTGAATTTGCATGAAAAAACAAATAGACATATTTACGACAGAGACACAGGCGCCAATGAGATCACTATGTGTGAGGTTATAACCTCTGAAATGCTGGAGTGTAAAAATAGAAGCTCATTTGAAATTGTCACAATACGCGAAGAGTATCAGTTTCTATTATGATTAATGAATCTGTTGAGGTAAAATAATATTTGGTGACATAGCTGGCAGAACTGTGAAAAAAGTGTATTTTAAATAGTGTCTTTTGATTATTTTTCGTGTGGTGTCGGGTTAGAATAACACCTCTTTATTTCTCCAGTGTCGTGAGATGTGACTAAGGAAATAGATGTAGGTATATTTAGGCGACGGGCTAGCAATCTGTTGCTATTAGTACCTCTGTACTTAAAGCCTATAAATGTCCTAGAAGTGCCGGCGAAGTGTGGTAAAGTCATGGTTTTGCCCATGTAGTGCATCGTGTTGCTCTGCTTACCCTATACGGGAATACAGGTGTGATGTGTGTATGTATGTATCTTTTGATTATATGCCATCACAAACTACGTTGTCAGCGTTGTGTTGGGTTTAGAATACACCTCTTCATTTCTTCCGTGTCGTAAGAGACAACTAGGAAAAATTGTTCAAGATATATTTTAAGCGGCAAGCTAGCGACCTGTCGCTATTACACCTCTTTATTATGACTTTTAAACTAAAAAAAAAAAACAAAAGTAGCTATCAAATGTGGAATACTTATGGCATTGTCTGGAACGTGTTGTGTAATTGTACATACATGTTTTTCTGTTTGTAATTATCCTCTGGAAGCGCTTTATATCTAATTGATCAATAAGATTTACTATTGTGTTTGGGTCACTATTTTCACTCTTTTCAAACTAATGCGTTAATTTTCTTAAGAGTTTACCATGATCTAATTGTCAGCTTTGTGTGTTACATAGTTTGTAATTATCACTCTAGTTGTTTCACAATAAGGTTACACAAGTTAACCATTAGCTTAGTAACTTAATACTCTCTATTTAACCGTAAAGTGACTTCACGTTTTTCTCATCTAAATTCCTATTTAGGTACAAAAACAATACTTATTTGTATTATGCCCTCCTTGTGTGGCCACACTGACTGGGTTTTAGAATACTATTCAGATGTTTTAAAACGGTCTTTAAGAAGCTGTTGTACAGCTACTTTTGGTTTAAACGTTAAAGGCAACAGTGTAGTGTGTAAATGCTGGACAAGAGTATTCTGATTGTAATTGGATAGAAGCCAACTACTGTAATTAAAAAAAAAGTAACGAAGGATTAGTAAAAGCGCATCGGAGGATGTAGAGCGTTTTTTGTTTCTTGTGAATATTTATTACTTCATTGAATTGATGTGATTTTGTTGTTGACTTCATTGATTTTAACGTGTTCATGTTATGCTGTCACAAATCTTGTTGATTCGAGGTAATCACTTGCTTACTCACTGCTAGGTACCTACTCATGTATTTTATTTTTCTGTTTACATTCAAAAACATAAGAATGTTTTAAACGTTCGTGATTGTCACTAATTGTTATTTTTCACTTTAAAATAACCCCGATGATTCGGCGACTTTACAGCGGGCGTGGTCGAGTGGGCTAAATACTCGTATTCAAGTTGTCTGTGTAAAATTCAATAATACTCTTATTATTTTTTTAATTTCTGTCCCTTTTTTTAAAAGATGCCCTAACCAAAAGTCGTACAGCAAAGCCCGGTCTATTTACAAACCTAGCTGTAATAGTGATAACCCAATTCCGCTGTTATCAGGCCAAATTGTATTAGATATTGTCTTTAGCGCGCCGCTCTTACGAAAGATCATGAATGAAGCATCGTGATTACAATTATGCTGAACGAATTTATGTTCTATTCCAAGACGGTATGGTTCGTTGTTGTTCTGTGTCCACAGTCGAGTGTGTGGCCTGTTTATTATTCGTTGCAAGTAAATCTAAATTTAAAATTAGAGCTGTTTACTATTTCTTACGATTTTTGAACGGTAATAGTTTTTTTTAACGCTGTTTTCAATGTAGTGTCTAACTTCTGGTTTTACACACTATCCTCCTAAGGCCCAGCAACAAATTTGATCGTTTGAATTTGAGGCTTAGTGTCATTCATGTAAAATTCAAACTTATTTTGACATTAGTCCTATAGGTAGGACCATGGGCCTTAGGAGGCTAGACTAGTAAATATACGGGGTGTCCCGTAAGTAGTACGATACGATAGACTTAAGGGTGAGATAGGTGGTCAGCTACCAAATACAAAAAATAAGCTTAGTAAAGGTGCCACCATTTTTGAGACATTTCAGTTTTAAACATTTTTCAAAATGACCATTTTTTTTTTCTTTTATTTTTTTTTATTTGTAATTTTTAATAGAATTGTATTGTTTATGATGTTTTGTGCATTTGATAATTGTTACGAAACGTGAAAAAGTCACGGTTTTGTCTTGGCAGAGTTTTTTGAGCTCTGCCTATCCCGTTTAGGAGTGCGTGTGTGATTTATGCGTATACGAAAAAGTGACAACGCTGCCGTACGTTATCTATTCTTTTCCTATCCAAAGTAAGCCATGTACAAATTAAATACACGGGATTGGTCATGATCTACTCAACAGTGAATAACATGACACCGCGTAACTAAACCCAAACCGACCCATATTCATTTCGCTAACAAGAAAATTGACAATTTGAAATGTACGATAAAATTTCAAAAAAGAATGGCCTGGTCAACATTGCATAATGATAAAATTGACATGTCATGAATCAATTTGAGAGTCTTTCTCAAAAAAGTGGCAACGATGAATTAATTTTGCATTTTTTTTAAAAGTGTGTTTTTCTTCAAATTTTTTTTAGACAATAGCTAAAAATATAATCAAATAACCGAAATAACTTAGAGGGAACAAAATATTTCCTTTAGTTTAGAAGATATAGGTCCTCAAAGTTTTTGATGTACAGGTGAACGATAATTCATAGTCAGGTTATCGACAATGGTCGCAGGTTAACGACAATCATACGTAAACCTAAGCAAATTTCATAACAGGTGAACGACAAGAGGAAGCAGATGATTGATGAGCAAATCAAAACAATTTTAAACTGACATTAAGTGCTTTATTTGATGCGTTTTACGTAACTTATGAAAAAAAAAACACCCGTAGCAATGTAACAAAAAAAATTTGTTCTTAGGATGGGTTGGGTTGGTTCATAGTATTTATATTACAAAAATCTTTTTGTACTTAACTTTTTTCCTATATTCAGCATACAATTCCAGATTATCTTTAATTTTCTTAACCTTCGTTTCTCCTTTTCTCTCTTTTTTGCTAGTATTTCTCCATTTTAGACAGGTGAACGACGTACACGTTATGGACAAAATGACAGGTACAGTATTAATCTTAAGCGAAAAGTTTGTTTGATAAATTTCGCATTTACACACATGAAAGTAAACCGCCTTTTACATATTTTAGGCTATTATCAGATAATTAGCTCATACAGAAACCAAAATATGAAAGACAGAATAAAGACAACTTTCCCGTTACAAACTCCAGATCGCGTGAATGTATTGTTTGTTTTTTTTTTCACCGACACATCGCTGACATGCTACTTCCACCAGCGTTAGCAGACAGTTGCAGCTTTCGTCTCATGCTGGGTGATATGGATTAGGCGTTATAGAATTCGCACAGGAACAGCGTTTATGTCGTGACAGGTGAGCGACAAAAACTACCGTGGACAAACTTTAATTGCCAATAATTAACTATGTAGGTACAATACTTTTATTCGAAACAATAATATTAAATCTTGATCATATAGGTCAGTGAAATATAGAACACAAATAAAAATAAATTGGAAACATATACGAGTTTTTTAGCTCCAAACATAAGTCCCTCGCGTTGGGACACGACAAGTGAACGACAAAACGTAGTGTTAATTATTTTTTTAACCTATTAATTTACATTATTTTTATGTTAAAACATTTGGCCACTATGTAAAAGATGTCTTTTAATTTAAATACACTTTTTAATTACAAGATTAGTGCATGACAAAAAAAAAGTTCTAAGAGAAACCTACTGACAGGTTGCGTTGCCACTTTTTTGAGAAGGACCCTTGAATGTTTAGCAACATGTGATAGACATATCGATCGCTGTAATCGGTCACTGATACGCGTTGACTCACTGTTGTGGCGACGCGCGCGCACGTTTACGTGTTTGCTTACATTTTGACAATGAAGTGAGATAAAGTCCGTGAAACGCTGTCACTCGTGTACTGCCGAATCTTACAAGTATATTGTATTTTTTTATTTTCTTTTTATACCTACCTTATGGTATTTCCTTATGGAAAGAGCGAATGGGCGATGGTAACTTGAAAATGCATAGTTACGTGTGTTGTTGGCTGTACCAACATATAATAATTATCTCCTGCTCTTTTTACGTTAAGTGATCATGATCACTGAGGTCGCTTAAACAAACCTCTACTTTTTTTGATTTCTTCAAAATGATTTTTAATTAAGCAATTTTAACAAAAAAAAAACAACCAAATAATGAATACTCGTAGATAAAGTACGCTACCTATAAACATATTTTATCCACACTTACTTTAATACCTGCTCATCTCTTACACATTACCTTATGTGCTAAAATTTGACATAATTATCACCATCATCATAATCATCGGCATCATCATCGTCATCACCATCGTCATCACTAGCATCGTATTACACAATCATCGTATTAGCCATCGGTCGTTCACGGTTGAACAAACACATTCCTCTTCAAGTCGTTCAATTAACTGGGTACCTATTTATTTAAAATGTAACAAACCTAAATTAATTCAAATTAACACGTGCCAACACTCACCAGTCCTTAGGTATCCGTCTAATACACGAGAAAGGTAATTAAAAACTTTGTATTTGAAATACTTAACCTGTAAATTGGTTCATGGCAGCACTTGTTTACTCAGTTGGTGCAACACTTAGAATATTCTGTGGAACAATAACAATTTGACACCATTCCTTTATAATTCTGGTCATGGCAAACCTTCCATTGTAAGTTATCCAATGTATCAATTTGAGTGCTAATATAATATTAATTACGTACATATTTATTCGGCGAAGACGTTTAATTATAGAACAGGCTAATATACTATTTTTTTAAATAAAGATACTGGCTGAAAATCCGTATTCCTCAGAAAAAAAAGATCCGACGAATTTTTAAATCGAACGTCGAACTAATTCCAGCCAGTAACATAAACGCATCCAATCGTTACAACCTTGACCCTGGCTAGAAAGCATCTCAGCTTAAAACAAAACAACTTTCAATTACGTAATCTCCTAATTCAAACTAATTCGATATGTGTAATAAATGATGTCTTTGATACACTCGTCAGTTAAAAAAACGAGTGAAGATTTATGGTTGTTACTGGCCGATGCATGTTCACACACTGTTAGGGTGTCCGAAAGTATGGTAGAAATTTATTAAGACAAATACCCAAGTGCTTCCGAACACATAAACAATGTGGAAAGATTAAAAACGTGTCAATATACAAATTGAAACGTCAGTTATATTGATTTGTAGCCCTGCCTTGAGGTCGGGTTACAGGAGTACTCTATTTAAACCCATGTAAATAAATTGGACCAGATATCTTGTACGGCATCTGTAGACTGTTACATTTGAATTCTCGCACCGAGGAACAGTTCGTTCTGTATTAGAATTCTAACAGTTTCTAAATGTTAATGGCCTTTGGCATGTTTATTATTATTAAAAATTAATTCGTTGTTACATTTATTTTATCTTTTAGATCGCGAAGTTAGAATTTAAGGTTTAGTTAACCAATTTGTTGTTATGAAAGCAAACCATCAAGTTATTTGAAATAATTACTTATTCTTGCTATCGAATTTGGTCATTACACTCTTGTTGAAGTTGTATCGATCCTGTGTGGTGACGTGGCAGAATAACACTTCTCCATTTCTTCTAAAGAAGTCGTGAGAGGCGACTAAGTAAATTAGGAATTTGGTTTTGGTATGCTTTAGGCGACAGGCTAGCAACCTATCACTATTATACCTCTTCCATCCGTCCATAAAACTAAAATGATTATAGAAGTGGCTGCAAAGTGTAGATAGTCATGGTTCTGTCATGGTTGATCTACCAACCTCATTTGGAAACACTGGCGTTTTTCAAAAAGTCGTGTTCGGACTACCAACTTATTAATGTCATTAGTATCTTATTTCCATATCGTTTTCTAAAAGATCAATGGCGTATCTGAAATTACAAACCGCCATCAAAACCAAGTTGGTTACAAGTTACAACTGTGTCGGTAAAATTCGGTCGCCTACTAAAACAATAAATCCATATTCATTATCGCTGCGTAGGAGTTGACAAGCTTGTCGTTTTCATCTTGGGCATTTGGTTTTTTTATAGCGACAGTTAAATTCTGCTGTGACCAAATCGGTGAATGTGTCATAAAATCATAACCAAATCATTTTTAATGTAGTCCATGCTGTACCAATTAGACGATTATAATGTACGTTTGACTATAACTCGTATTGTGATGCTGATGAGGCTTGTAACTTGTTAGAATTGAATAATAAATTATGATTTATATGACCGAATTATCATCATAAAACGTGGTTTTAGGAGGGTAAAGATTATAGTGAAGTAATCATTTATTTTAGGTTGAGCTTCAACACTTGAGACATTGTGAAGGTCGTTTTTGAAGACCAATGTCAGGCAGAACCGGCAATTGGATAGTTTAATAAATATATTTCATTGGAATGAAATAGTAACATACGATTAAATGCTTCAGCACTAACGGGTACATCAAGCTTGTATTCCCAAATTTGGTAGGCAGAGCACACGAAACACTCCACAGAAAAAACTATTCCATGCTTCGCAACCATTTTTAGCATATTTTTAGGATTTAAGTTTGATTTCTTCAGAGGTCTTTTGGTATAAGCCATTCAGCTGGTTTAGCAGATGCGCGCGACATAGACTATTGAAATTGTAATTGTTTATTTCGGACAACATCCATAGTTGATAAGTGCCGGGTTAGAATAGTACCTCCCCCTTTCTTCCCGTGGGTGTCGTAAGAGTCGACTCTGGGAAAGGGTTAGTGTATTGTGGGCGATGGGCTAGCAACCTGTCACTGCAATATCCACATGTGACCATCTGGTTACCCTAAAATTGCTAAACGTGGCACTGGATTTTTCATTTCATGTGCTCTGCCTACCCCTCTTGGGAATACAGGCGTGAGAATATGTATGTATGTATCCATAGTTGATTAGAATCAAATTGGTTTAAAAATAATATTGCTGTGCTGCAGTACTCGCAGGAAAAAATTTTTTTCATATTTAAAATGCGTGTGCACTCTCGTGAAAAACAAAAAAAAGACGAGTTTGATTTGATGAATAGGTACAGTCAGCGTCTGATACATGTATACACTTTAGTACCTTTTATAATTAACCTCATATTTGAACTCTCGCATGAAATTGTCACTGCGATCACAGTGACAAAGTACCAAAGTGTAACCATGTATCAGACGCTGACTGTACCTAGTGACTTCGAAGTAAATTTTTTTTGCTCGACTTGCCAGATCCTCATTTGTTTAAATCGGCCCTATGCTGAAAAAATGTTACAATCCTATGTTGTCGCGTTCAAAAAGGCGAAAACATACGCAACCGGTAACATCTAAGAATAGTTTCCCAGTGCCATCATTTTGTCGCTGGTCAGCTGACAGGTCGGTAGTCTGGCTTACGTCAAACTGACAGGCTAGACGATTTTACCAAAGTCATCGACATAGCCCGCCGCTTATCACGCTGAAGTAGCAATGGACCGGATAACCCGAAGAATTGGTAACAGTTGGAGTAGACGAGTTCGTGTGTGGATGATCTTCAGAAGGCTGGCAAGAGCTGGATAAGAGTGGCGAAAACTGTAGGGTTTAAAATTCGAAAGTATATAGGTGTATACGGCCATAAGCCTTGATTGGATACGATTCTATGTTTCGAATTGATATCCATACCATTCTAAAACAGTATTTTGTTTGAACGATTTGAAAGAACGTTCAGCATTGCTTCCGACATCACGATTTGATAGAGACGTTGTTCCTAATCATAACTTTGCCGGGATATACCTAAATGGCGCAATGCCAATTTTCTAATCGACTTTTTATCAGGAATTTGAACGGAGTTGAAGAATAAAATACACATTTATTTTGCTAGAACCATTTGCATTAAACATTTCGCTAATGCCATGAAATAGTACATCCGGTTATATTCGCGGATAGTAAGATATTGTCCAAATTTCTGTCCCAAGATACTTTAAATCTTAGGCCTCTGGATTGGCAACACGACTACAATATTTATCGGTTTGTGCAAAAAATTAAAAACGCTTTAAACAATAAGGTCTGCGAACTGAATATAGCTAAGTAGCTATCTCATTACGTTTTTACAGCTAAAAAGTGATTGTGAATAAGCTAGTAGGTTGCTGCGATCATTTTAAGATCACGTCCTGTCCAAATGGGCAATGATTCATTGCGTAAATCGATTGTTATTTTTTATGGTCCTAAGTAATAAATTACGTTTTTGCTGCTTTGAATAAATGCTACTGTGCTGTGCGCACGCGTGATGAATTGATGTTTTATATCCAGTAGTTTGGAGAAAGAACCCAGCGGATAGTGATGACGACTTGGGAAAAAATGTTTTTTTTTTTTACAAAGAATTAAAAATCTACGAATTGGGAGTTGAGACGTCTTAAGATTTTACTCTGGGAAATTCGCCATGACTTCTAAGCATTATTATTCTCGTATTTTTTTAGTTTTTCCAAAAAGTTTTTTCTTTTTGATATTCTGACAAACATTTTTTATACAGTTTATTTTAGTAAGTAAGTTACCTCTTGTTCGGAAAATAATGTAACATAGTTAGGTACAACATCTACATAGTTAGAAAATTACAATGTGACGACGAACTATTTTTTTAACACGAATAATAAACAAAAAAAAACATAAGAAAATAGTAGTGATTATTATTAAGTTTACAGGGATTATTAGGTTGGCTAAGCTGTTTTGTAAATACCATCATAAAAATTAGTCTCATCACGTCTAATATCAAACCGTACAATTAATTTGAGTTCATCTACGTATGTTTATTGACCAACACATTTTTTTACAAGCTCAAACATTAGTCTTAGTAATTCGTGTACTTCGCCGTTCTATCTACAAAATCTCCAGATAATAATCTCAACACAAATCCGCTGACAGTACTAGCAGCTACGTCCATGCACGAATTATTAGGGTTCCTCGCTAAAGGTTCACCACGGAACATTACTTCTTAGCTCTTCAACAACCCAACATCTTAGCTCCACTACAAGCGACACGCGCAGCGTGTGACTTCTTTGCCTCGTCATTGATTCATTGATATGAAAAATTGTTATTGCTAACTTTCCTAGGTTTCCTGGTAAGAAAGGGACATACATCTACAAGGGGAATACATCCAAAAGATATTTAAGTACACATTATGTATACAGTATATGGATGCACTCCTCTTCCCATATTTAGACCACTGTGTTCCACTTGATACAATCCTGAGATGCCTCTTTTGATCTATCCACCAGAATCTTTACTAAATAACTATATCACAGCGCAGCGCCCGATGACACCCCATCTGTCACCTGTCTTACTATGATATAAGGTTGCAAGTGCCAAGTATTGGGTCAGTGTCGAGCACAGGGACGTTTACCTTACGGAACCCTCAATGGGCTATCCAGCCTCTCTCCCGACCGGTTTCCGAAGATATATAAGCCGTGTTATTTGTTTCACGTCGAAGTTTGATCGATCATTGGCGTTTCTTGAGATTTCTTTATTTTTAGATGGGGTGCACGCGCCGCCGCGCCGTTTGAAGTGTAATCCCGCATGATCCTTCGCAATCATATTTACTATAGTTTTTTTTGTGTAGCCGGCTTAGAAAATCACCTCTCCATTTCTTCCGTGGATGTCGTAAGAGGCGACTAAGGAAGTAGGTGTAGGTATGCTTTAAGTGCAGCGCAGACGGCACACTTTTTTTGCGATTGAGTCTGCGGCGCACAAAAAGTCTGCATGGATTGTATGAATTGTGCGCCGGACATTGCGCGTCGTGTGCGTTAATGCATATAATTGCATAGGTTCCATTTTCACGGACTAAAAAGTACGTCACGGATAGTCTGTCGTCTGCGCAGCACCGTTTAGACGACAGCCTAGCAACTAGTCACTTCTTCCATCCATTTTTTAATTTAAAATTATCCACGTCTCGTTTCGTGTGTTTACCTATGTTTACTGGAATTTATCTCTATATTCACTTATAATATTACTAGCTTCTGCCCGCGGCTTCGCACGCGTTAAATTCGGGCTAACACAGAAGAGATTTCGGAATTATTATTAGGAAGCGCCCGCCACAATAGCCAGCAGACATTAGATTTTTTACTACTTTCTCGACACTTATCGTCATATATTTTGGAAAATTCAAACAAAATCTTTATAAATTGTAGCCTATGTGCTATTCTGATGTATAAGCTACATTACTGTAAAGTTTCATAAAAATCCATTCAGTAGTTTTTGCGTGAAGGAGTAACAAACATCCATACATCCATCCATACATCCATCCATCCATACTCACAAACTTTCACGTTTATAATATTAGTAAGATTAGGGGTAATAAGTACTAAATGCACATCGTTGAATCGTTTTTAATTTGCCTTAACGTGCTGTCAAGGATAACGACTTGTGAAAAAAAGACAAGCTTTAGACATACTAGACATTTTCTAACCTTAAATAGTCACTCTAAACATGTTGGTGTGTTTATCGCAATAGCTCCCAACGTTCACTGCCTTCGCTTTATCGATAGGGAATTGTATAATATACAAAATTTAGACAACAAACTATGATGACAATACATGTAACTATAACTTTTCTTATTACGAATAAATGACGTAAACAATCCAATGATTGATTGCTAATTCCAATTGACAATCTACTTTTCATTTTAACGCCTGTGTTCCCAAATAAGGTAGGTAGAGCTCACGAAACGTGACATAGATAGACCATGTCTATTTCAAGTTTGTAGCCATTTCTAGCATTTTTTTTTGTATAAAAACAGATAAAAGAGGTGTAGTAGTGACAGGTTGCTAACGTGTCGCCTAAATCATATCTTTACCTTAATCATCTCTTACGATATCCACTGAAGAGACGGAGAGATGTTATTCTAATCCGACACAACACGGGAAATATTAAACAAAACGAGATTCCTATCAACGTTGTACCTAATTAGCAAGTGGTGACGCCATTTATGTTTTCCTAGGGTCGCGTTAACCAAATGGGCATAAGATGTAGTCTTGTAGGACTCTTATTCGAGTTTTTTTACGTGAAAATTTGTTTGACTCGCGAGTAAAGAATGACTTATTTCAAGAATTTATCCTCTTTTAGTAGATATCTCATTGGACTTGTATCTTTATCAAATATATCCATCTAACTATCTATGTAATATTTGTTGGCCATTTCGTAAAGATAAAAAACAAAGTCTACCGCGTGATTACTTGTTTATACGGTAGTATCTATTAAGTCTTGTTTGTAAGTTATGGCATTAAATCTATGTTATGAATAATTTTCCCATTTCCTTTCATTGCAGATCGCTCCTAGCTGAATCATAAACAATGAAGACGGACCAGGATGGTGTCACATAAACCAGGAAGAGATGTCGACAAAAACTCGTACCTTTTCAATACAGGGGTGGAAAAAATCTTTGCTACTAAATCGGTAAACTTTGTAAAACTAAATGTTAATGTAATAACCACGTGACCCAATTCCAAACGAACATCTGTACAAATCAACTCTTTAATTCACAGTCAGTTTTTGCTAGAGTTTTTCCTTTCTCAATATTGACAGTGCGTAAAAACTCAACCTACGGTTTGCCAAAGTTCAATCAACTATAAAGTGTATGACTCAGTTCTTGTGCCATTGGGATAGTGATTCTGTTATGGTGATACTTTTGTGAGACCGTGCCAGCATGCCTCGAGTTCTTCTGATCTTTGTAATGTGAGTACCGACATGTGTTATTTTAAATTTTGGCAATGATTTTGTCTGTATTTAGAGCTAATGGGGGCCATTAACAGATTGTCACAATACATCTTGATTTTATGGTTAATTTGTTTGTTGGACAGTAATCCTTTATAGCTACGCCGCTGCCAGATGTTAGTTCAACATCTTGAGAGAGATTTTCAAGGTTGCTGTTTGGTTTTGTAATCATATAAATATTCTTAAACGCTGCTTAATTGATATGTAGCTATTTATTGATTACAACAATAGAAGATTTTAAGTAGAAAAACAAACAAAATACTATCACGTTCATTGAAGATTATGTCATAACGTTACGTTACGTTACATAGGCTATATCAATATAAACAGTGTTTGTTTGACGAATGCTCATTCATTCATGTTTAAATTACTACACCTGCCGTTTGCATTCACAATTTTCGTCCATAATAATATAATATAATTGTAATGCAGATGTCAACTAATTTAAGAAACTAATTACCTAGTCCGTTAGGTTATGGAAAAATATCGGACAAGTATTTTTTGTTTCATCAATTAATATCTAATTTACTGAAATATTGCCTATCAAACGGAAGTTTGACTTCAAGCCTTAATAAATTTCTACCTACTACTTACGAGTAACGCCACTCGGAACTTTCAAGCTCTGTATCGTTGTCATTTTGTTTGTCGAATAAGAGAAAAAAAAGACAAGTGTAGGTACATTTTTTTATAAAAACTAACGGTCGAACTAAATAGTTTTACTTAGAAATCTTGCGCAGTGGCAGTGGCATTAAAGTTTACATTTTAATAATGCAAATATAACTATTAAGTGAAAGAAAACTGAAGTGACAGCGTTGTTTTTGTGAATGCGCTTTTTTATTGTTCTAATATCCTGTAGGGACGGATTCAGAGCTGTAATCAATCTTCCTTATTATAATAATAATAATCAAGTCTAAAATACGTACCACTGCAGCGCACAGGCTTCATCTTGGTATTAGAGGGTTTGACGGTAGTTCCCACGCGGCGTCAATGCGATTTGGAAACCTCAAACAAAATAAAACTTTAATTCTGATTTTATATTCTTGACCAGTGGTCGTAAACTTTTTAGCAGATAAGGGCCACAAATCGCCAAAATTGTACAGAAAGGGCCAAACTTGATAATGATCTAGAATTTAAAGGTACAACAATAAGATTAATAATCCAAATCCAATATTCGCGGGCCGTAAAAAGACAAACTACGAGCAGCAAATTCTAAACAACAATTTAACTTGTGTAATAAAATCATACTCATACGCTCTCATTATCCATGCAGTTGTAAATTAGATACAAATTCCCTATTATTCACTACTCAGAAAATTAAACTAAATTCAAATTTTGATTTACGAACGTATGCATACCGTAATAAATATTCATAATCAAATTAAGTGTATCGTCGAGCAATTGTTAAAGTAGTTAGGTGTTTGAAAAATGTGTCTCGAGTTAGTATCGAAGATTTATTTTATGGCCTCACCGCTTACGATATTATTTATACGGTCACTATCGAATCGTAAAATATAGGGTTACGATTGAAATAAGTCTTATTTCAATTACTTTGTTAGTTTTGTATGTAGAAAGCAAGGAAAAACCACCATGCCAAGTTTAAAATAACACCTCGTTTCTTCCGTGGATATCGTTTGTGGGGACTAAAGTAATACTAGGTATTTTTAGACGACACCTAGTACCTTTTAACTTAAAAATTAAAACCATGACTTATTCACGCTTTTTACCCAAACTTAGCGTAGTTTTGGGTTTAACCTTCAGGTCCAGAGGAATTATGCCGGCCGGTTGCTAGCCTGTCGCCTAAAGCATACCTAAAACTTATATCCTTGGACTCTTCTTTCTACATCCACGAACAGAGGGGTGTAATTTGGAACCTGATCACATAGGAATTAAATTAGAAAACCCGTATTAAAGTATCAGATTAATCGGTTAACGTTTTAATTTCTTACAGTATTTAATGCAGTTAACTTGCATAATTGCGTGGTGATATTTATGAACTGCTCTGGACCGTGTCGTTGTAGGCGATCCGGATCCGAAACGGGTCTAGAATTCTATGTCAACACCAAGTACACAGAAATTGATGGCGGTAGGGAAATTACCTATTGAATGGCCATAAGTAAAGACCCGTTGAAAGTATTGGTTTATAAAAAAAGCAGCCTTAATTCGTCCAATCGCTCATGTATGGGAGGGTGTGGGAATGACTCCAATAGAGAGATCTCTCTCCAGGCAGATGTTATGTCTGGGGACTTAGACTCTTTATAACAGGATTTTTTTATATATTTACCGAAGATTGTATTCGACTATAAAGCGCGCACCTGGTAAAACTAAATAGCCAGATAATCAGATTAAAAGTAGAAGCACCGATCTGTTTATAAAATTTCTTTCTTTTCCCTTTGAGCGTAATAATCACAGGCGTACAAAGCGTCTAATGTATTAAAAATAATGATAGCCGCGATAACGATTTCGTTTGCGAGTTTTCGCAAAATTGTATGGAAACTGAGACAGTCCCGCCAGCGGAACGTTTGCACAACTGCCGCGGTCGACACGTCTCCATACAATTTCGCATTATTTCGCAAATGAAATCGTTATCGAGTTCATCATCGTTTTGATACACTAGACGCTGAGATGTAGAGGTTGTTGAAAGTTTCTCGGAAATTTCAAGAAAATTCCAGAAGGAATATAGGAAATTTGAAGTTAAGAAACGGAACCTTTCGATTTCCATACAAAATTGTGATAAACTCCAGAACTTATATGAAAAAATTTACAATTTATCGCAAAATAACCCATTTATCCCAATTTTTTACTGATTGTGGGTAGATTTTGATGTATTTTACCATTGCTCCTTCTCGAGGTTCCTAACTCTGTGGCCAGTATCAGGCTTTCCCAACTTTTACGTTTATTTGCATAGAGGGTGCTGCATTGCTTAAATGGACTAATAAATCTTGCAATCCGTTGCATAATGTTTAGCCCAAACGCATAAATAATTAGCCGTTTAGATAATCGTTAGTGGTCTAAGTGGACAGAGAATTAAGACAAGGTCTTTGGGGTAGATGTTGAACAGTGAATAGATCGCGTCAGTGATGTTGAGTCATGAAGTTGTAAGAAAAAATAACTCCAAGTATCATTTTGTAAAAAATTGTTTGTGAAATGACTATCAGCGCAATTTACAGCTGTTCGAGTAATAGAGACGATGGATGAAAGAAGATTGACTAAACTAATTTATACGGGGAATGTGGATGGGTGCAGTGGGAGGGGAAGACTTAGACGAACGTTCCGCGACCAAATCGCGGACGTTTTAGAACAGGTCAGGTCAAGCGTACCCGAAACCGACGAGCATGTTATGAGGAGATTAATGAATGTGGATGAAGCAAAAGAGGTATGTCAGGATCGTAGCGAGTGGAACAAAGTAGGCTCTGCCTACCCCTGTGGGAAAGAGGCGTGACGTTATGTAGGTATGTATGTATGTATGTTCGAGTAATAGTTGAATAATCTAAAGCTTGATTATGGATAAAGACAGTAAATGTATTATCCTTTTACTTGAAAAGTGTTACTTTACAAGACATCCTATACATCATAGTAATAAAAAAAAAGATTCCATTTAATACTAAGAAATTTCAAATGATCAAATAGAACAAAAAATACACACTGAATAATCACAGACACAGAAATACAATCTGCCTAATTTTTAATCTTGCAAATTGAACATTATGTAATGACACATTTTAAGTACTTAGTATATTTCAGATGAAAGTACTTTTTGGACTGGATAAATTCCTGTAGATATGTCCTTGATTGGTTTGTCATAGATAATGCGGTTGACGAGAACACCGTTCCATTTAGTTCGTTAGTTAGATTATGGAAAAATATGTGCTACATCTTTTTTGGATTATCTACTAATTAGATATCGACAAAGATTATAATATGACGTAAAATTTTCAGAGTTAAGGCTTGGGATGACGCTCGATACTTCTAAGCACTCTGTACCTTTGTGATTGTTTGTAAAAAAGTGTACATTTTTTTATGTAACATCTCGCTTGGTTTTCAAATAGTTGTTTATATAGAATCGCAAAGCAATAAGAGTCGGTACTCATTTTAGGCAGACAGAAAACACGCCCATATCGTCATCAGATTTAGTAGCTCTTTCAAGTAGCAAATTGAATCGCAATTGCCAAACGGCACAATAACTTGACAAATGGCTTGTTCCAGTAAATTGTACTAAGAGTTAAGTAATTGATTACGTTTCCTGTACATTTGGGCCCATTCATGAACGTCCATTGTTGAAATAGGTTGGTCTAGTGTTAGTGTTGCCAGGTATGATTTGTTTTAAATCGGCACGTAAGGTGAAACAAATCGGGATTTAAGGTTGTAGATCGGGACAAACAAAAAACGTGAATTTCTCTGACTAGATGACGCTATGAGTAGCTGCATCGAGATCTCTCTCCAAGCAAAATGTTATTCCTCAATTGAAACCAACCTTTAAACTTAAATTCAATACTATTAGCGCTAATGATTTAATACGTGCTAAATATTTTTAATGATTTCTCCTATTCGACATAGAGATGTGAGGCTGATACATAAAATAGACCTATGTAGTATTTTTACTGCGACCCGGTTTTATGAATGGGTAAGTGTGTGTAGTTTTTTAATCGCTGGCTACTTTGGCCAGTCACAGTCAAGACTTATCATTTGATTAGATATGCCTATTGTGAGATTAAACACTTAAGTTCAATGACCTTATAGAGCTACACTTTGTTATGGTTCTAAATCGTATGTAGTAAGTAGCAGCATTCGCTTAGCCATGCACAGGCAATGCATGGAAGTTGAGTCACGCGCGGGATAGACTGTCATTTTGTGACACTTCTTGTTATACAGTGACAGGTATGGTCTATTTCGCGCGTGACTAGTTCTACGCGCAGTCCTACTGGACATAAATGTATTCTTTGAAGTATAAAGTGAATTCAAGCCGTAAATAATACACAATTAAGCCCTACATTGTGTTTTATTTGTTTAAAAATTATTGAAATTACTTTGAACAGTCTGTGGGTTGCTCTTATTCTGAATTAGACGCGGATCCTGCTCTTAAAATCGCTCAAATCCGAATTGTAGTATGATTTATGTCATGTCTGTATATTATCACACAATGTTTCGTGAAAGTGTGGCGTCACCCCAAGGAAGGATAGGCATTTGTTATTAATTTTATTATACTAAAACAAAACACTGCCCTTCTTCTTCGTAAAGAAAGGTACGTTAAATGTGACAAAGACGCTGTTTCTCTTGTCAGTCAGTCACCTAAAGCATGCTTACATCGCCTCTTACAATGTCCACGGAAGAAGTTCAGACGTGTTTTCAAAACCCAATACCGCATATACACATAATTGCATATATACAAATACATGCCGTGTGGTGTCGGGATGGAATAACACCTCTCCATTTTTCTTCCGTGGATGTCATAAGAGGCGACTAAAGAAATAGGTTTAGTTATGCTTTAGGCGACAAGCTAGCAACCTGTCACTATTCTACCTCTTCCTACTTGCAGACCTAAAACCATGTGAGAAGTGGCTGCGAAGCCTGATATAGTCATAACCATGGCTTCGTCTATGTCAAGTTTCGTGTGCTCTGCCTACCCCATTTGGGAATACAGGCGTGATCGTATGTATGTATGTGTTACCGGAAATGTGTGAAATCAAGGAATTGTATAAAAATCCTAGGAAATGTGTACGATTCCGATACTATTTAGGAAATGCTTAAAATATTGTTTGAAAAACTATTTAATGCATAGATATCCTAGGAAATGTATAAATTTCCTAGGAATTGCATACAATTCCAATATCGTATCAGGAAATGTCTTTAAACATTTTTTTTTTCAGGCTGGGAAATGCATTTACGCACTATCCTTAAGCCGTTTCCGCATCGCGTCGACAACCCAGGGGGTGTGTGGGACTCGTCTCCCCAGAGTGGAGAGGAGTACCCACTAAAACCCAACTGCCCTCTTTACCGTTAATGCGGGTGCCTCAGGATCGCCAAGGCACACTACTGTGACACCGGCCGGTCTCCAAATTCCTTGGCAAAAAAAAAGTATAAATCTAACCTAACCTAACCTAAATAAAATCGCTGTTTCATAAGCGCGATGCGTGATTTGGCAGCCATTTTTGAACATTTCCGATTGCGATTTAGGAAATCTATAGATTTCCTAGGAAATGTGTAGGGGTACGTAAATTTCGTTTTTACGAAATAGATGCGATAAAAGCGAAATCTGCATTTTATTTGCTATAAAAGCGAAATTTGAAAATTAAATATTTTCTTACTTTTGCACACGACAACACGAAATTCAATACTCTCAAGTACAGGGTTTGGTATCTGACTCTGCAAATCACATGGGTGCATGTTTCAACTTGCTAAAAAATACTACTAGGTGACCATGCACTGCACTTTCAGAGCTGGGCGCACGAAGTGAGTCTTGATGCCGAGCGGTCCTTTAATGTCTACAATATTGTGGTAACTGATCGCGGGCAAACAATGACAGACGAAAATGTTAAAATTAGAACAATGCTAGCCTTTAATTGACTTTTTATCATTTTTTGCGAAATAGATGCGAAATTTTCTATTTTGAGTTTTTTTTAATGCGAAATCACGATTTTTTATTTGCGAAATTTACGTATCCCTAGAAATGTGTAATGTGTAATTTATTTCACACATTTCCGTGCGATTTTAGGAATTACATACATTTCCTAGGCATTGTATACAATGACGGAATACATATATTTCCGTTAACATATGTACATGTACGCATTTAAGTTGGTATAAACTGTACATTATCGAGGCGTCATGTGTGGTCCACGAATCGGCTCAAGTTCGACTCGTGCCTGTGATAGCATTGCAATACACATATTGTTTCAATTGTGTTCTGTTTGCATGACAGATCGACCTTTCTACAATTTATTTGCTTAATTATGTGATGTTTGGCCGAGTTACTTTGGAAATTGTATTACGAAGTTGAAGTTGAAGATTCGAATGTATTCCTGTCACTGTCGAACTACAGACGTCAGAAAAAGGCAGAAGATCAGTTTCCAAATTGAAAAGAAAGCTAGTAAATCTAAAGGGCAATTTGAAATATACACACTCTAATATACAGGGGGTGTCACAGATTTGCCATATGGGGGGNGGGGGGGGGACAAAATAAAGTGCTTTCATAGATTTTTAGATAAATTACATAGTTGAACTTGGAATCAAACCCGTTGCAGTGAAAAGGATTCATCATAAGGATATTTTTTTGTTACATAACATACTTACTGTCAAACATAAAAGGAAGACCGTGCATTTTACCATTTTAATACAAAATTAATTAAATCGTCAAATTATGATTAAAATTAGCTCCCGGTTCCAACATGTCATCATCATCATTACAGCCGTATGCGACGTCTAATCGCTTTGACGTAGAATGCCCACAATACATTAAAAAGGTTTGCCCTAGCAATGATTTTTAATCAAAATGGCAACTACTATCAAAATCTCATTTTATTTCTCCGTCTCACCAGTAATAATAAATAGTAAATGTTTCAATAATCAACAGGCAATTGAGACGGGCATTCCAAAAGATAATATCTGCCTCAGATAAATCATCGAGGAAAGATAAAGTAATTAACGACAGCTAAGAAAAATCCTCTGTTCGCGGGCCGGTTTTTATCTGAGCCATCGATACGTTTAAGTCAATCGATGGTCATCGATCAATCGCTAAATAATTATCGATTAGCAGCGCTCCGTGTAGATATTTGAGGTAGTGATTCGCAACTGTTTTGTTGTTTTTTTTACCGACGGTTTTGTTTATTTTTTGTTTGACAATATTATTTACATCCTTATTAGTTTTATCCTGTCTGGTGTCGGGTTAGAATAGAATAGAACCTAATAGGTGTCTGTTTGTTTTTTAGGTCCTAACCTCAAATGTGATGCGTGAGATTAAATTTTCTCGCAGTAGTTATTAGCCAGCTTTAGTGTGCTTTTGTTACCTACGTCGTTAAAGAAAGAAAAATGTTTATTGTTTGGTCTCCAAGCCATATCATACAAAAATAACAAAAAATCTTAAAACTATTTCAGTAGGCCTTGGTGATTTAAGAAAACCGAAAAATGGGCCTTCACTCACCATGAGTTGCTCTCAGTAAGGCAGCATGGTCCATAGGTTTAGTCCCTCAAGTATACTTGTAGCACCGCTTCGATTATTATCAGCCATTACGCAGCGCAGGCGCCGTCTATATAGGTGATAAAATTATTAATTACAATTATTAAGACGAGGCGTAAGCCTTGATTAATGGAAGTACGATAGCGATAGACGAGTCCGGACCTGTTTACGCGGAAAGGCGCTACGCTGATAATTATAACTAGGAAGAGTTATTTTAGACTTGAAATTTTGTACACTAGAGATGAAATAGTAGATTCTAATCTAGGTAAAGTCTTAGTCTATGCAGTCCTATTAAAATTCAACCAACGAAAGTAAAATTTTGTCTGGGAATAAGTCACTCTTAACTTTATGGCAGGGATGACCAACCTTTAGTGATAGGTTGGCATTGGCACGCGTGCCATTGGTTCGCCATTCCTGCTTTAAGGGGTATAAGTGAAACATTACTAGTCTGTCGCTTAGAACAGATATTAACCTAATTTCATTAGTCGCTCCTACGATATCCACGAAATAAAGAAACGAGTAAGAAGAACAAAAGAAGAGAATAGTTATTCTACAATTCAACATGTCTTTAACGATTTACTTTACATTGACAAGTAGACGAGTACCTTATAGTACAATTAAAAGTCAGTTTGAAAATGGCAGAATCCTGACGCACAAACATCAAAAATTCAACTAAATCTATTTTAGAATGAAAGAGCTTAACCTTTTGACCGCCAAAGACGCCATATCACGTCATCGCATGTCAGTGCCCGTGACGCCACGACGTTAAATGGTGCGTCGAAGTTATTGTAAAAGAACTGAAATATAAAACGCTGCAACATTTTTTCTAGGTTTACTTTATTTGTAGGTAGTGTAAGTTATTTTATACCTAATTTAAATAAAATAATACAGTACCATTCGAAAAAAACAAGCATTATCTAAGAGCCGACTGACGTCTTTGGCATTAGGAGCACAGCGTTTCACTTCGCGCCTTGGCGTTCAAAAGGTTAAAGTAACTTTCACACTTCAAAAGTATCGCATAAACCCATCCTCTTATCGAAAAAGATAATAGTGTTAATTTCGTAAACGGCAGTCTCGTTTATTACGCGCAGTGTGTACGCGGCTTTACCATTTCTTCTCACTTTTCTATAGCGAATAGTGTTGTAATCCGCTGTAAAGGTGCGTTATGTTGACGTAATATGTGTTAATACTGCGTTAATTAGCAATGATGTGGATTTTGTATTGTCGAAAAAGCGTTAGTCACTTATTTTAGTGATGCTACTCGCATTACTTGATGTTTTGGTATTTGTAATATAAATAACGTGCACACCAAAAATGTCTATTGAAAATTGTGTTGTGACATGCTATTAAAATTTTTGGGAGTGTAGTTTTCTTTTCTTCAATTTGTGTTTGACTTATTTGGTACTTGATAGAGTTCTTTTAGCTATGTGTGTGTGTGTTTTTTCCTAGTATACCTACATGAACACTGTGGTGTCGAGTTTAGAGTAACACCTCTCCAGATCTTCCGAGGACGTCGTAAAAGGTGACTAAGAAAATAATATATGTAGTGGTATATTTTAGGTGACAGGATAGCAACCTGTTACTTCTTAACTTACAACTTGTATTGTGTCGTAAAACATTGTTATATTATCTACATAGGTACAACAGTCCTAGCTGAGTGTAAGGAACAGAATTATAATTACAGGGAGAAAGAAATAAAGATTTTGGGTACCTTGATTAGTCTAGGTCTGGTGTGAATAATACCTCCTGGTCTCCTGGATGCGGTACCGCGTGTTCTTCTTCTTTCAAGGAGATAGGCCTTACACCTTTGTCCGCCAGTGTGTGTCTCTCAAGGAATATGATGAAATATCAGGAACAGAGAATGAAAACAGGGATTTTACTTAATTTAAGGGATTTTAACGGTAGAGTAATGTGCTCGCCAACAAGACTAGATTGAAAGAGTGTCGGATTGAGAATGGATCGAATGAATCTCGAAATGAATGGGATAAGGGTTTTGAATGTATGAACGAATATTGAATGATACAGGTTGCGGTTGTTGCCAGTCTAGAATAAATAATCCTAAACACTGAGTTTGATAAAAAAATAACATAATCAAGATCGCTTCCCTTATGTAACGAAATGGGTAGTAAAATTATCGTTACACAAAGAATTCAATTAACTTTTGTTTTCATAACGCTCCCTAACTGTGATTTTTTTATACGACTCAGCTAGAGCTGTTTAAAAAGTGCGTGACAATAAGACAAAAAACAATCCTAATGTTTATAACGTGGATGACATGTTCTTTTATTACCGTCATTGGTAATGTTTTTATTATTCGTGGTAGCTATTTTTGTTTTACGACGGCATTCTTAATTGGTTTACGACTTCCGAATTTTTCGGAGTCGACTCATCTTTCTGTCAACTGACATGACATGAGTTGGTAAAAGTAGCACAGTATGTTTTATTGTTAGTGTCACGAGGTCGTAACTCTGAAATTTGATGACTTCATGCATAAATTACATAGGTATAATTCTTTACCGTCATTTAACTTAGCACCGACACGGGGACTAAGCAAATACAAATGCTCTTAAAAGCCTATTTGTAAGAATAAAGTTACGAATTTTGAATTGCTGGTGAGATTCAGCCTAGTTAAGGTAACGGCACCAGTTATGGACGGTTTAAGCTGACAAGCACTAGTGATGGACACTTCATTCATGATTTAAAGACCATAGAGTTGTAAATTGATTGTTGTAAAACAAATTACTTTTCCTCAGTGGGTAGTAAATAAGAGTCATTTTCCATTACTGGTTCTTTGTCCATTACCGGTGACTTTACCTTATAGACAGATAGAAATAGAGTCATATAGCGATTGGGCCCCTTTAACCCTTTGTGATTGGAATCAGATGAGGTCCACTCCGTGGCTTAGGAACGTTCCGGCGACGAGGCCTCGTAAAATTCCAATGGCAAGTTAATAACGATAGAAAGAAACCGCAACATTTTTGTCCGGGACAGGAACCCTAAAATTGTAGCGATTGTCAAATCAAAGGCAAGCTGCTAAACATTCCGCACATAGCAACATCTAGCCAAAACAAATGTCAGACACCATCAGTACCACAGATTTATATCGAAATAGATACCGCGTGTTCCTGCAATTGTATGAAAACCAAGCGTGCCAATTTTTCTCTACCTACTGTAAGGTCACATACCTATTTAATTATGAGCGGTTTGGTGATGGGAATTGACAGTCCGAGTGAAACCGATTCAAAGGTGACGTCGCCTTATTCACGTTATCCTCTGTCTCTGGCCAGTTAAACCTAATATAAGTGGTAGAAAACTAAATGCTATTACGTCAAAGGAAGAGCATTGCTCCTCTTTTTTGGCACGCGTAGAACATACACTTGAGTCATCTATTTCGATAAGTCTATGATCAGTACCATTGCAAACAAGACAACCGTCACTTAGACATAAATCATACTACATATTATATTATTCGCTAACCTTTAAAGCCCTCGATACCAAAATAAAGAAGATTCGATACGCAGGCAATAAAGTCACATAATTTTCGTACCATGCTGTGCTTCAAGCATTACTTAAGCATAATTATTTTCCATTTGAGATCGGCGTCGGAGTATAAATCCTTTAATAACACTAATAACAATAAAACATCTTAATGTTAATCTAAGGTCAATATTTTGTAAGCGATTGGAAGCGTGCTTGTAATACATTGCGCACTTCTAACGCATAATGTGCCGGTACAAATACAAGCGGAAAAAAAAGTAGTACTTGAGTACACTGTTCCGTCGAAGTGTTAAATCTGCATGGCGCTATCGTTTGGCTGCCTCAGAAACTATGAATTGGTTTGAATTTATATATTTTTTCAAGCCTCTCTCCGGTAAGCAGTAGAGACCATCTGAGGCCAACTGCAACAGTTCATACAACAAAGAAAATTACTTTTAAATCTATCATAACCACTTCCTTACTTGAAATTGGAGTGAATATGGTGACATACCTATCCATGGTGTCTCCGATCTATTACAAAATTATTTCGCATAGTTCACAATAGTTCTGGCTATACCTAAAATTCCAGCCACCCAAGTTTCAATGTCAATTGGTACGAACATAAGGAAGAGCCAGTGATCTGTGTCTTCTCTATTGTAAGGAACAAGCCACAGGCCAACGAGCCGTGCGAAAATCACATCTAGATTGATTTTATGGGGTATTTAACATGAATAGAATAGGACGAAGTTAACTTGTGGGAGGGCGGAGCTGTATTTGAAATTGTATAGTAACAACATTAGTTGGGAAAATGTAGAGGGAATAGATAAAGATGTTACCTACTAACTCAAAAAGTTGAAGGAGCTTATTTTGTTTCAAACTTCAGTCTAAAATACTTCCGATTCGATTTTGTTTTTGCCTACCTGATATTCATTAGGAGAAATGGTGTTTTACGAAAAAAAACCGCGAATGAGTTATAAATGCCATAGACAAAATGTACACACGCAAAACGGTATATCTGAGTTCGTTCCGTTTTTACGTCGTTTGTTAAAAAGAAGTCGTCTATTTTTCTAGACTATTTTTCGCAGTCCTATATCGTTTCCTCAGGTGTGTTACAATATTTAAGTAGTTTTCGAATTTGGATAGCCGAAATTTCGCAAATAATAAAAACTCAGTACGAGATATACAAGTTATCATAAAGACTTTTCAGGGTCACTTCTATTTTCTTTCAGGTAGATTTTAGAATATACTAAGTTTTCTTATATCATTGTTTGTGTTAAAATTTCTTTTAATTTTAACGACGCGATCAAAATTAGAGTGACACAAAGAACACGTAAGCGAATCTGAACCGCCGGAAACATTTAAAACAATAAACATCACAAATAAATCAACGTCCAAATTTATTACCGAACAAATGCGAATTTAAACGACATCTCCTTTTTTCTCCAAACATCCGTACATTAATGACTTGTTAAAAAATAGAAATGTGTCGAATTAATCAAGAAGTGTTGGCGGACGTTGACATCTTGACATGTCAACTTGACACACGTGGGGTTATTGACATTCTCTGACGTCCGTTGCCAATGCCATCGTTAATATGAAAATATCTAAATAAATGTAAGTGTTCCGTTTTGTGGCTTTTGTTTCTGCAAACGGCGATTCATTTGTTCCTCTAGTGACACCAATTACTAATGAATTTGTATAATTTTCAGGTTACTCTGTAGAATTCCCTGAGCTGTATTTGGGACATTGTCTTCAATTACTATCTTTTAAATTCGGATAGTCAAAAAAAAATTTTTCTCACATTTCAGAGCTACGCTCTTGTAGAAGGAGTAACCGATAAGGATACCTACTTAAAGATAATTTAAATTGTCATTTAATGCTACACGTGACATACATTTAAAAGAAGCATTAGAAGAAAAGGAGGGAAAAAGAATGAATATAGAAAATAAATGAAATACACAATGATGTACACCTTTCACTGAGAAAAACCAACAGATTTCCATAATGTTCATTATTAATCACGGCTTGTGTTTCAATGATCCAACCTTTTACTAGAACCGGTCCGAAGTGACGTAAGACTTGTAATTGTGCGCTAACAGCTCGTAACGAGTAAGTAATGTAACTCAACCGAACGAAGTTCAAGTTTAACCTAAATTAGTGAACAAACAATCATTGTGTCCGATTCGTTCCTTTCCTACATTTTATAACGTGACGGATTGGCGTTAGGGAGGCGCGGGTACAGTGGACTGCGATAGTTTTAGGCAATTATCAATTAGAAAAACTTAGATAAATTATTTCGAAGCTATTGAAAAAATAACGAATGCGGTTGAGATGCGTTCTTTGCGAAGCATGAGTGGTATCAAACTCACTGATAGGGTGCGTAATAGCGTGATTAGAGAGAAGTGTGGTCTGAAAGAGAGTATTGTAACAAGGGTAGAGAAAGGTATGCTGCGTTGGTTTGGGCATGTGGAGAGAATGGATGAAGCAAGGGTATGTAAGCAAATTTACAAGGGAAGTGTGTTGGGGCAAGTCGGTCGAGGGCGCCCTCGAAGAACGTATGTCGACCAGATCGGCGATGTGCTAAAGGGAGGCCAAATTAAGAGTACCCGAAACCGTCGAGCTTGTTATGACGAGAGTGATGAATGTTAGTGAAGCGAAAGAAGTATGTCAAAATAGAAGCGAATGGCGCTCTGTTGTCTCTGCCTACCCCGCAGGGAATAAGGCGTGACGGTTATGTATGTGTGCTTGTATGAAAAAATAACGTTTGAAAGATACTGGGAAAACTTGCGAATCAAACACTTATTGTGTCTCTAGGTATGTTTAAATTTTGATAAAGTTTTTGACATGAAAAGATTTTTTACTTGGTATTCTCTTGCCCTTTCAACACTAGTTTATTACAATGACATTTTCACATGACACGGCGTTTACGTTTTTCTCTCATACAAAATAGGACCATTATAATTGGCCTTTCTTTCATTCTATCTCTTCTTCTCATGTAGTTGTGAGATTTTCACGTAAACAAATCCATGGCTATTTCACGATGTAGCCACATCTAGCATGTTTTTAGATTTATGTGAAAAACGGCAAAAAAAATCTGCACCTTTAAAATTTCGTGTTTAAAAATTACCGTTAGAAAAGAGTCGAATGCGCCACATTCTCCCCTAGTGCATAATGCATGCGCCAGACCTCCTGGCCGGTAAGTAGCGCGACGAATCCATTGCCACGCGCCTGCGCGGTGTCATCGATCTTTGCCAGAATAAGTCTTCGTTCCATCAGCTACCACACTTAGGGTCAATTCCCACCAAAAGAGCAGCGCAGCGCGGCGTAGCGCAGCGACCCGCTCCGTGAAATGAGAATTTCAACTTTATTTTCATTACAATAAGACTTATTATCGGATGAAAAACTCTAACGATGCGGGCGCATGCCCGCGTATCCATGGTAATAACAACGCATTCCATAAACGAAGCCGCGCGACTGCGCGAGCCTTCGCTGGAATGCCCGAGGATGCTCGAGCAGTCGCGACGGCCGTTGTCAATACATATGACAATATGTCAATAATTATGTAAATTCCAGCGACTTCCTACGCATTCCAGCGGCTTCTCGAACAGTCGCAGGAATCGTCGCGCATTCTCCGCGGAGCGGGTCGCTGCGCTACGCCGCGCTGCGCTGCTCTTTTGGTGGGAATTGACCCTTAGGGTCTATTTAACGTAGATCACGCGTGTGTTCCTAAATGGGGTAGGCGGAGCAGACGAAACGATACATGGATAAGCCATGACTATTTCACGAATCATAGCCACATCTAGCAATTTTTTTTAGTCAAAAGGTACAAAAGTGACAAGTTGCTAGCTCAACCAAATGAGAAAAAAAATTGTCGATCACTTACAGACCTGATTTAAACCGAAGTTATGTAACTTAGGATGGATAGATTTCATTTTTCTGACATGTGGAAAATTTTCGAAGAACCCCTCGTGAGGTCTGTTTTTCTTTTTTATTTGTAATAGGTACTCAAGCTTTTTTACCTTTCGGTACTTAATTTCCTTCGCAATTAATGTCCACAGAGCTCACAAAACATCTTTACAAGTTTTTACTAAAAAATCGTAAAAGTGTTCTAACTGAGATGCAGTTTGTACCTACTCGATTTTGTCTCACTAAAAGAAAAGGTACTAAAGTCTGTGTCATAGATTAATTTGGAACGAGCGAAGAAGAATGCGAGTTTTAGCGGGTCAAGTTATTCATGCATTTGTTTTTGGTAAATTATTGCTGTAAGTAGTGTGGTGCAAGTAATATTTCCGTATAGTGCCGGGTTTAGAATAACACTTCTTTATTTCTTCCGTGGATGTCGTAAGAGCCGACTAAAGAAGTATTCAAGTATTAAATTTTTTATTGCATTTTAACATTTTTACAATAAAGTGTAACAAAATGTCAAATAAGGTATGTTTTAGGCAATGCATTAGCAACCTGTCACTATGATAACTGCCAACTTGAAACACCTGTATCCCCAATTAGGATAGGCAGAGCACACGAAACGGCACATAGACAAAACCATGACTAATTTCACGTTTCGTAGCAACTTCTAGCATATTTTTTAGTTTTGACTTGGCAGGCAGGTTGCCACGAGTAGCCTGTCACCTATAGCATACCTCAACCTACTTTCTTAGTCGCCTCTTACGACATCCACGGAAGAAATGGAGAGGCGTTATTCTATTCCGACACCACACGGACACCGAATACGGAAGAGACCTAAAAATCGTTCACTTCACCTACCCCTTCTAGTTTTGCCGAGCGATCTAACTCTCCGCGCGACCTATACGTACATATAGACGCGTTCTAAAAAACTTTCATAACGCGTCCATAATTGCGTAAATTTAATTAGGCAGGCGCCCGCGCTGCGAGTGACGCGCCTAATAGCCGTGAAGACGCCTGAAATAAATATCCGTTACGGGGCCATTCCTAAACTAACAGGATTAATAAACGCTGGAATTCCACAAGAAACATATTGCAACTAAGCTAACATACTAATAGCTATTTCAATAACCGCTAATCTATTGAATAGTTCTCGACATCAAGCATGGTAAGCAATTTTGTAGTACCTAGGTGTAAGTCAAGGAAATGGATTACTGTGCCACTTTGTACCTTTTCTCAAGAAATGTCACTGTGACATACCAAACTTTCTACTAATCGAAGCAATATGAAACTCACTACGAAAAGGTTGAAAGTGGCACAGGTATCAATTTCTTTGACTGTACATACCTGGAAAAAACGATGCGCGAACTTAACCCCACTACAAAAATCTACATGCATAATGACTAAACAAGATTTTAGTTTATCTGTGTAGTGTCGGATTTAGAATATCTCTCCAATTCATACATGGATGTCGTAAGCGGCGGCGACTAAGGGCGTACGTAGGTTTAAGTAGGTTTCAGGTGATAGGCTAGCAGCCTGCCACTATTGACGGACGGATAGCCCAGCGGTTAGAGAACCTGACTGTGAAGCTTAAGGTCCCGGGTTCGATCCCCGGTCGGGGCAGATGTTTGTATGATGAATACGAATGTTTGCTTTCGAGTCTTGGATGTTTATCTATATATAAGTAAGTTTATCCGTTGTCTAGTACCCATAACACAGGCATTAAATTGCCTACTTTGGGACTAGGTGATTGGTGTAAAAATTGTGTGTTTTTCCGGGATAAAAAGTAGCCTATTATTTAATCCGGGCTTTTATCTTTACGTCTGCAAAATTTCAAAGCAATCGGTTCAGTAGTTACGGCGTGAAAGTGGAACAAACAAACAAACAAACAAACTCACTTTCTGACTTATAATATTAGTAAGGATAGTAAGGATTGTTCTCCTTTCATCTGTTTTAAAGCCTAACATGCTAAATGTGGCTGTGAAGCGTGAGGTAGTCATGGTTTTGACTGACGTTTCGTGTGCTCTGCCTACCCCCTTTGAGAATACAGGCGTGATGTATGTACCATCGCAAACAAGGATTGTTGAGCCACTTACCTATGTTTGTAACTTGGTCGTGTAATACTAATCCAATAGCTGACATTTAGTCGGTCGCATCGGTCATTGATTACACGTCTAGATTGCGAACAGTGGCAAGTGGCTCAACAATCACGGTTCGTGACTGTATATGAATTTTATATCGTACTAGTTTTCCGCCCGCGGCTTCGCCCGCGTGGAACACGGTTATATTGCGGTATAAAGCACAACTATAAAGAAAACTTCTCGTTTCAAACGACACACAGCGCTATCGATCGATCATCGATCTATCATCGATCGATCATCGATCTATCATCGATCGATATCGATCTATCAAGCAAACTATATTTTTGTTTTCTCTCGAGAACATAATTTTTTTCCGGAATAAAAAGGACCCTATTATTTAATCCGGGCTTCTATCTTTATGTCTGCAAAATTTCAAAGCAATCGGTTCAGTAGTTACGGCGTGAAAGCGGAACAAACAAACTCACTTTCTGACTTGTAATTTTAGTAAGGATCTTACATTTCTAACAAGATGGGGCAGTTACTCCGCAGCTCTTCCCATGTTCTCACATATATATCAGCTTCAAGCCAAGCCAAATCCTTCAGCATTTGTCGCACAACATAATTACTCGTAGGTAATGGCGACTGACGACACAATGTGCCCGTTGTCGCAACACGGGCGCGACGCGTCGGGTCACCGCCCACCGAAGTGGGACACATGTATTCACACTACGGTTCCCGATCAATCGATTAAACGGCTATTCTCACAAGAGCTACATTTTGCATGTCCGGGCCCTTAAAATATTCCTAAATGTTCCGAGTGACCTACTTGTATTTTTTAATTATAGTTTATACATGTGCCTAGAGGTATTTTCAAGCATTTAGCTCTATGTATGAAAAATCATACATATATATTTTTTCAAACACACGTTCTACGATTACCGTAGGCTGTCCCGGCGCCAACTTTGTTTGCAAAACTACTGATTACAATTGTCAGAAATAAATTATAGGTATGAGGTTTATATTTATACATCGTTCAATAGTTGCTCATTATTTACCCAAAAAGACAGATTAATACAATCATTACTTTACAATATATCTCCCAAGATACGAGTGTCCCACCCGCAAGTATAATTACCGTAGATCTACGTTTAGGAAGTCTTTATTCCTAAACGCCGAAAAATTTTGACATTGCTATCGCATTAATCCCGAGCTATCAGCCGTGCCGTGGCACCCGAACGGTACAGACTTAGGAGTGTCGTCCGGTTTGCCCGTTCTTTAAGTAAGTATCTAATTACCGTAGCTTTGGATTTCAAATTATCTAATTCACGTTTCTGAGTTTGCGACTTTCATTTTTGATTAATTACGTTAGTCCTCTTGTGGAATAAGGCATTCGTCTGGCCTCCATTCAATATGATTCACGATGAATGCCTAATGGTTTAAGATGTTGAGATTTTTTTTTTAAACGTGCGTGTTCTGACTACCGTGGTACTAATTACCGTAGAATTTCTAATTACCGTAGTATGAAAGTAGTGTATAGTGACCAATGTTTTTGATAATTTTTCATGCTTTATTTGGTCAAAAATGACAGCAAATTCAAACTATCAATTCTTGTGATATGATTATTATAATAAAAATGGCGCTGATCTATTTGAGGGGAATATATGATTAAAAAAGTGCATATATGAATAGAAACAAGCAGAAAATATTGAAACTAGTTTCTCAATGCAATAGATAAATATAATAAGGGTTCATGATCAGACCAAAACTTATGTCTGTGAGTTCTTAAGTTTCTTAACACTATTAATTTATTCATAGATGTACTTACAATGGCCAAATGCATATCAGATCTTTAAAAGTTTTTAAGTAATGGTATGGTGTTTATTCCATAAATAAGTATCTATAGACACATGCCTATAACAAGCCGAGTAGAAGTTTAGGTCTGATCATGAGCCTATATTAATTAAAATATTTATCTACTTGATTCTACTGCATTGATATGTTATTTTCTTGTTTCAATACAAAACAAACACATAAAGGGAAGAATCCCTATTTTGTTATCTTTTTCAAAGTCTTTAATGCTTGTGATTATCTATACTTACAAGAAAATTTATTAAAAATACTTCCCGACACGAATATCGTTTTTATTTTCTATAATTATGTACTCAATTCAAATCAAATCCTTCTCCCTAATTACCGTAGTCAACAAAAACACCCAGTTCATAATTACCGTAGCCAGGATTTTTTCCCGGCTTAATAACTCGAAAACGGTCCAACTTATTTTAATGCCAAATAGATATATTAGTATGTTAGCTCATATACTTTAATTTTTTTACGTGATTGAGTACAATAAGTGAGAAATAAAAATGGCTACGGTAATTAGGCTGAGAACACCAAACTGTGAGAATAGCCGTAAATTTTGACTCCATTCAAGCCAGTACGAGATTACAGTGATAGGGTCACCGTTTGTAAAAATTGGCAGTGAGGACAGAAGCTCGGAAACCTTGGATCTCTGAGCCTAGAACTCGGATGTCTCGGATTTTATTAAGTTTAGCTTCAGACATTAGTGTCTAGGGCCCTAAACTCAAACGCTTTTGGTATTAGTATTTAAAAAACTTCTGAAGATATTCACATACCAACAGAGGCAATAGAGTTAGTAAGACCAAATTGTGTTTCCGTTTGAAAAATGGCATCGTACTGCTGCGCAATAGAGCTAATTAGAAATGTATTCTTAACTCAAAACTAACCCTTGACTAATCATCCAGTCTCATTTTTGGGAAGTCACTCATTTAGACTTAGGTCTGTTATGACCCAGCAGTGCGACATGATTGTGGGCATCATTGAAAATTGTAACTCTTATAAAACTAGGTTACAAATAAATCCCCGCCTGGCATTCCAGATGACCTCTAAACTAGGCCAAATCCGGGAAAATATGGACGCATGGCCACTGAACAGCAATGGCGTAAACAATTCGAATGGAGAATTTTAGTTCCACAAGTGACCGCTAGCGGCTCTGTTAATATTCTCCATACAAAACGAGTAACGGTCACTAGAAAATGGTATTGCACTCCTGCGCATGTCCCGTGCGATTTGAAGCCATTGCGAGGACAATGTTATGAAAGGGAAGATTAAGAATGACAAAAGGATGAGGTAGTTTTTAGGGTTCCGTACCCAAAGGGTGAAAACGGGACCCTATTATAGACTTTGCTGTCCGTCCGTCCGTCCTTCCCGCCGACACCAGACTGTATCTCATTACGTATTTCAAATACTAAAAATAAAATAAAATGATTATTTAAGGGAGGCTTCCACTACCTTACAACAATTGTTTATGTAACATTTCGTGTGCTCTATTTGCCCTTAAATATCTGCCTGTAAATTATCCATAAAAATTAAAGTAACAAAATATTATGAATGATTCTTTGTAAACCACCAAAGCGACACAATTAGACACTACCAATCCAATTTCTCCCATTAATCGACTGGTTAATACAAATCTCGATTACTTTAATAGGAAGCTGGAAATTCCGATTACATCCAGAACTGATGGTGTTACGTAATTAAACGTCGGCCATGAATCTCCTTGCCAATTTATAGACTAGTTGTAGCCCGTGAATCCGTTTGCGTGGATTCGCTTAGCGCTATCCCTGTAGAAATACCACACAGTTATAAGCTTACCAATATGCTAGTTTCATAAACAATCACGAGTATTTAATGCATAATTATGTACATTCACTTGCTTAACTTTATCTTCATTCATTCAATAATTTTGAAGAATACTCAGGGATAGCTTTAAATGTGCCTAAGAAGATCAGCTAAAATGGAAGCAAATTCCAATTCCAAAAACAATTGCACATCGGCGTCACAAGCTCGCAGCGCCGCCATCCGCGCCACTCTCGTTCCAAATTTGAAATATTTTCTTTTTCGACAGTCATTTTTTTTATAAAGTAAAGCGATTTTAAAAAGTAAATATTAGCTACAACAGGATACATTTGCTTATAGCGTCTGAACATTATAGTAAGGACATTATAATACGGATGTCGTAGATAAATAATAATAATCGAAATCAAGAGTATTTTTATGACCAGATTATTTACAAACACATCACTCACATCAGTAGACTTAAGGCCAGACATGGAAACTTCTAACGCCTCTAGTTTACTAGTATAGTCTGTCTCGCACCTTATATACTAAACCCGCTGTAGTTACCCATGTAGTTAACTATAGAAAGTAAATAACATTCACTTGACAATTGTTCAAATCTTCGAAACTAAGCCTCTGACAGACTTAGACACGTGCTGTTGTCCTAAGTGTAAGTAATTAGTAATGTAATCCGCTTAACTCATAAACGTGGAGATACTAAGCTATGATTGATTGCTGACAGACTTGACACTGTGAATGGCTGGAGTAAGAAATGGCGGTTTCGAGTTCAAGTTACAAGTTGAAGCGTTTTACGGACTTATATTTTACAACTCAGCTTTCTTTATTATTTGCATCTTGTATCTCTTACTTTGATATACTTTTTTCTTCCATCCGAAAACAGAACGTAGTATAGATGTAAAACCGCTTGTTGTTTTCCTAATTTTTATGGATTGAAAATGTAATAGTGAGGTCGAGTTAGATTACAGATATCTACTATGGAAATATAAGGAAAATAAGTGGACGTTTATTATCACTATTTCACATAAAAACTATACTCTGGCGGTTTAAGTACTTAACTAAATTTAAACAAACTTCAGTGGTCAGATTTGACATTTTATCGAACGTTCAAATAGTTTATCAAAGGAAGGAAAGAATCAAAAATGTCCTGTTGGTGCCTAAGTTTAACTATACCAGTAAAAATCGGAATTTGAACACTAACGTCCATCACATCAATGAATATTAGGTAAGATTCCTTTCCTAAACTATTTGAACATCCGATAAAATGTGGGTAGTAGAAAACAATCTTATTAACCCGTCAAATCTGACATCAAGTTTGTTTACATTTAGTTAAGTGCCTAACCTGCCAGAGTATAATGAAGCTTTATAGTCCCCAGCAATTTAAATTGCATAATTTTTTCTGGTCGGGGGTAGATAAAGCTCCAAACGCACTGACGGCGGAAGCGGGGCGCGGCGGCGCGGTAGCGTCACAGTATCGGTTATATTATTCGAAATTAGACGAGAATGCGCACATTGCACCAGCCGGGAAATAAACGTTTCGTTCGCACCATCATGCCACCGCTACGCGCCGCCCCTTAAAGCTCAATTCACACCGAAAGAGCGGCGAAGGGCGGCGTAGCGGAGCGCAGTTTCAGTGTCATGAGAATTTTAACTTTATTTTCATTACAACAAGACTTATCGCATGAGAAACTCCAACGAGGTGCGCGGATGCCCGCGGATCCGCGGGAATTCCGGCCAATTCCATAAACGAAGCCGTGCGACTGCGCGAGACGTCGCGGAAATGCCCGAGGATGCTCGAGCAGTCGCGAGCGGCCGCTGGCATTATTCCGCCCAGAGATCTTGGAATTCCCGCGCATTACAGCGACTTCCTGCGCATTCCAGCGACTTCTCGAGCAGTCGCGGGAATCCTCGCGCCTTCTCTACCGAGAGGGTCGCTGCGCTTCGCCGCCTTTCGCCGCTATTCTGGTGTGAATTGAGCCTAAATTTAACTTATAAACGATTCACGAACTTACGCCCAGTACAAAAATCTTGCCATCCAACTTGCCGCGATCTGTACAATAATTCAACTCCTGCATAATAACATTAGTAACTAACATAATTAATCCAGTGCAAACAAAGTCTCGTTCAGCTTCTCACTTATGCCTCGTTTCAAGTATTGCACAAGCGACTCCAACACTCGATAAGTAATAAAATATGTCGCTTAAATACATTTCGTATTGAACTTTGGTCATGAACACGAAGAAATCAAATATGTAAAGGTCGGACCATTACAAATCAATTTAAAGAAAGATAACGGAGATTTAAATAGAGAATTAAATGGCAATAACTTTATTATTCGTTATGTAATTAGTGTTAAAAGTAAATGAGGTAACTGTTAACAGTTAGCTATTTCCTTTTGATGAACCTTAGTATTTCCTTACGAATATTATGGTATATGTACCTAAAGGTAGAAGTGAACTATGAGTACTTAGGTAAATGTGTCAGGACAACTCTCTTATTTATTTCAAAAACAAAAGTTACAAAAACAAGTTCCAAAAATTCATAAATTAATAACCTTTAACCTTCCGCAGTTAGGTATATGACAGCTGTATACTTTGTCCCCATGTGGTGCCGGGTTAGAATAGCACCTCCCCCTTTCTTCCCGTGGGTGTCGTAAGAGTCGTCTCTGAGAAAGGGTTAGTGGTTAGTGTATTGTGGGCAACCTGTCACTGCAATATCACGTTTAACCATCTGGTTACCCTGTAATTACTAAACGTGGCACTGGATTTTTGAATTCATGTGCTCTGCCTACCCCTCTGGGGAATACTGGCGTGAGAATATGTATGTATTGTATGTATGTATACTTTTTCACGGTTGGTGACGCGGACAAAGACCCTATAATGCCATGCAACCAGCACCAATGACACAATTTTGCGATACCATTAAAAAAAACTTTGGTGTTTAAAATTAGTTAAAGAATTAATGTTATTGACAAACTCAATTCTATTGATTCTAGGTATACAACAGTAAATAAAAAATGGAAAAAAATACTTTGCACGCAGTTTGTAGCCTCAAAAAACGCCACACACAAAAACTGTATCAAAAAGTTCGTAACAAATCGTACGTTAATTTAATTTAAGAAAACAAAAGCAGATCGTAAACAATTCTACAATGACACGCTCGGTGGTGCTGGGACTAAACAGAATGTGGTTTGTAAATGCTCATTTGATTCGCTAAGCAATAAAGTCAAGCTGGCGACCCAGCCAGTGCATATACTGGTTCATGCTGGAGCGTAAACGCCTCTCTTTCAATGAGCAAATCCGAATTATTGTTGTTTTATTAATTTTATAGTCTTTTTATATTCCCACGTCAAAGAAGTTAGGCGCAGCGCAGACGACAGACTTTTGTGCGATCGAGTCTGCGGAACAATAAAATCACTGAATGGCGCGCAGAGAGTTTCCATTCAGAGTTTTTATTGCTCCGCAGACTCGATCACACAAAAGTCTGTCGTCTGCGCTGCCCCTTAGAGGAAGTGCTATTCAAATTTCGAGTATAAGGATTGCTGTCCGAGGAAACATACACATAGTAACAAGTAGAATGACTCCAGGGGCCTTAGTACACTATCGGTTATTCCAGTACGTCTAGTGCGTTCAAATCGATCATGCAGTCGTTAACGAATTCGTTTGCGAGTTATCGCAAAATCGCATGGAAACTGAGACAGCGCCGTCAGCGGAACGTTTGCACGTCTGTTGACACGTCTCCATACAATTACGCGATAACTCGCAAACGAAGTCGTTAACAATTGCATGATCGATTTGAACACACTAGCTAGACGCTCAGGTTTAAATGTAAAAAGCATTCGACGTCTTCTTTCACGCTTGGTTAGAGCTGGATATGTTTTTTCTGCATTCCCTATTGGAGTAGGCAGAGTACACGCAATACTACAAAGCCAAACCATGACTATTCCATGTTACATAATCACAATAAGAGGGCGCACACATTTTTTACGAACGTAATATAAGATCAGGTGGGGGAAGAGAAATTCAGGGGCAAGGCAGGGGTAAGAGGCACCACAGACCATAACTCGTCGAGTTATGAGTGATTATGGTCTGTAGAGCCCTCTTATCCCTGCGTTTCTCTTCCCCCACCTGACCTTAGTGGTTTTGGACCAATGTTTAAAAAATCGTGAAATGTAAATTAAGTCATATTTAGCCATGAAAAAAATATGGTTAGACTAAACATATTCTGTAAATTTACAATAAAATTGTTTCATTTGTAATTACATTAAAATCAATGAGAAAAAAAATAAAGTAATGGTTCAACTTTGAAATTATGTAAAATGATATTTGAATAATAAAAACCAATAATTTGATTCATGTTAATCCGTTAATCCCCAGTAGACTATATTGTCTATCAGATAATAACAAGTTTATATCGTTTATGGTAAATTTTAATGGAAAATTTTCAAGTGAAAGACAGCTCTGACGCGTATTTTTGTGAAAACCCTTCAACAAATTGGCTAAGTAAAAGAAATCTGTGTGGCTAATAAAATATTTTTTTCCGTTAATCCCTAGAAAAAGAGTTTATTTATATGTTACAGTAGTTTTTCTTTAAAAACTTAAGGATTTATAGCTTTCTAAAGCTTTTGAAAAACATCAAAATCACCAAATTTTGTTTGCACGCTCTTAAACATACATAGATGACAAAATTGCAATAGTGACAGGTTGCTAGCCTGTCGCCTAAAAAATGCTTAAACCTCACTTAGCCGCTTCTTACGATATCCACGGGAAAATTGGAGAGGCGTTATTCTAAACCTGACACCACACGGGTGATAAAAATATCCATGCGGGGGTTAAAAATACTATGCTACTATATCTGGACATCAAAGCGAAAAGAATGATATATTGTAGAATGTGTAGAATCTAGGAGTGGTACTCAACCTTTTATTTATACGGGCCACAAACACGTTTAAGTCATGATGTCGCGGGCTGCAAGCAAAAATAATTTAGGGGTAAAAAATAACGTTTTTCGAAATCAGGGTTTTTTCACTTGGCGCGTGCATTATTTCGCCGACGCGTCGTGAATGGGTGTGAAATTCAAAATACTTTACAGTCATCTCTAACAGCGAGCGGGCCACTGATAAAGGCCCCGCGGGCCACATGCGGCCCGCGGGCCGCAGGTTGAGTAGATTCTAGGAGATTTATCCACGGTCTGACAACGAGCAGTCATACTTATCGTTGTCGTCACAAAAATTGGTGTAAAACTTAGTTGAAAATTATCGGTCGATATTGTATTTGTAAGGAAGTTAAGGTTATTAAACTTCCTAAAATAGATTATACATAGTTACTACTCTTTCTTATCATAATTCGCTATTCGCTATAATAGTCACTTCCTGCTCCTAATCGGGACGTTGGAATGTTACTGAAAACAAAACGCAAATCCACACAACTACTGTTTACTTAAAAATGTGTGATAATTTAGAAACGGAGTATAGTTTAAGATCATCGTATTTTATATTTAGACAATTTTATGTATAAAATTGCCTCTGACAAAGCAGATATTTCAGGTAACAGATACTTTGTGATCGATTTTGAGTTTGCCATCACAGAAAAAATAAATAACTGCTACAGCATAATCAATTTAAGTTGATAGCTTACTATAATCCTATTATAAACGCACAGCTATTTATAAATGCATTCTAACGACAACATACTTAATAGCAAACGGTCAATAACACGTCGTCTTTTCTCGTATCTTTAGAATTACACACTCATGTACTCCAATGGGCTGGTACTACAGAAAAGGTCTCATTCATGAAGTAAATCCGTAATATTCAAACGTAGAACATAAAAGTTACCGTTGGTCGCCAATGTCGCCATGCTCGAAAATCAATTTAGTATTAATACCTACAAGCAAGTCGCCTAAACCATTGTGCACTTCATTCAGATTGACCCCAAAGCCACGCGATTCTCATTTACATTTCATTCTTACTTTAATTAAGTTTAATTCTTACGTTGAGTTGGTTTTATGAATGAGTGCTATGTGTAATATTGGCAAATGATTTATTATTGATAAAGCATGGAATATTAATGTATTCTAACTGGACAGTATGAATAAGCTGGATGTTTACAGGCACTTAAGATCGTCGTTGGTTTGATTGATTTTGATTTTAATGCTAGTCAAATTATTAAAGATTCAGTTCGGTTACACTATGATAGGTATTTTAATTGAAAACTAAATAAAGTTAAAAAAAAACTTTACAACACAAGGTCGATTAAAAAAAATTACATGCCTTAACGAGTTTGTCTTATTCACACATTATTATTTTTTGTACTCAACATTTCTGTGACTTATGGATTCATAAAAAATAATAGAGTAACGGTTACAAAATGATATTGGCGTGGGATATGGTATCCTTTATGGTACTAAATCTATGCATCCATAGTTAAACTATTTGGCTTCAAATTTGGCAATATTTAGAGTAGTGGGATAAGTTCACACGTCGCTTTTTCCATTGAAAATCTATGCGCGAATTTACACCTTAAAATTTAGCCCGGTTTGATGTCCAGTATTGTAACCAAAACCTAGTCTTTAGGTCACAACATTTCTTCAACAAACACGTTTGTTCTGTGTTTCTTTAACAGGATGGGGCTTGTCGGAAATGTTTTCTGCCATGTCTCCGTAAATCTGCAAACATCCCTTCAGTTGTCGGAATGAACATGTTCTTGGTGTAGGACTTTGAAAACTGAAACATAAATACTGTTAAACATTCGCGGAAATTTGTTTTGGTATTGCATACATACATACTATCAGGACAAAACCATGGTTATAACTATTTTACGCTTTGCCCTTCTTGCAGAATTTAGGTTTGAAAACAGATGGAAGAGTTAGAATAATAGTGACAGGTTGCTAGCCTGTCGCCTAAAGCATTCCCTATTTCCTTAGTCGCCTCTTACGACGTCTACGGAGGAAATGGAGAGGTGTTATTCTAGACCCGACACCACGCGAGTATGGGTGTTTAGGTAGTGTTATAGGTAAGTTGAAGCCCTGTTTGTGTATTATGTAGACCGAGGAGTATGTCACCATCAGGACTCCGTCGCAATGGCTGCTTGGGTGTAAAGGTAAACACTAATAAATTCCGTGTGGTGTCGGGCTAACAATATCACCTTTCCATTTCATCCATGGATGTCGTAAGAGGCGACTAAGGAAATAAGTTGAGGTATGCTTTAGGCGGCTGGCTAGTAACCTGTCACTATTATACCTCTTTAAAATTATGCTAAAAGTGGCTACGAAGCGTAAAATAGTCATGGTTTTGATTATGTAACGTTTCATATGCTCTACCTACCTCATTTAGGAATACAGGCACGATGTATGTTTGTAGAACAGAAGCAACACAGCTCGAATGTCGTCCCTACAAGGAAGACAAGCTTTAATATCTTCCTGCACGAATTCTTTTATTTTTATTACATAAACAACATCTCGTATGTCCGGGATCTGCCCGACATTTGATCTTAATAACTACGCAAACAGTGCAAGTGGCTGGTGTGCTTTTAATTGAAATACTTACTGTAAATACCTATTGTGTTCAAGTTACGTAGACATGTGAGGAGGAATGTCATTTTGCGTTGAGCTTACGGCTTGCGAGTGATGGAAGTTGGAAGTATTGTCATTACAGGAACGTATGGTGTCGAGTTAGAATGATAATGAAACGAAACACGGCGGTTTTAATTTTCAAATAAAAAAAAACTGATTTTTCCGAGATACCACATTGTTATTCATCGCAAAGCAGCGATATCATCCGGCATTCCCGCGACAGGTCGCGCAGTTGCACGGCTTTGTTTATGGAATGCGCTGGAATTCCCGCGGATCGGCGGGCATCCGCGCGCATCGTTAGATTTTCTAATGCGATAATAAGTCTTATTGTAATGAAAATAAAGTTGAAATTCTCATGACACTGAAACTGCGCTCCGCTACGCCGCGCTTCGTCGCTCTTCTGGTGTGAATTGAGCCTTATGGTATCTTAAGGCGACAGGCTACCAACGTGTCACTATTATACTTTTTTATCTAACTTGTAAGTTAGAACATTTTGATCGAAGTAGTCGGAAGTAAAATGGCCATGTTTTTGTCTATGTAACGTTTTGTGCTATTCCCATTCCATTTGGGAATATAGAGGTGTGATGTATGTTTATGTATAGGTAACAAAGTACGTGGCATGATCATCTTGACGGTTGAAATGTATCAAAATAATTTCTACTTTGAAATTAATGTAGAAACATGTCGCCTTTGTGTGTTTTATTTTGTCATGTGTCTTTGTATGTTTTTGCGTATTTAGCACAAAAAATGTGCCTTGACTGCTAAGGCATTTTTTTTATTAATTAAAAAAAATTCATTGGCTTTTAGTAATATTACTTAGTTCACACTAGCTAATTTCACTAGCTAAAATATTTAGCAGGCTTTACAAATATTGTCCAACATAGAAAAAAGTGACAACATAATTTTACCATTTTTATAAAACAAAATATAAGAGGTCGAAAAAAGGGCGCGAATTTGAATGACCAAAACATGAATATGAAACCTCAGGAATAGAGCCTCAAAGAGAAATAAACTTATTTTTTTATTATCTCACATCATACATTACGCTATCTGTGATGTCCTCAGTTTAATACTAAAGGGGCAATCTCACTGAGTCGTTTAAGGCATGCACGCGATGACCGCAAAACTGTAACAGGTTAGTTGCCAGCATTCGGCGAGCGACAAATGAAGACGGTTGGCGGTCCTCGCCCACGTGGTACAGGGGCACGGGGGCATGACGAGAAAGGGCACTGAGAGAATAACATGAACATGATACACAAGTAATAAAGTGTGTACTAGACAGAAGGTAATATGCCGTGATGGTGATTAACGAATTGAGTTTTTTTCGATTACGGCAGTGGGGTAGATGGGTATTGAGTTACTGTTAAAATTATTTTCTTCGACTGAACTTTGTAAGGATTGTCACAGTACCTATACATCATACGTTTCTAGGGTTATTATACATCAATTCATTATATTGTACTTGGTTACGCGGTCTGTCTACATATTACGTTCATTGACCGAAGTTGTTCGGAAGACGTGCGGCAACCGGATAACCTGAACGGCTTAGTGTAATAGCCGCTTTATATTAAAATGCCGTAAAGCTCAGTCCTTTATGACTTTTTCACGGTATCATTGAGAAATGAATGCTCATTTAATTAACCATTAATTTTACGATAATCTTTAAATACAGTATTAATAAAAAAATACTTATTAAATGACGCAATCATCATAAAAGTAATTTGCTTGCAAATCTAATAAAGATAAGATTCATCACAATTTGGATGCGTAAATGATCATTACTAATTAAGGAAGTCTTTCATGGCTTTATCTGTAGTTTATGTTCACAATTAATAATTTGATTTTGTTCATCTGAGCATTCTGAACTGTTTCCTCAAATGATAACAATACACAGTGATGATTCGAAATAAAAACGCGTAATTTTGAGATTTTTTGTGTATTCCAAACACCGTTGGTATTGTGTATAAGTACTCTGTTCAACGGATAAATTTGGGATTTTTCTCTGGGATCTAAAGCCAAAACTGGAAATGACTAGTTCTATAACACATATTACTGTTTGTTGCTGATATACAAAAGGTATCAAAGGTATTTGCGACGAAGCATTGTTATTATTTAAAAATGTGTTTGGTTTTGGTAGTAAAAATTCAATTCTTAAGATTAACGAAGATCTACAGGTATAGTTTGATTTAAAATTACTCTTTTCCATTTTTTTTTGTGGATGCCGTAAGAAACGCTTATGGAAGTAGGTTACGGTGTATTATTTAGAGCAGAATTCGTTTCACTGTAGTATTATAGTATTTCATGTAAATAAAGTAACGTGAGGTCTCCAAACGAATAATCCCTTGTAATGTATAGTGCACATACAAACACACAAACATGTCCCCTAAAGGATACTTAAACCTATTTCCTTAGTCGCCTCATACGACATTCTCGTAATAAATGTAGAGGTGACAATATAAGCCCGATTAAACACGTAGAGAGAGGACATCACGAATTTGTTTTCTTTGTGGCGATTTCTACGTTTTGTTGTATAGTCCCTGAAATCTAACTTGGCAAGATTGTCGGTAGTGGGGGTTTGATATTTTTATGTTTACAGTTTAAAAAAAACGTCCAAAAACTTAACCGACAGTTGCTTACTTCGTGGTCCATTTTCTGCACTTATCTTAGACTTATCTACGCTATCTGACGATAGTGGGTATGTAGTTCATTGTTTGTAAGGGCCGTCGTCTTCATTGAGTAATATTTGCATTGTTGCAAGTCTTATGCTAAAGTTATCTCGAAGTAAACGTGGTAGTGGGTTATGTCAGGAGCTGTAACTAATTTATCGTTTTTTTTACTTCATATACACAATTATTTAACATTAACACACATCATCATGATCATCATCTTCATCATCTTACACACATACACATATCATCATGCCTGTAGTCCCAGATGAGGTAAGATGAGCACACGAAACACTACATAGACAAAAACATAGTCATGAAAGATAGTCATCTAATCTATGTAAGTACAAATCACGTGTCGCCGTTACTCCTTTCGCTCCTTGGCTACCAATAAGACCTAAAAAATGATTTGTGCGCATAAGGTAAGTGACTCGACGCCTCAACCACAGATTACTAAATAGTTACTACGTAACAGATACTTCACTTAGCAGAAAATTTCCAATACCTACTGCTATAATAGCCTACTCCGTCGCGGCGGCAACCACTGCATGCTAAAATGTGCCTAATTGCTCAAGTGTACAGTTGTAATTGCTTCGCATCGCGCGATCCCGTTGCAATCGCAGGGCTGCCTCTTCGATGAAATTAAATTAACATAACTTTTTGTGTCTATGTAATTGAGAACTGTGAATATAATCTGACTTATAGTTGTGGCAGTTTAAAATTGTATCGTTTACAAAAACATTTTTTTTATAAATTGGTGCTGACTGTACAATACATCTAGATTCTAGATAAAACTTAATTATAGACGTCATTGTGTATGTAAAATAGAAAAATCTTTATAAGTTACATCTGTTCATCTGTTTTATTTTTATATAATTTTTTATACATTTCTTACCCTTTCTAAATTCCCGGTTATTAAATTTAAGTGTTGCTTGATTTGCAGCCATCTACAGCACATATGGCACCACACGGCATTGTAGGTACAGGTACACGTACGAACGAATCGAACTATTAAAATATATCAGCGTGCGTGCGCTTCGCTATTTGGTCCGCCGGCGGTCCGTGACCGCTCGGCCGGGCGGTAGGTAAGGGCCGGCGCTCACTGCC
>BHDV01016466.1:54890-92344 GCA_005406045.1 Adoxophyes honmai | reverse complement strand
AAAAAAAAAAAAAAAAAGGGTAATTGCTTTCATTATTTGAAAAGAAATCACCCCGGCCAGTCGAAAGTTAAAAGGTTTGTCGGTAGACTAATGTATTAGCGAAGGGGTAAAGCAACTTGATAATTTTTTAAAAATTACACATTTTAAACCAACTCAAGAAAAGTCAAGTCGTTAAGACCTTTCCTCTCCAAATAAAGCGTTCCTGTTGTGAACGAGTAAGCACGAATAAAACTCAAGTACGGTTATTATGATGCTGTGACTTTTTTTTAAACTATATAAGTTATTTCTTTTATGAAGTTTGTATTGTGATACAAAGTATTGAATAAAAAATATCAAAAACTTGTCTATATTGGCTCTTCGGGCGTCAAGCGCGGTAATGAAAACATGTCCCAACCTTTAAAACTGCGACAAGCATTTGGTAACCTAATTACTTTGGCATACAAAGTATGCCGTTGACTACCTCACATCCCATTTGCATACGCTCTTAGCACAAAGCCGGCAAAGCAAAGAACTTAATGAGCCAGGGACACGGGCAAAGTGTTTGCGTACCCGGATATTGGTGGCCCACTACCGTTGGGGCACGCTTATGATGCACTCGCTAGGCACGTTGATTAGTTTTAGACCTCATCCTAACTAAGCTACAGTTAGCGACCTACTGTAGATATACACGTATGATTCTGAGCGGTGCATCAGTTAGTCACTCTACAGGGTGTTTCTTGAGAGTTCTCATTCCCCTGGCGTGTCATAATAACTATGATTTTAGGCTTATTATAGACAAATTATCAGAAAGTGGTGCCTATTTAAGGGACATTATTACGCATTAATCAAAATCGTATTTAGTTGCAAATTGATCGATATTTTTTAAAGTAAGTATAGCCAGGGGAATGATAATTCTCAAGAATTACCCTTTTTTTTTTTTTTGGGCGTTGGGAAAATGCTTTGCGCATACCGCCACGTCTCGGGGACGACGCGACGGTTATGTGGGGTTCTCCTCGCAGGGGAGGCATACCCACTAGTGATCTAACTGACAGCCAACCGCTAGCAGCATTTGGTGCGACTCAGCCGCTTACAGAAGGAGTCGACCAGCTAGGAGTCGCAAAGACGGAAAGTACCTTCGCGCTACAGTGTAAAGAAAACGAACTAGAGTTTAGGGTTTTAGTCGGCCACAAGATTTAACAAGCAAATGGAAAAATGCTTGTTAAACAACGACATTTTCTAAATAACACGGTTAATAATCCTAATCTATAAAAATATTAAATCTTGGTCACCTGATCTGGCTTTTGGATAGGTACTTATTATACAAATACTAAATGGGAACTTTACCTATAGTAACTAATAATTAAATAGCTGTATCATATAATGCCACTTTAGATACTTCATCATGATTAGAAAACCACGACTATTTCACGTTTCATTACCATTTGTAGCTTATTTTTTTAGCGTTAGATGATCATTTATGGTCTTAATTTAGGCAAGTTAAAACTAAACCATCGGGACGGATCGTTTTTGCGGGAGCTTTTGGCAAACGCTGGCGCGCTCGTGATCTAACGCTCCCGCTCATTAAGCACGAATTAACCCGAAAGCACCCGAATGCTAACTCAAGAATTAGTGCTAACGATATCACTAACCTTCTCTTCGTATTGCTTTGTATAAGTGTGTATAATATTAACACGTTCCCTGTGCATGTACCACATGTGGTGCATTTCGAGGCACTGACGACACGTGAGTGCGGCACATATGGTGCACTGCTCTTTGTTAATGCTAAGAGCTGATCAAAATCTGCACGTGTGATCTAGATCATATTCATTTGCTTGCACGTATGATCAAAATAGTAGGTAATAGTGCGTATGGGGTGCCTGTGGACTTATTATTTAATGAAATATTCCGAAGCAGATCAATTAAAATAAAAAACTGCACGTGTCGACTAATTTTTTGACTGCCAGCTTCACAGGGAACGTGTTAATAGGCCAAACCAAATCCAAAACACATTCGACTATAAATAAACTGTTTACCTAACTTACATGAGATTATACGACCTATATTTCATGAAACTTTCAAAGCATAATGGTTAGAGATAGATAGGCGTATGATCAGAACCTAATAACAGGGGAAGCAGTAGTCGGATATTAAGAGGGCGCACACATTTTTTACGAACGTAATATAAGATCAGGTGGGGGAAGAGAAATTCAGGGGTAGGGCAGGGGTAAGAGGCACCACAGACCATAACTCGTCGAGTTATGAGTGATTATGGTCTGTAGAGCCCTCTTATCCCTGCGTTTCTCTTCCCCCACCTGACCTTAGTGGTTTTGGACCAATGTTTAAAAAATCGTGAAATGTAAATTAACTAATATTTAGCCATGAAAAAAATATGGTTAGACTAAACATATTCTGTAAATTTACAATAAAATTGTTTCATTTGTAATTACATTAAAATCAATGAGAAAAAAAATAAAGTAATGGTTCAACTTTGAAATTATGTAAAATGATATTTGAATAATAAAAACCAATAATTTGATTCATGTAACACCGTTAATCCTCAGTCGACTATATTGTCTATCAGATAATAACAAGTTTATATCGTTTATGGTAAATTTTAATGGAAAATTTTCAAGTGAAAGACAGCTCTGACGCGTATTTTTGTGAAAACCCTTCAACAAATTGGCTAAGTAAAAGAAATCTGTGTGGCTAATAAAATATTTTTTTCCGTTAATCCCTAGAAAAAGAGTTTATTTATATGTTACAGAAGTTTTTATTTAAAAACTTAAGGATTTATAGCTTTCTAAAGGTTTTGAAAAACATCAAAATCACCGAATTTTGTTTGCACGCTCTTAAGCAGACACTTCCGAGAACTTATATTTCGAGGTTCCTTCTTGATAGTGTGTAGCTTTGTTCGAAACCAAGGAACTAAACCGCCAAAGTTATACACTAAGGAAACTAATTCGTGAATTAGAATATACGTATAGGTACACAAAACATACATCCATGTATCCATTCGTATAAATAGAGAAAAAGTCCATATTATATTATCACAGTATGTTTATTGTGTACTTATAGAAATCAGGGGTATAGAACACACACACACACACACACACATCCTCACGCCCGTATTCCCAAGAGGGGTAGGCAGAGCACATGAATTCAAAATCCAGTGTACCCGTGTGCCCGTGTGGTGCCGGGTTAGAATAGCACCTCTCCCTCTCTTCCCGTGGGTGTCGTAAGAGGCGACTCTGGGAAAGGGTTAGTGTATTGTAGGTGATGGGCTAGCAACCTGTCACTACAATATTTTGTTTTACCATCTGATTACCCTAAAATTGCTAAGTAAGGTATAAAAGTAAAGATAAATACCAGTTAACGAGTTCTAGTATTTCATGTACTTCAAAATCTAAATCGAACAAAGGTTGAAAATGAAAACTAGTCAAATATTAGGCGGGCACTCGAATAGCGTTAGCAAATATACAGAGTGTCGGCATGCAGGTAGGCGATACAGTGAATTGGAATCTATGGGTAAACATTTGTTGTAAGATTTTTTTAATTTCGAAACTGATGTGTTTGGTCAAAATCTGAAGTATTTTTTGAAAATATAAACTTTGTGAAAGTTATATAAATCTGATATGAACGATTGAGTATGTCACGCATATCAGTCAAGTTGTCAGCGGCAACTCCAGATAGAAGGCGAAAATGTTTCGATACATTTGGCCAATTATTTCCCCCATAAAATAACAAAACTTTATATCTCCAATATTTTTCTATAAAGCTGCAAGAATTTCCGCCAAACCTAACTTTGTCGAACGACACAGCAGTATCGCGCCGAAGATCGTTCACTGGCTATAAAAACGCGTGAAAGGCTACAGATCATTACAGCGCTTGCCCTTGGAGCTTCCTGCTGATACGTTTGAGCCGCCTGAGTTACGACGCGGCGGGGGCGATAGCCCTCATCGGTTACCACAGTCAATAAAGTATGGCGGAAGATTAACTCGCTGCACGGGCACAGAACAGTCGCGGACAGCCGAGCGGTCCGATGTTTATGTCATTTCGTAAATATTTATGGAGCATAATATTATGTCTGGAAAAGGGAATCTTGTTTTATACTTAAAAAAAACATTTTTGTAAATAATCATCCGAAGAAACAGGCACTTTGCTACTTTTTATGTACATCAAAGGTTTGAAAAGACTGCAATAGTCAAGAAAACTAAGAACTAGACATGAGGTCACAAAATTACATAAATTTTGATCCCATTACACATTGCTTTCACTATTGGTACTCGTAGTGGCAGGTTTTCACTTAGCGACCGAGTTTTACCCCACGTGGACAAACTGGGTGTTCTTAAGCTGTAGCACAAGCTTTATAAATTTTATAATCTCCACGATGGCACGGTGGTAAAGGGAAGGAAACTATGAATAAAGGCGCTTTTGAATTATCTCGGACGGAAACAATTTTCTTTCCTTCCGAGCTTGAACGTAAAATGCTATTCTTTTAAACCATAAAGGCTATATTGATGGCGTATGAAATTTCCAGTGAAATAAAAGTAAACTACGACGGCCTTTTTTCGTATTGCGACAGAGCTGTGTGTTGAAAATTGGCGGGATGATACTTATCTTATTAGATTCTAAAAATCTGTACACCACTAATGGAAATAAGGAATCATTATAGGATCACGTCATCCTCACTCCGCCGCCATATGACAGCCAAAATAAACTTATTCAACTGTTTCATGTCCAATTTTATACCTTGTAGGTCTTCGTAAAGTACGCTACAGGTTTTGGATTTAGGTACGAATGTATAGAAATGCGATATAAAGGGCCATATACATTTTTGTATTTTTTAAATCTTAATCTGAACTAATGATATTTCTTTGCCTATACAACGTTTACATACCCACCTCTATACGTCTAAATAAAAACCCACATTTACCCCATTCCATAACAGCTCGCCGTATTGGACACAGATTGTGTTTATTTGGACCCTTATAAAAATAATATGCACACGTATTTCTTCAGCTCTTTAAGGCTGAACTTGAATACGAAATATCATAAACAGCTGCCAAATATGGAGTCAAAAATGAAACTTTATTAAAACGTCACATGCTTTGTTTTAATGAAAATAATACGACAGTTAATTAAATCGTTCCAAGCTAATTAAACTGCAACTGTTAATAATAATCAGTCCTAGACGAAGCTGGGGAGAAGACTGGGTACGTATTGCAGCTGCCGAGGCATGTGCTCCTAAGAAGAGCTACAGGTTAGTCCGAGATGTGTTGAGTAAATACAATTTGAAGTGAGTTATCAGTTTTTATAATCCGCGATTCAAAAATGTGTGTGCGTGTGTATCTCTGCAGCGTCATAGCTCTCAACCGATTACACCATTTTTGACCGAGTTTTTAGCTAGGTTTGAAAGAAATCTAATCTACAGTCCTTATGATTATTGAAGTTTAACATTAATATGACAAGATTTGTCGGCTTTTCGAGTTGGTTAAGTTTAATTTCTCACTGCGAGAAAGTGTCAGAACAGTACCATGTTCGTAGCTTGGTAGCTTATTTTAGAAAACGGATTAGCAAGTTGTAAATAGATTACGCCACGGGGGCGGCTTAGAGCTCACGGCTAAAGTCGATGAACAGTGTTCTTGACGTAGCATCTGACACCTCGCTGGGTTTCGTCGTGATTGTTTCTATTAAGTTGGCTTTTATTATTTCACACTTTGAAATTGTTATTATATCTGTACTCCCCTGTCAAGTCGTCAACCAGAAAAAAGATACTTGATTGTGTCCAGATAATTTTGCTTTGTCAATGTAACCGACTTCAAAAAAAGGAGGAGGTTCTCAATTCGACCTAATTTTTTTTTTCTTTTTTTTTTTTGTGTGTATGTTACTCGATATCTCGGAGACCCGTGGACCGATTTTCAAAATTTTTTTTAATTGAAAGGGTTATAACTCGAAATTGGTCCCATTGGCACGAAACCAGGATCTGATGATGGAATCTTGGAGAAATCGAGGGAACTCTTCAAATTTTCGGTAATTTGTTGATGAAGTCAAGATTTTACATTCAGTAAACAGAATACTTTCAAAATATTGCTAATTTGAAGTCGGTTTTTTTGGTTTAAAATTTTCAGATATAAAATGTCTTAATCCTAAAGAGAAAGGAATTTCCATAGGGATTTGTGATGGAATTTTGGAAGCTATTTATGCATTGTATTGTTGATTACGCCCTAGGGATTGTACGTTTGGACCATCGAACCAATTGATTCCTGACCCACCAGAACCTATTCACAGTGAACGTCATAGTGACATTGCATTGCTTGACAAAGGAAATCTTTATTAGGCTCAATTCACACCAGAAGAGCGGCGAAGGGCGGCGAAGCGCAGCGACCCGCTCGGTAGAGAAGCCGCGAGGTTTCCCGCGACTGCTCGAGAAGTCGCTGGAAAACGCGGGAAGTCACTGGAATGCGCGGGAAGTCTAAGATCTCTGGGCGGGATACTGCCAGCGGCCGCTCGCGACTGCTCGAGCATCCTCGGGCATTCCCGCGACTATTCGCGCACGGCTTCGTTTATGGAATTCGCTGGAATTCCCGCGGATCCGCGGGCATCCACGCGCCTCGTTGGACTTTCTCATGAGATAATAAGTCTTATTGTAATGAAAATAAAGTTAAAATTCATTGACACTGACATGACATTGACATGACACTGAAACTGCGCTCCGCTACGCCGCCCTTCGCCGCTCTTCCGGTGTGAATTGAGCCTTAGGTACGTTTATTGTGACAACTTTCTACGGTGGGTCTGGAATCAGTTGGTTCGATAGTACAAACCGTTGAAATAAGAACGTGTGAAGGCTATATTTCCGCCAACTATGCCCTGTGTCGGCTTTTAATTGACCGCTGCGTCTATCGCGCCATCTAATCGCAGCTGCGATTAGCGCTAAGGGCTCGTCTATTGATTCGGAGTGACGTCGTCGCGCGCGATACGGCTGGCTAATCACCCCCGAGCCAATTAGACCTATCGTTATCATTGCACTGGCGATTTTAGTAGGATTTGAAAGCGAAGAGAGCGCAAATGTAAAAAACGTATACAACAGGCAGTCTGATCGAATAAGAGTTATTTTGAGCAATCATTTTATGGAAAATGTTTTGAAAAACTCTAATAGAGAGATCTCTCTTCAGGCAGATGTGATTCCTTGGATTCAAAGTCCACAGAGAGTGTGTTGACAGTAGTGTATGTTATGTTATTACATATGTGCGTTTGACTTACGAAACTCCATCAACTATTATTTAGTTAGTGTCGCCGCAAATAAAATAAAAATACCGGGGCTAGTGACGTTTGTATGTTGCTGTTTTTTTTTACTTGCGTAATACGTAGTGTGTCCAATTTTTTTTTTTTTTTTATAAAAAATGACCAAGCACCGAATTTCTTCGCAATCATGGACCTTACAAAGTGCTGGTGGACTCCATCATAAGACGTGCAAATCGCGGTTTACGATTAATTAAAAAAAAGTTTCTGAAAAAATAGACCAACAAAGAGTCAAGACGAATCTATAAGGGTTCCGTTTTTTTTTCCATTTGACTACGGACCCCTACAAACCCATTAGGCGACCGCCAACTTCTCCGAAGGTGAGTTCCACTGACCCGCACTCCCAGTAATCGACCAGCAGCCGCCATAGCATTACAATAATGCCACTCTTCCCTCGGACACCCGCCTTGGACCAGCTCCAACACAATTAGGTGGCCGGAGCCGTGGATATTTATCGAGAATCTGCCTCCATCTGAAGGACATTAGAGATAACAACAGAACAATCCTATTGCTATAAGGTGACGTATTTTGATGGGAGCTTACTGCACTTGCTACGCACTGAGCTGGTATGGATAGACGATGTTTAATTACACACAATAATTTATGACACACATTATAGTGTCGAGTTCAGGTTTATCCTCTCTAAGGCATTTGTCCTACCGCCGACGAGTAAGCGATAAACTAGTAGAATTAGTACTAGAAACGAGTGGACGAGCGGCGAGTAGCGAGTGTAAGATAAGAGAATATCGCTTACTCGCCGGCGGTGGGGCAAATGCCTAAGGATACGAGTTAAGGTATGCCTTACGTTTACCTATCACTATTATGCCGGTTTTATGTCACTTCGAACCGAAAATTGGCTACAAAACGAGAAAAATCACTTTTTTGTATGTAGTCTTTCGTGTCTTCTTGTTGCCGCAATTATAAGAAGGCGTGATTTTTACGTATGTAGGTATGTCGCAATAATTATAGCTCATCCATCAGAGTATCACATAGACTAAGTAACGTGCTGAACGGACTGAAAAAAACCTTAGGCTTTCTGGCATTTTGCTTGACCTTTCATTGGGATATAAACATACATACATCGCGCTTGTATTCCCAAGTGGAGTAGGCAGAGTACAAAAAACGCTACATAGTCATAGCCATGTCTATTTCGTGTATTGTAGCTACTTTTAGCACAGTTTTAGCAGAGATATAGTTTAAACAGAGATAAAAATAAGTACAATAGTGATACGTTGCCAGCCCGTCGCTTTAACATAGTTTCACATGTTTTCACGCATATTTTTTTTTTCTAGTTTAATAAACTCTGCATTCTATTCAGCTTAGGAACTAACATTGTTTCTGAATACAGTGAGAGAAGCAAGTGCATTCGGCGAAGGCGCATTGGACAGAGAGCGCAATATCCGGCGCAAACAACGCTCGGCGTGTTGTTTTATTGTTAGTTGAAGTTTCAGCGCGCTGCGCAGTCGGAGTGAGAGCAGACGGTTGCATAGTGCCAACTTCAGGTAGACAAACTACTTTGAAGAAATCTGGAAGTAATCATTTCTGGTGGTTGTTTCACCCATAACTTTCATGGATAACTATACCTTGACATATTATTTGAAAATAATAATAAAATTCTAAAATACTAAATTGTTTATTTAAATAATTGAATAAGAAGAATAAGAAGATGAGTAACAAGCATTTTATATAAAAAACACATAACTTGCAATAAGTATTTAATAAATGTCAAAAATGTAAATAATTATAATTGTGATTGCTTGTATCTTGTATAAGGGATGAAGTATCCTACCCTTCATAAATTTAACTGTCAACACAAACTTACCAAGAAATAAGTGGTAAATGTCAAGTCAGTTCGACAAAACGTTTAGGATTTCCCTCCTACAGAAATGGTATTAGCAGGGCCACCAGAATTTCACTGTTACTTACATAACTGCACAAAATTTCAGCTCGATCGCTAATCAAGAAGATTGGAATGAGTAAAACTAAATAAAAGCTCGTCAGTTTGAAGATTTTGGGTTTCTTTTAGCCGGGAAATCAACCTCTGCAGCTTTTAATGAAACCTTGTAAATATCATTCCAAGTTCATGCCCTAAATAATTCCTCACACGGTGCAGTTCAAATTTGCCATCCAGACAGGATAGCAACTCCACCTCTGCTTGTTTGATTCCAACCGCGCAAGTCAAACAGAACGTTCTAGACCGAATTTGCTTGACCTAGATCCCAAACGGAGCTCTTACAGGGACGTGTAATATCCGGTAGGATGCAAACAAAGGTCGGAAGGTGTTAATGTATTGTTTCATTACGTTTTATGGCAAGAGTTGAGTGGCCGGGCCGCGCGGCGGAACCCGTGATCCATTGGAACAAACGGCACTTGTCATAAACTTACATTACAAACTCACTCAACCTTTTTATTTCCTTACGCACTAGGGAACAGTTGTTGTGCAGTAGAATATAATAAATAGTTAGACGTCATCGTCTTGTTCAAGAGTATCTCTTCATTTTGCTGCTTATTTCAGCAGTTTCTCTTATTCAATCCTAAAATATTCTAGTCGTGTGATTCAACATAGTCAATGGAATTAAAATTTACAGAATGTTTTCAATAGACATCCAACAAAGAAATAGTGTTTTAAGGAACTATTTGAATCTCAAGCGCACGCAGCAGTAGTAGACAATTTGTCGTCATCAGCAACCGGTATTTATTAATTTATTGAATTGAATATTGACAAAATAACGTGACTTTGTGACAATAAGGGCCAAATTATTCAATTTATTGAATTCTTGGGATAATTATACCTCGCGCTTTTAATTAAAAAAATGTCTCATAATTAAAAGGTGACTTGATTCACGACTAAATTTTATTCTCGTTTGGTTGAATCTATCTTAACTGCTTACTAATTCAGAATAAAATACGAAAATTTAAAAATCATTAAAAATATTTTCTTCATTTAAACGTACCTATCACAACTGTACCTGCAAATTTTACGGAACCCTCGGTAGGCGAGTCCGACTCGTGCTTAGTCTTTCTCTTAAGCGAACCATTCCCGCAGCCCACGCTGCCACTTTGAACCAAAAGCCTCCGAACGAGCCGTCATAAGTTACTGCGCGGTAACGGCGCGGCGCCGGACACGAGTTCGCACTCCCCGGTAACGAGGCCGGCGCGTGCCCGCTGCGCCCTTATGGGGCCGGCCAGACCTCATGCCTGAATGTCAACGCGACTTCTTTGACTTACATTTTTGTAAGATGGCGTAGGCTTTTCATCAGGCAAACGTTATTCATGGGAGGACGCAAAAATGACACGCGTCAAAAACAGTCGTCGTCGACTGTCAGTGATATTGTGTAGCTCTTGAACGGACGGCTAAATTGTGCTTAGCGGTAGCGGAAATAAAATTGTGCGGAGTGTTAATGATAACGATATGAAATAAACATGTTTTGCCCTCTTTTTCCATCGAGTATTAAAACAGAACAGTTTTAAACGAAAGTACGGTTTCATCTTTTTTTTCAATTTTCCCCTAAATCACAGCAGTGCGTTTTAAAATTTAAATGTATTTAATACATACAAAGCATTACACGCCCTAGAAGGCTCAAGTGCACAGCCAAGCGGCAATTTTTCACCGCTTTTAAAATACGACCCTTTTGGGGCCTAAATAAATTTCCATTGGATTGGAACACATCATTGTTTTTATTTGGCCGAGTGTGACGGGCCCGAGGGCAGTGGGGCGGAAAGGGCCGTAGCCTGCAGAAGCGACATCTATTTAGCTAAACTAATAGTTTAATAGCTACTAGGTATTTACAGATCCGTTGATTGAGCGGTGATTTTTTTCTAGTCAAAATCTTTTTTATGTAAACTTAATAATTAATTTGATAGAAAATACAAGCAACAGCTGAGACAAACATACCTATTTATCATACAAATATATGCCCCGATCGGAAATCTTTAAGGCGGAATGTCTATAATACACATTGTAGCTGAGTAATCGCTTTATTTCCAGCAACGAAAATAACCAGCCTATTGCTGGGTTCTAAATTTCCGCTCATATAGAAAATATATAAATCCCAACACTGAAACTGCTTTCCTTCCTATTTTATCTGCACGCATCGCTCCAAAAAATGTTTACCGAAAAAATTACGTCGTTTAAAAAATAAAGTCTAGGTAGCGCGATACGATAACAAATTTTATTTTATGTAGCGTCGTAGCGCTACGAGAATTCGTAGACCTCGGGTCTACGCCGTAGCACAGCTACGCATTTATCAACACACATAACTGATAGGGTAGCGTTATCGTGCAAAGGCTTGGAAAGGGTCCTAAATAATGTTTTTACTAAACCACGTTTCAGTGTTTAGTTTAAATTGGCGAGCCTGTCTTTGTTAAAACTACCCTCTCATTAATCGGGTACTTAGAAGACATACCTTTTTATCCCACACAATATTGTATTTATATGGGTTATTTTGTTGGCAGTGACAGGGTTGAACAAAATCCTAGTCTACGTTACTGGCGGCCAATGGGATGGCAGCTCCTTTAAAAAAAATGCATAGTTGTTCAACGGGACAATGCTTCCAACCTTATGGGCTACATGCTATGGGGCCCTATTTAGAGTTGATTTTTTTGCGAATATTTTGTAGTTAGTTTTAAACTATAAGTAGTTTCAATCCAATTTTAATATTATACGCATACTTATGTCTAATTTTACCTGAGTATTTGAATATCGATGGCTCCTACGTAAGTTAGCGTAACCCCAAAAATGCAACTTTACAGGAGCGGCATTTAAAGTTAGAAAATGAAACCATAAGTTTATTTGTTGGTCAATCTTTTTGAAATTTCGCACGAGTGTTAAAAATAATGTTGTGTTTTAGCGTAATGCATTAAATATTCTATAAATTGCTTGGTTTTGCTGAAATTGTTCTTAAGATATTATACATTGGACTATAGCTGGAGATAATTATTGTATGTGATACATACAATAGTTTACGTTGAAGAAGGTCGATTAAAAAATGGCGTAACTACTATTAACAATAGGCTACGTGGGAACTATTTTAGGTTAAGTTATGGTATGTAATACATACTATAATTTCATTAGGTAAATTTGGAATGTGAAATGTATTGTATTTTCAATAAAACCTTGAAATCATGAAATCATACAAATTAGTGTGCTCTACATCGTAAGGATTTCCATCTTTTGGACCATATTACCAAGGCGAACCATTTAGACGGTGTATAAATGGTTCAAGTTTTTAACTATCTTTTTGATCACGGCATAAACACTATCCACTTTTAGCCTACTATGTATGACTTTTCTCTAAAAAAGTATGCGTCTCCTTTATGCTATATTTTGATGTGGCCTGTACCGAAAACGTGTTCACAATACGGTTTAAAAAAATTCCCACTCAGTTATCGGTCTAAAATCTGAATTCTACACCTCCTTGTTAAATTTTTTTAGTCAATAAGATCCAGCAAAATCTCGTTACCAAATTTGGAAACTCAAGAGGCTGTAAAATGTTAAGTTATTCGTTGTTGTTTGAAGGTGATATTGAATAGCATACTTTGACTTTGAATCCGTGTCAGTATAAACCCGTCGCTTAGTTTTCCTCTAAACTGATTAGGTTTTTCACCCAACAACCAAACTTTTTCCCTAGTTTGTGCGATACTTTAGAATATCATCTACATTCTGCAAGTCAGTGACCATTCAACACTTATTTTTTCAGCAAGTTATACCATCTGAAATTGAATTGTTTTCCTAATATTTTTGTTAACTTTTCTTTTATTTTCAATACACTCACTTCATTACTTCCCCTTACATTACTCATATTTTCCTTTTATTACAGTTTCTCCATTTGAACTTTGAGTTGATAGATCAGTTGAATTAGTGAATGGGCTATTTGGTTGAGATGTTGAGGTGTTGGCTGTCCACAGAGAGGTACTTGTTCCAACACTAATGTACGGTAGCAAAAGTTAGGTATGGCAAATTAAGCATTAAGGTAGAATAAATGCGGTAGAAATGAAAACGTTGAGAAGTATGGAAGGTGTATCAGAATGAAAAACAGAATTAGAAATAGTATGATAAGGGAACGAGCTGATATGAAAGTAGATATAGTGACTAGGATAGAAAAAAAAATGCTTAACTGGTTTGGTCATATAGAGAGGATAGATGAAAGGAGACTTACTTAACAGATTTATACGGGAAGTATAAATGAGTGTGTTCGGAGAGGAAGACCTAGAGTCTAGGTCCTAGACGGACGTTCAGTGTCCAAATCAGGGACGTTTTAGAAACAGGTCAGGTCAAGAAAACCCGAAACCGACGAGCATGTATGAAGAGACTAATGAATGTGCATGAAGCAGAAGAGGTATGTCAGGATCGTAGCAAGTAGAACAAAGTGATCTCTGCGTACCGCTGTGGGAAAGAGGCGTGATTGTATATATATGCATGTTGACACAACGCCGCTTAAGTCGAAGTATGGTGACGCCTACGCGTCGTTCTCCATTGTAATTAAATTTCTTAAGAGGGAGAGCAATTTTCACCGTCTAGCCATTCATTTACAGGAATTGGTACCGCAGTGTTTTCTCCATTCGTCCTCAAATAAACTAATCATGCCAAATATGTTTATATCAACTTTACTAAAATTAAAAAAAAAACCTATTTCGTTTGAAATTATGCCTGATATCGGCCTCAAAATATCTGATATTAGTGTCTAAAATAATTTGTAATTACATTTAATGCGTTTTTTTGATAACGGAAGCTTACACGATATTTTACTTGGTGGTGGCCGGTCAAATATTTTTACCGTGTAGCTGTCATTCAAAATACTATCTAGTAGCATTTCTTCAACAATTTGACTATCAGCTTCAAGTTGAAGAGGCGATTCAGTTAAAAAATATATAAAATAAGGATTAATAGCTAAAGTTTAAACAGTATAGTAACGTAAGTAAATTTTATATCCAGCGTACAATATATTAAGTGGAAGATACAATAAAAATACACGAATGCTTTCCGAAGTAAAGTATTGTATGTGATTTTACTATTATAAAAACAGTATGAAAATCCCGCGTAAACAATCATATGTTAAACATACCATAGTTTTTCGATGTTCAACTTCAGTGTAAACTATCGTTAAGGATACATACCACAGTAAATACCGGAACTTTAAATTACATGAAAATACAAATCTAAAACTTAGAGTAAACTGTTAAACGTTTATATTTTGTCATTAAGCGAGTTAAACGTGTGCATGACTATTTCCCGGCGTAGTCGATTGTAACTGATAGATGCGACAGACCTGCACGGCGGGCGGCCAGTACATCGCTCCACGTAAACTAGCGCTAGGGTCTTTACCATAAAGTACATACGTCGAAGTTGTTTGAAACATACCATAATTTACTTTTGGAAAAACCTACTTATAATTAAAGAACATTTTTTTCCTTTTTAGTAACTAATAGTAATACATTAAATGAACGCATTTTTGCAATAATCCGAATTTTGGGATTTTGTGGATTACGATAACTTACGTAGGACCCATCGATATATTGTATGAACACGCATTTTGTATGATTCATAAGATGATAAATAACAGGTTTAAATGCGAGGGACCAGTGGTTTATTGGAAGCTTTTGTTACATACATACATACATATTCTCACGCCTGTATTCCCAAGAGGGGTAGGCAGAGCACATGAATTAAAAAAAACCAGTGCCACGTTTAGCAATTTCAGGGTAACCAGATGGTTAAACGTGATATTGCAGTGACAGGTTGCTAGCCCATCGCCCACAATACACTAACCCTTTCCCAGAGTCGACTCTTACGACACCCACGGGAAGAAAGGGGGAGGTTCTATTCTAACCCGGCACCACACAGGAACTTTTAACGGAACGGAAGCTTTTGTTTAAATATCACAATAGTAACGAGTATAAGATGTTGTTAGGTTAACTAAATTACGTAACATTTTATGAGTTACTGTCCTTTAAGTAGAGACAAAATAATTTGCTAACTCGGTACATACTACTTGGTTTCAAATCTTGTGTTAGTGGCGAAACTTGTTTTTGTTTTGGTTATTTTATTCAACGTACTCGAGTTCATTCACTTTGAAGCATAAAAATTTTCCCCCATAAATCTCAAAATAACCCTTAATATTTAGCCCACTTCCTTCAAATCTCGAAAGCTCAAGGTCAGAGGGGAGGCCGGGGTGCGGACGGCTATCAATAAAAGTCAGTCGAGGGGAGGCGCGGGCCGCGCCGCACACAACCGGAATAAAACTGAACTAAATTAAAGGAAATCACGGCTTTTTCAAAAATTGTTCACGAGGCGGAAGTGTCATTTGCTTAAAATTTTCTTTGAGATGAAATTTGTTTCGCTAGAATGCAACGAAATATTTTTACAGCAATCAAATAAATAAAAAAAATGTAATGTGTAACTCTTTCATTTCTGCAATAACTGCTTCATGAAGTCTTCTTAGTATACAAATCAATATTATAACAACGACAATGCATTAAATAATGGTTAAGAGATGGAATTTGACCCTTCGACCGTCCTTATACATGCCACGCTCTTTCTGACTGAGCGACTCTTAATTTTACTCAACCTAGTTAGGAAAATACTTGATGTATTGCTTCAATTATACTTTGGAGATAGGTCTCGGATGCACCATCTGTGAACTACCCTTCAAGTCGCTCACCCACTGGGAATCTTTACAACAAATGTGTCAAAATCTGTCTTACAATCAGTATTATCAAACCAGTTCAGTTCACTGTTGGATTTGGCCATATTCTCTCCGTTTTAAATTATGATGTATGTATACACATGAATGGCATGCCAGCAAAAATAAAAACAAAAACATTCCATTGAATCACACACACACACACACACACACACCAACTTAAAACATATAAATAATCAAACAAAGAACGCTGAAGCTTATCAGTTGAGCCTTAATCAACAATTTCAGAGTAAAATTTACGCAAAAAACTCGGCAATCTGGCAAATAACAAAGTTGCCGTCGCAGAGTAAACAAGTATTTTCGATTATCGCGAGAGCCCTGTTTAACCGACAATCAGCGAAAGAGGATCGCTCCGAATGATCGACGCAATAAATCAGTTACTGGGAACACGTAGGCGGCGGTGCGTGGTAAAAGTTTACGGCGATTTGAAGTAAACGCCACCAAAATATAAATGTTGTGAAGACTTATAGATTCTCAGGGGGAAAAAAGCTCTAGTGGAAATACTTAAAACCTTTCGTTTTGGACGATCATAATATTACTAAAATATGAAGATTTTTTACACTTTAACTAATACTTTTGTCAGCAAAGTCGATAATGTTACCTATTCTTAATCATAAAACTTGATAGTCATTTCACATTTATGATTTTGATGGGATAACATTTGCTAAAACGATTTGTGACCTCGAAAATTGCTTTGCCAATTCCGCTCGCCTCTTTTGGCTTGTCACGTACCCCGCGACGTGACGCGCCGTGTTTTCGCGTGTAATGGAGACAAACAGCCGGCGCAGCCGCGGTAAACAACAATTACCACCGTCACTGCAGGGTAATGGGCACACGCAATGGCTACTAGTGCAGCGGGCCTCATGACTGTAGGAATGCATTACTTCAATGAACTCCGGTTTTTGAACTATTACCAAATGTTAAAAAAAAACGATTTCTTTTACATTTTAGTATCTGTTTACCTGTCTAACTTAATTATTTTCCAGTTTAATTGTGTATCGTCAATTTGAGAGCCTGAAGATCAAAAAATAAATACATTTGGTCTTAATTTCCATAATAAAGGGGAAGGGTTAGTATTTGTTTTACCGATAATTGTTAAAAAGTAAAACAGGTTAATGCGAACACCCACACGCACACACAGACCTGCGTCGGAAAACATCCGCTGATAGATCTCGTCGCAATCTGCAGACAAAGGTACAGTCAACATAAAAATAAAAAATAAACTTAACACAAAGAGTTCTGGAAAAATAAGAATGAACTAAAACAACGATGGAAGTTTACAAATGAAAAGTTTTATGGCTGAAGTTTTGGGGTTGAGGTGCTTTTACCATTGTAGGGTTCCGTAGCTGTAGAGTAAAATGGGACCTTATTATCTTAGTAATACAAGTTCACAGTCACACTAGTCTAGTCTTAACTACTGTGTCCGTCTGCCTGTAACTTATCAATTGTGATACGTTCTAAAGTGTACGTAATGGAATGGTGCAACTAAAGAGGATCATCGTACAAGAAACGTGTTTTCAACGAGTTCAACGGGCATGCATTTTCTTAATTCACACTTGGCTATTTTTTTTTTTACTTAAACATGTTCTATAGTTTTATCAATGATAATTTATTGATGATGTGTATGAAAGTAAACTGCATGCACCTCAACTAATCATCAAGGCAATTAAAATAAATCTGATTCAAAAATAGGCCCGTGTCGTGGAATATGCCCTTTTTCTAGCAGTGGTATTATACGGTAGACTAAAAATTATTTATTAATGCTGTATGTATATGTAAGTTACTTTACTACACTAAAAATATAAAAAAAGACTATAAAAGACTACATTTTTATATAAAAAATTAATTGTGAAAATATATAATCCTCTCTCAGATTATTCCATTACACATCAAAAACTCGACAAAAAAACCTCCAGCATTTCACATTAAAACTTGTATCGAATTGCCTCCAAAATTTCTCGCAGCGTTCATTTATCAAAACTCAGAAGACGTAGATGTTTACATATGGGGCGTTCGGAAAGTTTGAACGCCCCCGACGCCCCCCTTTATTTTGGTAATTAGGGTGATTACGGGTCGTCGAGGTGGCCTGGCGGCGAGCCAGCCGGCCGCCGTCGGCGCTGATCGCGGGGTGACAGTTTGATGTGTTATCTTGTTTATCGGGATAAATTGCTTCCGGTTGTTGAGATTGATAGATAAACATATGTGTTCAAGTACTTAGTGGCAATGAGTTTAGTCCCTTGTTGCCTATGATGGTGCTGTAACATATACTGAGATGAAAATTGTTAGTGTAGGAAATTTACTAATAATTACTGTATAATTTTGAATAACCAAACAAATTACAAAAAAAATGATCGAAGTTTTTTTATTGATTGTATTTTTTGGCTGTTCTGTATTATCATCCGTCCTAGTCACGGGTAGGTACATAATTTCAAGTCAATAGAATCAATCGTTAAAGAGTTCCTTCTTGCTGAGACAGGCCTGCCTGGGCCACCAGTATTCAACTAACAGATCATTATAATTATTATCATCAGAATTACACAAATACTATTGTTAAGTTAATTCGACTTGATTAGTTCTCAGTAAATTCAGACGTTCAGTAACTGGGAAGATTTAATTACAGAAAATTAAAGTAAACAAACATAAGTAAGCAAACAATAGGACAGATGAAACTAAATCGATCGACTGTGACCGGTGAATGATCCGGCAACCACCGCAAAACAATTGCTCTTAAATTCGAAACAAACAACACGATTTTAAGCTTTAAAAATATACAATTCCAATTTTAAATTGAAGTCCGAGTTCAATACTCCAAGCTATGTAAAGCCCTCCACAAATAAGTCCGCCGATACTATCTCCAAGTAGAATTAATTCAAGTTAAATAAGCAATACCAAATTTAGTCCGTAATAAAATTGTTCATTGACGCGTCTGTCCCGGCGAGCCGTCCGTGCAAAATGAAACGCAAATATTGTTCCGTTCGTTGCTAATGTGTTACGATACCCGTTAGGGTTGTCACACTCACTACACCGTGCCATCGACAGCGCTTACCATAAAAATATATGGGCCCAAGTTATTTATTCAAGTGTACCGAAATTGGACGCCCGATGAGCCTGTTTGAATATGGAATCGAGTACGTTTGTACAACGGACGTTTTAAATAACGCTCTCGCAACGAAGCGGTTTTTGTTTTTTATGAATGATTATTTGCAATTTGATATTCAGATGATGCTTAACATGCGTCGATGGGCTGGTATGTTTGACTTATCTGATGGGACGGGATAGAATGATGTTAATTATGCATTTACATCGAAATTAATGGTATTTAAAGACAGTAAGAATACCTACCTTATGTTATAATGATAAATCTTATTTCGATTTTTTTCAATCCAAGTCAAAACATTTAGAACATTCGATTGACAACCTTCTCCTTTTTTTACCGTATAAAAAACACAGAAGATTATGTCAATTTTTTTTTAACCATACCATAATATAGACAGTACAGATAATAGTAGATACAAGATGAAAACGATTCTTTCAACGTATTTAAATCATAAATCTCATTTAGAAGTGTCATTTGTCACAAAATATAGCACAAGTATCATTTGTTACACCAGTGCCAACCCTGAAGTCTACCAATGTTGCAATCTGGCCACGACTTAATGCGACAAACGATTTTTTTAAGTAGCGAGAGTTCTCTATTTATTACCAGTTGACTATTTCCTCACTCAAGAAACATTAAATCACAGTCACAACGGTCAAAACGAATCAAAGATCGAGCTCAGCGATGCTAGTCGAAATTCATGATGAGAGACAAACCAAAACTTGAGTTCTAAATTCAACGTATTAGGCTCAATTCACACCAGAAGAGCGGCGAAAGGCGGCGAAGCGCAACGACCCGCTCCGTGGAGAATGCGCGAGGATTCCTGCGACTGCTCGAGAAGCCGCTGGAATGCGTAGGAAGTAGCTGGAATTTACATATTGACATATTGACATATTGACAGCGGCTGTCGCGACTACTCGAGCATCCTCGGGCATTCCCGCGACAGCTCGCGCAGTCGCACGGCTTTGTTTATGGAATGCGCTGGAATTCCCGTGGATCCGCGCGCATCGTTAGAGTTTCTCTTGCGATAATAAGTCTTATTGTAATGAAAATAAAGTTGAAATTCTCATGACACTGAAACTGCGCTCCGCTACGCCGCGCTTCGCCGCTCTTCTGGTGTGAATTGAGCCTTACTGTAAATAGCGTTTACGAGCTGCTGCCTTATGTAAATGTAGTTTTGAACACACCAGTCCTTCGAAAAGAGCATCATTGCAAAAAGAATGTGCCACGAGAAACTTAAAAAAAGTCCAACGATTAAATTATCAAAACTACTTAGAACAATATTGTCTGTATTGTGATAAATATTATAAATCTAACATTGAAGTAGTTCCGGATTCATTCAATTAGAATGCAACTAGGTACTTGAAACAATTTTATTCCATTGCAATCATGTAGTTCATTGCAATCAAATGTAAAGAGAACGACTATTTGAAGTATGTACTAAACTATGTATTCAATACTGTCCGAATTCATTTCGCAGCTGTTTCAGCAAAATATGCTAATTGTTTTACGAACAATCGCGTTTAGCGCGTTACAGTACAATGGCTTCGTACAGATGTGAACAGTAATGAAATATTTTAATTATTTTGCGTTCTCTGACAATGAAAGCTTGTCGCAATCCGCAATGGGTGTAAATGGCGATTGGGAACGTTTATTCGTCACTTTATTGTTATGCGCCATGCTCTATGCATTTAAATTATTTCGTAGAATAATAGTCGTATTACTAACATTAGTCCGGTAGTTTCGCTTTACGAGACTGTTTTGCATTTAGAATAAATGGGAAAAAAAAGACAATGGAAATATGATTTTGATATACACGTGGCGGTTGTGAACGTCTTGAATATTATTCTAAGATCACAATAATATGTCTTTGGCTGTTAGCTCTTAACAGTAGTATAAGAAAGGGCTGAATTTTTTTGTGAGATCTTGATATCAGAGTTGAGTAGCAGGTATAAAAAAATACGTAGTTTTTGTAAAGTGAGACACATTTATATTAATCTAAAATTAAGGTTAGTCTTGATTTCGTGATGATTGATAAGTACATAATCGCTATTAGATAGGTATTTAGAACATTAACGGGCCCAAACTGCTGTTGAAAAATGAGACCTAAATTGTGGCATTTTTGGCAAACATACAACAAAGATGATGAAAAATATTAATACGCAAAAGACACCTGTGTAATATTTTGTTAAATTAATTTGTTTAATTGGTGAATAGGTTTAATAGTGTCAGAGCCAAGTTAATTAGTCGTGATTAAATTAGCAAGACATCTAAACTCACCGACGACGTGCAGCGTCACGAAGAAGGACCTCACGGGCTGCGTGGAGACCTGGCACTCGTAGACGCCCGCGTCCCTCTGCTGGGCCCACTTGATGTGGAGGGTCCAGTCGTCCGTCTGCGGCGAGTGCGTCGCCTGGAACCGCTGGTCCGAGGTGTAGGTGTAGCCGCCCACCGTGAGGATGTGGAGGTCGCGGTGGCGGATCCACGACACCTGGAAAGAAGAAAGGAGATTTAGACGTGTGTTTCTTACATACTAGCATTTTCACAATAACTATTATTATGATCGACCTTAAGACGTCCACTCTTCAACACGGACTTCTCTATCGCGGATGTATGATAAAACAGAAATGGCACTCTCGATGAGCTAACTGATGGTAAGAAACGCCCATTATGAGACTGCACACATTACAAAGATATATGGTAAAAGTGGGTTTGAAGCGTCAAATATTTAAGATTATGAGTGTCTGCAAACACACGCATACAACAGGCTTGTATTTCTAAATGGGCTGGATGTTGCGTTTTAATTCTAAACCAAAATTATATAGAGAATTGTAATTTTGAATTCTAATATAGCACATAAGGCATAATAGGAATTTTAGACGTACTATACCTACTAAATGTGTGATCTGTGTCTACAAAGACCTCTAATTACGAGGCTTGGAAGCGGCCTGCGCCCACAATGGACCCGCGGCTTTGGCCAGGTCATCCGATCATATCGTTGATTTCGTTAGTTAGTGGACGTCCAACTTGTTGGTCTGCATGATGATTACTTCAAAAGTATACATAACATGAATCTCAATAATGGATATCGGATACTTTTTATGTTTTTGTGTTTAAATTTTGGTTATCAAAAATACTCTGGAAACTTTTTAGCGAGATTAAGACTTCAAAAAGCTTTCAAGCCATGATAGAACGAATTTATTTTTGGAGCTCATTATTCCAGTAAAATTAATACAAGTAAAAAAACTATAATTATCTTTTTTTAAGGTAAACTTTCAAACTGTCCAATCCCTCAGTGTAAATCTTGAAATAAGTTGTTTTTCATTTTACTTCAAGTTCTCAATAATGAGATTCCAAGTAAAAATGAATCCCACCATTTTAACATCCCCTCAAATCCATCAGAACCTATTTAAATAGTGAAAACCCTCAATTAACAATATCGCTTACCAACCCCCTGGATTTAGCTGGATGGTGTACCGTTAAACGAGAGCAAACAGCCGCACTATCCCATTATCCTAACACAACGGGCGAAATCGAATTTGAATAAAAGTCAACATCCCCGCGAGGCGGAATTAAAATCGAGGGTCTGTCGATAGAACGTTCTCTGCCCTTCTGGCGTAAAAGAGCGTATCTCCTATCTGCATGAGGAATTCGGTGGAGTTATGTCTTTTTATGAGAAAAGTAGTATCTAACGTATAATAAGTGGGTTCAGGAAGCGCTAGGGAGATTTTAACGTAGACTTTAAGAGAGGACTGTCATAAAGTATCCACGTACCTGTCTGTGGCAAATGCGAGGTGCTCGCTTGGTTTCACAAAGATTTGAACAGCATAATATATTTCTGAGATCAGAAAGAGTGTTACCGCGTATGTTATTCTTTGCATTTTAATAATTGTTTTTTTTTTTCTTTTGTGCTATTTTATATCATAAATTGCTTTGAAAAGATCGCTTCTTAGAGATTGTAGCCGTTTTTTTAAATTTCTGTAACATAATTGTATTTATTTTGGTGTCCATGGGTCAATGTTTAGGCAATCAATCAATCAATGGATAGTCCGATTAACATGAAATTTGATACACATAATTGTATTATCTGGGATATAATATATGGAAATGAACTCCAATGTGCAAACAATCATCTAAATAACCTAACCAATAAAAATGACATTTTAAATACCTGCTTTTTTGCCAACTGCACTGTATTTCATTGTCAACCATCTTAGTCACAAATCAGACTAAACGTTGAAGAGTACCTTTCACCAGGGCCACCAGAAGTATACTACCAGACTGTCGCATTGTAATCAAATTTTCACATATGTGTACAGAATTTCAGCTCAATCAGAAACTAGGAAGTGGATCAGATTTAACTTGCAAGATTTAATTGCAAACAACGGGACAGGTGAAAGTAAATAAAGGTTCTAAAGCGCTTGTATCGGAAATACACACTTTGTTGGTCAGATATTTTATTTAAATTTGGTAGGGTATTTATGCATAATATATTCTATGGCATGATAATAGTAGGTACATTTGGTCATACGTGAGAAACAAAATAGTACAACTTATTTCTTTCAATTTATTTGAATGCCTTCAAAACCCTCTAAATTGTGAAATTCATTCTAACACTTGTGTTATGCATTGAAATCGAAATCCAATTCGTAAAAGCTGGAATATGATTTTATATTTCTTAGTATAAGATTATACTTTCAATACTACTCTGTATCCAAGAGACGTATGAAAAATTGGATTTCGTTTTATCACAAAGATGTTTCATAAAAGGTTTTCATATCATATCTTTGCCACACTACACAGAGATTTTCTTGGCTCTTTTTCTAATGCACATTTTAACCCCCAATGCAAAACAGGGATTATTGTTTACTAAACGACGCCGATGTCGCTGTCACTTCGAGATTTTTAGCGTTTGACGTGATTTAAAGTTTACGTTGAACGTATGGTAAACGAAGACCGAAATCTTTAGGAATACCTACTGACAACATAGAAAAACAGACGGAATAAGGTCTTGCAATACTGAAGCATATTCTCTATACTGTACCTCGTGGAGTGCCTATTAGCAAGCTGTATCATCTATATGCTTTGAAGCTAAATTTTATCCACGAGGTGAGGTAACTGCCACATGAACTTAATTTAATACAAATCCTCTAAGACCTGAGTAAATCTTAGGCTTTGCCTCCCCGTAAATAAAATGAAAAAATATTTTCCTACCATAAAGCATTCTTCTTGGAGCCGTTGTCGAGTTGATATTTACTTTAATTTATTCTGGGACTCGCCACAAAGGCATTGTAAATAAAATCCTGGACCAGCCATGTTTTCTTTAATTAAAATTCTAAGGAATGGAAAGTAAACAGCATTTCGGGTACTAATTCTGTAGAGTTTAGATTTCGCTGATAGCGAACTCAAATGTTGAGTTTGACAATAAAAACTATAGTCGAACCAGTCAAACATATCGAAAGACTGCTCGCAGTAGACATATGACTGACCATCGGCCTCCATCTCACTGAATAGACAAAAGTTACAGAAAAACACGCTGATAGTCATAGAAAAAAAAATCAGTATCTGCTATCTTAACTATAGCCAATGAAACGACCACCAGAGGTGAATATAATTTACACCATAACAGCAAATCAAAAGTATTTTTTTATGTTCGAATGTTTGTTGTTTTTCTATAATCATTGCTTTACCAGTCACTTTAAGCAACGCCCGCTTTTTACCGGTCCACAAAAAATCAAACGCTAAAAATAAAGTAACAGTGGCAATTCATCCACAAAAATCCAAATCCGTCCGTTCATATTTTCTCCGTTGGTAGTCCCGTGAATAAAGCAATCAATCACCCATCAGTCGACTTTACCCCTATATAAATACAGATAATTTCTTATTGCGGCGGCCCCCGAGGACTTACGTTCAGCTTTCGATTCAAGAACTGTACTGGAAATACTCCATTGATTCGTGACACAGATTGCGGAGCAGATGAACCACTTGAGGGTTTACTGGTTCAAATGTTTCAATGGATAATAAGATGCTGATGGGTAAGCCCATTGTCGGCTATGTACATTTTGAATTAGGGAAATTTTGTTTTGACGTTGTTAATTTATTAATATTTATGGTTCTGTTTTTCAAAATAAATTTTAATACTGGAAACAGGTTTCAGTTGAGTTTAAAGAGTTTTTAGTTTTCACGCGGTAACCAAACTGCAAGCTTTATACAGCACTTATAGCATCCTTCACGATATTTTAACCAGATATCAAGATAACTGAAATGTCGTTTTGCATATTAAATGTGTACTAAATACAGATTTAATAGGTCCAGCTTTGATACCACGGCATGGCGTTTCCATAATCAAATCAGACAAAAATCAAATCTTACGTCCAATGAATGAGCCACTTATTTATAAAAAAATGTAAACCATTTTAAATGTTCTGACGACGATTTCTAAGCTTCCCAAAGCAGTTACGTCTCTAAAGCAGTGACAGTTCTTAAAATGCTCCTGTCAAATAACTCCCGCCATATTTACCAACGGTATTTCGCGTTCTATTGCACAATATGCATTTCCAATTTTCGAATGCGAATGAAAATGCCAAGTAAAGTTTAGAACGTTCGAGGACTCCGCGGCTTACGCTGCGCTGGGTTTGTTCTAAAGCGCATTGTATGAATGGATGGGAGGGAATGGATGGCTTGCTTGGTTTTAGTCTTATTAACGTTCAAGAATACTAATGATTATAACAGAAATGTAATAAAGGTCGAGTTCTAATGATTTACTTTACCACGAACTAGAAGCCTATCCTATGAGTATATGGGTTGCAGATTAAAGATATCCATTATTACAGTAGATTATTTACTATTAATCGTAATATTTGAAATATTATTTTCTACGTCTTTTAAACAGTTAAATTCATATAAACATTTTTGCTGAGCATGTCTTTGCTGACAGTATTTGCATTGCTATCCACCCTACATTATGTGAACCAAATTTTAAGTTAAATGGACCAATCGTTGAGTTGGATGCGGTCTTAGCCGCATCACTATAGGTTGTATTAGAAATTTTGATGACAAACACAAGTAGACGAGATTTCAATTCAATTAAGAACATATTTTTCTTCAAAATTGACTTGTGTGATTCTACACTAACAGACTTACATCCATTGCAAGTTAAATAAAACCTTGTAACAAAAACTAGAAACATATTCCAAGAACTCAAAGGTCCTAAAGGTATTAAACAAAACCCGAGAACATCTAAAATAAATTCAAAATAAGACAACAAAACATTTTCATAAAGGCCCCACTTTAACTACCTCCACTAAAACGCTGTAAGTCGGTTTAAAATATTCAAAGTGTACTTGCGGGCCCTACCGCAAACTCGTCAAAGGATGGACGTCCCGCTTAGCTGAAGGTCGCGTCCTCAAAGTTAGGGCTTGACAGTCTTTTATTTTACACGACGAAATATAAAACGGGACGTCACTGCTTCTGTGAGGCTGTCACGAAAGGGCACGGGTTGATTTGCATCGCAATGGCGAGACATAAGATGGCAGTACTTTAATAGATGCGTGAGAAATTTGTTGTTTTGAAGGGATATAAACTAACTAGCTAAGCATTTCAGCGATCGACAGAATTGAATAATGGATGCTGTGTAGCTTCGTAATTATGTACAAACTAGCTGTGCCCGCGACTCCGTTCGCGTGGAATAGTGACTAATTTTTCCCGTTATTTCCCACATTTTCCAATGTTTCTTCGGTCCTATTGGTCACAGCGGAATGTTATAGAGCCTAAAACCTTCCTCGATAAATGGTCTAAACAACACAAAAAGATTTTTTCAATTCGAACCAGTAGTTACTGAGATTAGCGCGTTCAAACAAACAAACAAACTCTTCAGCTTTATAATATTAGTATAGATTTGTCCACGATGTTTTTTTTCACCAAATCTTGTGGTTAAATTCGGTACTACGCATAAGTCCTATATCATTCAGAGATGGCCGAAATTAAAACCCACAACACTGTGCCAAAGAAGTGACTGGTATCATGTCCCTGGCTACACAACACCATCATTATTTTAATCTACACGTATATTCTGACCAGTAGAATGAGCTGAACTAACGCCTATAATTTGTTATCACACGGGAACTATGCATTTTCCAAAATAACCAGTAGCCTAAGTATGTTCTTTATTGAGATTCAAATAATCTCCATACCAAATTTCCTCTGATTCAGATTAGGTAACTCAATCATATCTTTATATGATTTCAGTATTGAACGCACGCAGCAGCAGGACGTGTGGAAAATAAGCCAGTCAGTCGCAGACGACAACTGCAAACCACATCCACGGAGCAAACAATCCTAGTTGTTAAAAAGTGATATATACCATGCTGTGCCTTCTAACTAAATTTAAGTGAGCTTCACGCTTAGAATTGACAGACAACGTGACGTTTTTAGCCTTTGTAACATATCGTGTCAATGCACCGCTGTCAGCACCATTAAATATCGTGACATGACGTCTGCGCTGCTTTACTTCGTGTCGCTAGAGTTGTGTCGTGAAGCTTGAATATTACTTACTTCATAGAGGTAGATATGCAAACTTACATAGATAACACTTAAATAGTTGAAGGCGTGTTGTCAACGTCAAGTCGTTTACTGCACTGCTGCTGTGGCACGCGAATGATATTGAAATAATTCTTCTCATTTACGACATTAGTAGGGATTCGGTCCCCGCTCTTATTGCTTCAGTTGGCGCGGCCGCGGTAAGCGTGCGCTGTATTGGATCCGATTGAGTGATTCATTAAGATACCACGACGCTCTATCACTGCCGCAATACTCGCAGCTCGCCTGCTGCACCCTGTTTCACATTCAGAATAATTCTACAGCTGAACTAAAGCCGTACAAAACTATGTATCGTGACACCACTTGGTAACTTCGCCAGCTTTCATATTCGCCAGCGATCTTACCAATCGGAGGTAAAAAGGTACAACGATGGACAAAACGGAAACAAAACACGATTACGGTTACAATCAATTCAGTAGATACCTAAACATGAGACAGACAATTACAATAAGTGTGCCAGAACAGAGGTCAAAATTCTTCCTAATTAGCGCGTGTTTCGGATTCTCCCCTGTTTGTCGCAAATCTCTAATTAGCCTAATTCCAATTATAAAACGTATTGTGTTCAAGGGACTTACTTCTTCAGAATTTATTAACTCGGCGACATCAAAGCAAATAACTTGGAATGAGGTTTGTGTATTGGTGTTTGTTTTGGTTGTTTGTTGGGTGAAATTATTGTGGATTAGAGAACGAATTGTTGTCCTTGTAAAATAAATACTAATCCGAGGTTAAGTTATTTTAGTTCCTGTAGAGAAAATAATATTATTGGTTTTCTGTGAAATAATAAATCGAGTACTATTAATAATATTACACTACTATATCAAAATAATTTAAGTAACTTTTAAAGTTAATTAAGACAACCTTGCATGTGATTTTTTACGCACTCTCTCCACAGTGGCCCTACTGGTCGACATCCATCTTATTAAAACCAATTGAGCACTAAGAACAGGTGCTAACTTACAAAATACATAACAATTTCACCAAGTTATAAATATGAGCTTTAAACAAATTGGTATCACTCTCGATGCTCTCAACCATTTTATTACTCAACCTAGCTTTTGCCCGCGGCTTCGCTTCGCGTTAAATTCTGGGTAACACTGAAGAGTTCTCGTAATTATTATAACACGCTGCTATAGATGATATTATTATGTCTTTCCATTTCGGGATAGAATGAATAGATTCTGGGCATTGGATACACGCGAACATACTACTTACATACAACTGTCCATGGGAAAAGCACGGCTTCTCTAGGTTTCAGACTCTAAGGCTCTATGCCCCAGCCACCTTTAATGTTTACTTTGACCTTACGCTTTGTTAATGGTCATAGCGAAACTAAGCTCAAAAGGAAATTGCAGCCTTTTTAACCGAAACAGGAGACACCATGAGATCTGTGAGAATTATCGGTATTCATGGAATTATTACATTTTCACCCTTTCTTAAGCCGGTTAAGATAGCCAGGTGTTGAAGATGTTACGGCCAAGCTGTGTGACATGAAGTCACGTCTATAACCTCGATGCATCCGAATTTCGCATAAGCATAACTGGGACACGCTGGGATGCCTAGTTTTAATTGACGCTTTTGTAGGGTTACACCTGATCGATAGTTCAAGCAGGCGAATTTAGAAACTCTACCTATGGGATCTGCATCTGCTGTGTTCCGTATCCATATCTGTGTTGTATCTCCTAGTACTTTACCTAACTATCACACATGGTACTTTACATAACTGACAACATGCTGTGTTAGAAAATACCTATATTAATCTAATGTTCAGCGTTATCGAAATTTCAACACATTTTAGCTACCTAAGGGCGCTGATTTTCATTCGCTCAAGATTAAAGACCGTTAAAAATTAGTTGTGGGAAAAATTCCAATAGAGAGATCTCTCTCCAGGCAGATGTTATGCCTGAGGACCGAAGTACACAGAGAGGAAGTTAGAAATTGCATTTATGCAACCGATCATCGAAATTTCGATAGCGGGATGTAGGATTCCATTTTTACAGTAGAAGTTCTACTACTTGATGATAGATGGCGCTAGTTGTCCCTACACCAGCCCCCCTTTTTAGACCGGAGGTCAGTGCGGAATCGCAGTGCAAGTCTGTGTTTCATGTTCCTGCAAGGGCCAGTTGCGTCTGCTCGAGCCGCGTTGGCGAGCGTTGATGATCCGCCGCGTTTATCGGAGAGCGAGTTGCTCCAATCCGATGCGATTGGCGGAATGAAAACCTAATGAGCTTGGTGTGGTCCACTTTGGATGCGTAGCTGGCTCAGTAGGTTACATACTGTAGACACAGTGTGGTAGTCTGACAGGAACTGCGTCGTTGTCGTGATGTAAGTTTTGGAAGGTAGTGTTTAAGTCCATACTCGAGGTCATCAACGTGGGAAAGATTCCAATAGAGAGATCCCTCTACAGGCAGATGTTATGCCTGGGGACCGAAGTCTACAGAGAGTAAGTTGGAAATTGTATTCGTGCAACCGATCGTCGAAGCTTCGATAGCGGGATTTAGGATTCCATTTTGACAGTAGAAGTTCTACTACTTCATGATAGATGGGGCTATGTGTCTCTATATCGTTAACTGGGAGTTTTTATAACGTAATAACTCCCTTAGTCGTTTCATTAAAACAAACAGACATATTTTACCAGACGTATTTATTAATAAAATTAAAAACACAAACTTAAAAGGTAAGTTTATTTATGTTGGTAAAAAACTTTTTTTTTAACATTAGCATTTATTCAGATATTTATAAAAATCTACCTACTGTACATACACTTTATTTAACTTAAAACTATTGTAAAAGCTCATTAGCATGCAAAAGCCGAGTCTACTAAAGAGCGAGATAAATCCAATGGAGCAACCGATGTGTCAGCTGTTGTTACAGTCAAGAAGCAAAGGAAACGATTATCATGGCTATACTAAAACATGGCTGTCACCAACTTGGTTGTATCCATATGACTTCATCACTCAGAGACTTAAACTACTAAGCTGGCGGGCCGAGAACCCACGTGAGTACAGCAACCTCATGATGTGGCAGGCGGTCGCAGTCTCTATTATGTCACTTATTGCCAGGAGCTACTCATTATTTCTCTATATACGACGTTATTCGTTTCCTCTGTGAGCACCAGAACAAATAGTAAAAATGTTAAAAAAATAAAAATCTCCGCTGCAAACGTACTACCTTCAGGTGAGTTTCGTTACATAATTTTGGTGGCGATAGGTTCTTCAGAAGCACAATCGGAACTCCAACTTTTAGAGTAAGAGTGTGTGCTGGTAGCCCCGAGGCGCACACAGAGTTCAAGAATTCTACGGGTACGTCTTTATAGTTCCAGGATTTACGGCAGTATTGATGGATAGGTATATCACCTGTTTCCCTTCATCTTCTAGTAATATGCGCTCATTAACAGCAGTTGCCTGGTAGTTTGTTGGGGTCAGTAAAGCCCGTTCAAACATCCAAAAATTCCCGTGGAGTAGGTACTATTTCACGCAGGTCTCCATAAACCGACAGGATGAGTTTATCAATACACGGCACAGTTTTACAAAGAGACTCCGGCAGTCGAATGGGTTACCAATGGTTTCCTGTCTTCCTCCAACTTTAAGAAGTATTTCGCTCGGCCACAACGTCGATCGTTTTAAGCAAGCATTTACCTCGTTGACTCTAGCACCTCGGGTCAAAACTGGCAAGGTCTGGCGGAAATCACCGGAAAAGAGAAGTGTGATGCGACCCACAGTGCGGGCCGATTGTCGTATATCTCTCGCAGCATTCGGTCAACTGCTTCTGACCGCCTTTTTGTGGCCCATTGTGCATTCCGCCCAAACGATAAGACAGCAGTCTTTGAATACTTTTGCTTTGTGATTATTTCGAGACATTACTATACCAAAAATATTTCTTCTTTGGTAAACGGTTGACATCTGACATCTATGTTGATATCCGTTGCCTGGCGACCCAATCCGGACCATGCGCATTAAATGCGCGCGTATTACGGAAAATAAGTTTTTACTATTGATAGTGCAATCAAATATTTTAATTTTCTTAATGTTTAGTCTCATTTGAATGTATTATTATTTTAGAAATGCTATTCTTTCCATTTAATAAGTGCTTAGCCTAATATAAGTCGTTGTTTTCAAGCATTTTACTTGTGATTTCTGGAAACCAAAAAAAAACTCTTTCAAAGCCAAATTATTCAATTTAAAATGTAAAAAGTCAATATTTTTATAGCCTATAGCCTGCCCAAAGGTGCTCTTAACTTATTAGTGAAAACCGCATTCAAAAATGTTCAGCCGTTTTCACGTGATGAGCGAACAACCAAACAGACAAACCGACAAACCGACAAACCGACAAACAGACAAAAATTCTAAAAATCACCAAAACGTATTCAGTGGTCGATTCTAAAGCCCCCTAAATAGTTTTTTCGTAAATATCTTCCATGTACAGACTTTCGACCCTCTCTTGCTTTATTATATGTATAGATTTTTCTCTAGTTTATTCGAACCACCCGCCCGACGTCTCTCAGCGAGCGATCGCACCGCAGAAATACATCTTGCAATATCACAATCGTTTCATTCTATAAACAATAAGCTAAACCGATCATTCGTATTCATTCGGCGTTCGAAACTGGCTGGGAACGGCTGCGTTTGTATTGGTATCGATAGCGGCGTCTGATTGGTCGAGACGTGCTGCCGCTGGCTCGCGGGACCCCGCGCGAAGTACGCGCCCCGGTGTAGCGACGTGCAAAATGTAGCTGCCAAATTTCAATGCATGAATATAACCTTTGATTCAAAGTGTTTTGTACTTCTTAAAGAAACAGTAAATATATTATTACGTGTAACCTCTTTGAAGACTTCCCGTAAAATACAATGATTCTACGCACGCCATGAAATTTTTGTAGGTATATAATCTATACTAATTGTTAATGGGTATGAAACTGAAAGATAGCATTTTCGAGTCTGGCAATGTTCAGTTCATAATGAAATGGCTAACATTTCAATATCCAAGCTTAGCATGTATTTAAATACATGGAGTATTAATATCGCATCGCCTGTCCGCTCTAAGAAATGTAAATAGCTTCGCTTTATATGTTAAGTGTATCTGATACATAATCCTCCTGTTTTAACATACACCGTATCTTGGTGCAGTACGGTCTGGTTTGTTCCATTTTTGCAGGGCTTTCATTTCACATTTTGTAAAGCAATGAGCCTCATTTCGCGCTGGGTGTAGTGCGGAGTATCAAAAATGAATGCAATGGCGTCTGATGCGCTACCGTTGCTAACTCAACTGGAATTCACTTGCGACGTAATAACTCGCTTTATCCACATTCATATCATAATTTCACAACTATAAGTTTAGAAGCAATAAGCAATTGACCTACGTTAAGAAATTTACCTAAGGTAGCATCTAGCGTTGCTCATGTCGAGCTAATCTCAACATAAAGACGTGAGTGTATCCGTTTATTTCTCTACAGAGATATTATGATTCAGACGTAGATAAATACCTTTTATTATGGATCAATCGCATAATTACCTAACGATTGTTTTTAAAGACGTGTCTCTCGTGCCGAACAAATAGTCAAGGCATCTATTTCTACTTCTTAACGGTAGCTTCAGCTGAAATAACGTATTACGACTTAATCACGATTTTATTTATTTACCTTCTTGACTTGCCTTGCCTTGCCCTTGACTTGACTTAACTTGCCTCGTTATTGCGACCGTGGTCAAGAGTTGACACTATAATAAAGATTAGATAGGTAAAACATTACATGGAATAACGTAATTTAAATTTCAAAATTCAGATATATTTCTTCACATATATCCCCGTAATAGCGCTTTTCAAAGTTAGTCTACCAGTGTTTGTTTTCATTACCAAGAAGGGTACAAAAAGAACACATTAAAACGCCACACAAAATATTAGTTTTCACATTAAAGTAATGTAGATAGATACGACAAATACTAAACGTAAAACAGGGTATAACCTGATGGATTTATCACTCATCTAAGAGTTAAAGTAAGGCTTGGAGGTGTCTTCAATCCGATATTTTGGATACAAGTTCTCGGATTTAACACAATACAGCAATGTATCACGCTTTATCTGATCAATTAACTTCCTACCTATTCCAACTGATAATGTCCAAATGCAAATAGTAACGCATCGACTCCGTTGAACATTTTACAGAACGGCATATGTTATACAGAAAATACCGCCATTTTTGCTCGTGATGATTAAAAACGATGACGTCATCATTATTGAAACGGTGTGTTTTGATCCATTTAAAGTCATAATATTTGTCATTTTAGAACAACATTACAGAAAAGGTTAATCCTATGACTGTGAACTGAATTAATAATCGTGTATTTTCAAAGTCTGTTGACAGTAAAATATTCATGTATTTTTGTTACAGTGCAGTGTAACTGCCAAAAATGTTATGCTACAAAAGTTACGATACAGAACTGATTTTATTTTGCAGTGCGCTTTTTTATCCTCAAAAAGTATTAGAGAATTTTGTGCAATTCAATGGTGCAAAATAATACGATTACACATATTTTCAAGCATCAAAGCACTATTCACAACCGATGCGCGCTAATAAAATGTCCATTTTACAAAGCGTGTATTGCATTTTTGTGCGTTTGTTTAGTCAAAAATACAAATAAGAATACAGACAGTGCATTTAAAAAAATAGTGTGGAGTGGGATAAACGAATGTATCTATTTGTTTCGGAACCAGTAAACTATTTAGAAAGTGTTTCAATTAAAACTATTAAATACCTATGAACTAGAAATAGTTTTCCTTTTTTGAATTCATGTGCTCTGCCTACCCCTCTTGGGAATACAGGCGTGAGGATATGTATGTATGTGTATGTATAGTTTTCCTTTTATTGTGTTAGAATTATGTGTAATAAATGGCGGTAGGTACGGTTAACGGTTATACTTATTTTATTAATACTATTGTATATTATAACTAGATACAAAGTCTACACGGTCTGTGTGGAGGTGATATTTCGGTTTTGTCATGTGTGGATGTTTTTGTTGCATGAAGGCTGCAGGTAACGTGGACATGATATACCACGTTTCAAACAAAAGAGCAAAGTTGCTATTTTCAACAGATAAAATACGAAGAAAAAGAAAATACCTAATTAAATCTCACCTTGACCCCCGTTGATGAAAACCGAACCAAAATTTGCAACAATAACTTAATCAGATCCCCAAGATTTCACGAAAAAAGATTACATTTTAATTTTCCCAGTAATTTGCGTAGAATAATAACTTTCTTAATTAATAAGTCGGTACAAAATTCAGTTTTGCTTCGCACCTATCGGACAAAGAGCTGGTAAATCCATTTAAAATTCATTTACCTTCGTAAGGATTGGAGCAAGTTTTACAACTATAATGAGTCGTGTAATTGAATAGAACTTGTTGAAATCACTTTCGCGTGCCCTTGCACAATAGAATTATTCGGTTTCAATTTTGACGAGCTCAAATCAGTTTTAGAAATAAAGTTATAGGAAACAATAGATAGTGGAGTGCTTTTGAGTGATCTTACAGAAAACCTCATCGCAAAAAGTTGCGACGGAGGCCAACGAAATCTGTAAAATACATTTTTAAAACAAACTTATAGACAATTTAATGAACAGGTAGATACAACGCGTCAAAGAGGCATCGACCAACAGGGTTAGCAATAGTCTCATTACTAAATTTTACAATTCCAATCATTTACAAATCACAGAACACTTAATAGTATTTTTTCAGAGTGAAAGGGAGAGTTTAGCCAGGAAAATGTAGGCGCTTTGGACGTACGTTCGATATACAGAGACGTAAAAGGGTGGCTGATGGAAGAAAAAAATACATAATTATCTTACATCCTCTTTTACGTCACTCGCGTCCACTAACCGTTCCTAGCTCAAACCATGCAGCACTTATCCTTAACTTATCCAATATACATGGAGCGTTGGTGATTTATCCTTTCCGCGCGACCGAGCACAAAGATATATGGATCAATTTCGAAACAAAAGTATTTCAGCGCTGAAAGCTATCGGAACTTTCAGTATTTAAAAGCTCGAGCTGCAAGTTTCGGAGGCGAGCAAAGCTCGAAGCTCTGGATATTATTCATATTTGAAAACTTTTGATGGAGATGTGTTTGTACGTGGTAAGTGCAAGCTATTGTAGAGAAACGGCTTGTGCGGCTGTGCAGGTAGATAAGTTCGGAAAGTTTCGGTTTTTAATTTGAAGGAACATTCGCATTATTGTAATTTTCGTCTAATGGTGTTAAACAAAAGCCTCCTCGAGCAATTTCCATTAAAAGCAATTTTAAAGAGCAACATTATATAACATCCTTTCCATCTACTCAACTTCAACTTCAACATACAAGCCCGCAAGGATATCGCTTCGTAATGAACAGCTCTCAAATGTGATACAACCAAGACAGTCTGCTATCTTCAAGGGTGCTCCACGGCACAGGATAGCTGCTGAGCGTTGCTTGCCAATACATTCACCAAAACATTCAATACCAATACATTCGGCAAAATTATCCTTGCAGATCTATCACAGAAGTATACCCGTCATAGTGATAAAGTGGCTTCTGCCTACCCTTGTGGGAAAAAGGTGTGACATTTTATACATAGGTATATAATTATGTATGTATGTCATAGTGACATTTCATTGTTCGACAAAGGAAACCTTTTTTACACATAAAACTACCGTGAGACTCACTCATATTGAAAATTAACGGATTAATCACGTTGTATATACCGAGATTAGCTCGACATGTTTCGGATCAATCCGTGATCCATCCATCATCTGGAGCTACGCGCCACGGCAGCGGACAGACGCGCACTGCGTGCAGCCGCTCTTAGTGTGCGTGTAGTCGCGCGGACTAAAAGGAAACCTTAATCAAATATCAATTGGTCCGAGTGTACATGCTCTTCGGTTCAGGGTTTTCTTAAATTAGTTCAATGTTGACATTATTATTTAACTAAAATACTTGTACATTTTAGAAGTTAAGTAAAATGTTAAGTATATATAATTTATTTGATCAATGTTAATCATAGTTATAGCTGTGGTTAAATTAAAATTTAGAGTAAACAGTTTACTATTCTCTGAATTAATTAATTATGAACCTTCAAAGAGAACACACTTACAGTTTAATTAGTATTTCGAGGAATTATCAAAGGAAAAGTTTGTTTCTATAAATGATACCAAATTCATTACTGTTTCAAAAAGTTTGGCCGCCAACTTAAAACTTTCTTGCAGTGTATGATAACAAAACACAAAGTTAAATAATTTTGCGTATTTTTTTTATCTACTTAAAACATCGTTATAACTTAAACCACAAACAACTGACAAACACAACAATTCTTTTGACTAAGTTACGCCACAGCCTATTTAGATAAAAGCCTCATGAAGGGCAACAGTGGGAACTGGTTTGGATACAATACTTTACAGCCGGATTCGTAGACTGCTACGAGCGGGGTGCGTAACGACCGCTATAAAAATATTTCATATAATATTAGTTGATATAACGCCCTTTCATATAATTATTGAATCAAATAACAACATTTGATATAATTTAAATATAATATAATTATTATTTCACATAATGATCATTTGATCGAATAATATTTCATATAACATCCTACTAGTATAATGCATATTTCATATAACATATTTATAGTATAATGTATATTTCCTAATGTATTAATTTATGATTATTAAGTTAATTTCATACACAAGTACACACCATAAAGGACAGCAACTTAGGCAGCAAGAAGGGTAAAGGGGGGAAGGGGGGGCGAAGCCCCCCAC
>BHDV01016466.1:0-53112 GCA_005406045.1 Adoxophyes honmai | reverse complement strand
TCGGTGCTAAACCAATTTTCATGACAAAGAAGAATGCTGGTTTATTATCATGTTTATTATTGGTTTATTGTCATGAAAATTGGTTAGGCACCGACTTCTAAAAATTGAAGTAACAGGTGTTCATAATAAAAATTATTTTTTTCTTTTCAGTTGGTTTTTGAAGGCGGTTCTTTTTTTACATAAAAAAAAATATAGTTTAAGTACTTAAGAACTTATGTTTTTTTTTGTTTTTCATTTTTTTTGTTTATTATCCTTAGAAAACGTTCATTGAAAACATACAAAAGAACTGTCTTTTTCTTGTTTTTGTTATTTGATGCGTTTTACGGCATTAGTGGTTCTCAAAGCATATGAACGTAAAAAATATTTAGTAAAATGTAAATGTTAACTACCTTATGAGATCTTGCTGGTCATTTAAGGTAGGTAAAGTAGATTAAGCTCTAACAAATTAAATTCACTTTAAACCTTACTACCTAATACGGTCTGCATCATAACAATTTTCATAATCCCGCTACTCCGCCATTCTAAAATAGACCCTATTTCACAAATTTTTGGGTTATTTTTATGGGAGGTGAGTTATAATTCAGCACATTACGACAGCTCATGATTCCAGTTACTCAAAGATACCTTTTTTTAAAAATGGCGGACAATGCGCCTTAATTACGTGTACATTAAATGTAATTTCGCGACGCCGAAATAAAATATTCTCATTTCCGCGGGTACTTCGTAAATAGCTTGAAATCTTAGGGTCTCCCCACATTAGTCGACGCCTTTTCGGCAAAATGCGGGTAGGAAAAGCTTTATGTCAACGCAATAAGGGCGAACAAGACGTCTATCGGCTCGTTCGACCGAGAATGGCGGAGACATTTCCCGTCTTGTTCGCCCTTATTGCGTTGACATAAAGCTTTTTCTACCCGCATTTTGCCGAATAGGCGTCGACTGGTTTGGTGAGACCCTTACGGGGTGAGAGTCGAGCTGGAACTAGAGCGATACAATGTGAAAATAAACAAGTTACTAATGCATGAATAAATCGTGTCTTGGATCTGAATTTTGACGTAAAAACAATATTCTAACAACTTATGTTATATTAGCACCCAGCCCCGGCTTTGCACGGGTTCAATTCTGATTTAAATTAGGACATAAAACACTTAAATTTATCAATTAATACTACTCTATTACGATTCAATTCTACTAAATTACGCAAACAATGTATACCTACCTATGTAAACTTATAAACTATGTATTTTTTTTTCTTGAATCACTTTATCGATAAAAAAACCACATCAAAATCCGTGACATAGATTTAAGGATCTAAGTATATTTATTTTATATGTATAGGAAAAGAAGCAGGATGCCGCTTTATTTTTTACTAAGTATGTAGTGACGTGTACTATTAAGGCGCTGCGCAGACGACAGACTTTTGTGCGATCGAGTCTGCGGAGCAATAAAATCTCTGAATGGCGCGCAGACAGTTTCCATTCAGAGTTTTTATTGCTCCACAGACTCGATCGCACAAAAGTCTGTCGTCTGCGCTGCCCCTTATGTATTTTAATTTCTTGTACAAGGTTGTATAAGAAGTGTTGTGAACGCATGAGTTGATGCTTTCCAAACTGTTGACGTCTATTGTCTATTGTTTGCAGGCGCGGCGTTTGGAGGTGTTTTAACCATTCACGAAAATTAAGCTAAACCTCGTAATTAGCTAACTAGATACAAGCCTATGTCGTTACAAATATAACATTATAATCTCAATTTTATAAATTTTTAAAATAAAACTAAAACTATGGCCCTAAACAAATAAATCAAGAAAATAAATAAGAGAAGAGCTAAAGATACTTATACATACAAAAACTGCTCTAAAGGATCGTTTGTTGACGTCGCCCCAGAAGCGTATACTTATCATTTTATATTTGAAAGGCGCAATAAAGATTAGGGCGGGCAGAGGGCGCTGTAATCGCCTGATGGATATTTTTGTAAATGAAAGCGAAAAGAACCTTTATTGGGTCCGATAGAACCCGTCGAGATAGCGGGGAGGAGCCTTGACAACGGCATAGCTACTTGAACTATACTTGGCGAGTTACTAGAATGGAGTATAATAATGTACGTCACATTCGTTAATGTTTGTTTTGTTAACAAAGAACTGTGAGATTTGAAACATAGGTAAGCGTGGATATTGATAGTTTAAACCATTAATACTCACCTCACTTCTCTTTGCATCGCGTACATCACACGTGTGCATCCCTTTAAACGTATTAAACACAAAGGTCTATCTCAATGATATACATTACTCATGAATAGTTTATGAATAAAACCGCCACAATGCGATTACAAATATGAATGGGGGGGGGGGAGCTTCTTAAATATTGTGTGTTTGTTTGCAACGCAAAATTGATTAAGAATGATTTGAAGCTTACGAAAAGAAAAAATAAGTTTATGTACATTGTACCTACTTCATAACAATCTTAAATCACATGTTGCAAATTGACGTCGCTTAACTCCTAATTAATCCGTACCTACGTCAAAAAGACGTTAATAATAACACGAAAAAAAAAAGTTAAAAAACGAACCTCCTAAATTATAAAACTATTTACCTACTCGGGCAAGTAGCTATTCAATGTGACTAGCGCAAGTCCTGTTCTCCTTCAAACGAGGCCCAGCTTATATCGCAGCCGGACGGAGGGACGATAGCCCTAAGCCGCACAATACGCACTATTCATCCTATCCACGACTTTCCACTTCCGACAAACTTAAAAAAAAACGTGGATTCGCAACCGAGAAGAATACTGAATTTGGCTTATTGTCGTTAAGTTACTTCTATTTAGACGCCAATTAAAGTTATATTATAGGGTGGCCAGAAATTTACCGTAATTATTTTAACCAGTGGCCGAGTTATAGGCGTCAGAAAATCCCCGTGAATTCTTTACCGGAATTTTGGTGCGAAAAAAAAAAGGTTAATATGAAATATTTTTAAGTCTTTGTACCCAGCTCTTAGTCAATCGCTTAGCATCGCAATGTCGAGTAGGAATAACAACCGCGGGTGCGGTGCGCGCCGACTAAACCGGGACTTTCCGAGTCGTATAAAATAGGCATACCACAGGGCGCATTGATTTGAAAAGCGATGAAACATTTGTATCCTACAAGGTCAATAATGTAAATTTTCAGGTAATTATTTTTCAGGGTTTTTCAGACGTGTATACCCCTGATAACTAGTTACATATTTATACCGTTAATATTTTAACTAGTTGTCAGGTATAAAATAATGAATAATGAATCTACAGTAACTCAAGTCCAGCTAACTTCGACATACATCATCCAGCCTACATACGTCCCACTGCAGGGCACAGGCCTCCTCTCAGTATGAGAGGGCTTGCGCTATAGTTCCCACGCGGGCCCAGTGCGGATTGGGAACTTCACACATAACATTGAATTGCTTCGTCGCTGTGTGCAGGTTTCCTCACGATATTTTCCTTCACGGAATAGCTCGTGGTAAATATCAAATTCGATATCGCACATAAATTCCGAAAAATTCAGAGGTGCGAGCCTGCGGGGTTTGAACCCACGACCCTCTGCTTCAGAGGCCACAGGTCGAACCGCTGGGCTACCACGGCTTTTTTCATCGGCTTCGACATACAATCGGAAGTTCTTTCTCTACTAAGGTAACGTTTGCACAAACGTAGACTAAAATAAGTACAAGGAAAAACGAAATCGAAGCAACACAAGCAACTAAAGCCTCAACATTCAACTACAAGCTTTTAAGTTTAAAGATACGGCCGCCATCTTGCACGGCCGTACATTACGGCGAGCGATCGCCGCAATAACACTGAAAGGCTCTGCCGGACACATGGCCGCGTCCGATTAGGTTCCACTGGTGCGTGACGCGGCACTTCCCAGCCCGCTAACATCGGTGACGTTGCTTGGATCAAGGTTCTAGTTGCTAACCGACGACACGCGACATTTGACGAAACCTTTTTCATATCTCGACCGTTTTAAGAATATCATCTACATATATACTGATCTTTTTGAAATTTGTTGAACATCGAAACCCTCGTGCCGTCTTTATTCACCGCTTTGCCGCCATTGACACTACTCGGGTCTTTCGCTCTAGCTTCTCCCACGACGAATTCTAAAATGTTCTGTCCAATTATTTTAGTTTGAAATGCGTTTTAGGTAATGTAAGCAAAATCCTCGAGCCGCGGCACTGGCGCGTGGTCGCCTAAATTGAATTAGAGTTAAATTGGAATAACAGTGCAGCGGTCTGTTGTCCCAGCTAACCGCAGACGTCTACTATCTAGGTCTACGGGAATTACTATCTATATTAAATCAACTTCAGGTTTCACGTTTAATTGAAACTGTTAAAGAGCAACTTACTAAACTTAACGCATGTTGTTAAGAGTCGCTCACTAAAATCCAAAAGTCACTAAAATACGCAAGTGACTGTTGCTGCGTCGATTTGCAGTTTCACAATTTCAATTTCTTAGAGTAGACGGCAGAGTAACGATTGGCAGAATTTAAATACAAAACTTGCTCGTTTTGTTTAATAATAATTTGTCAGAACAACAATACAAAGACAAGGAAAATGCACTATGGTTAATTCACCATACGAGAACAAAGTCTTGTCTAAGAATATTTAAGTCTCACTTACCCGCATTTTTTCACATGAAAAATGTTTTTACTCGTGAGGCAAAATAATATTCCAAGACTAAATTTTATTCTCATTCGTTAATTACAATTTACTTCATATAAAAATAATAAAATAATGTTTATTTTAATTAAAATATTACCCCAAAGATTCAATGTAGACATAATACATACATACATATTCTCACGCCTGTAATCCCAAGAGGGGTAGGCAGAGCACATGAATTCAAAAATCCAGTGCCACGTTTAGCAATAATCATAATTTAATTTTTCTACGTTGTATAAAACTTAGGAGTGACTTTTATTCTAAAAATATCTAAACTTGGCAAATATGCTTTGTACTTGTTTTGCTTGCTGGTTTTTTACACAGGCAACATTTTAACCCGGTTTCACTCCTTTACTTATTATGCGAAATCCCACCGCGAGCGAGTTATCGACACAATATCAAAGCAATACCGTTTTTAAAGGTCACTGGGATTGGGCTTGTAGGGCAAAGGTTGTCAGGGCGTATCGATTCAATAGGAATTTCTGCTCATATTTGTAACGCAATATGCTGAGAATTCCCTTACATGTGAGCCTGTAACAAATTCCACAATCTGACTAATGTTTGACCTAGTCTTGCTGATGTGTTGTCTATACGGCGGTTGACGCGAGGTGACCTTTTGTGTCAATGTGGACGTAATTGGAATACATCGAGAAGCATTGGATGATATATTACGACACGATTTCGTTCCAATAGTCCGTTGTAACATATTGCGGCTGTCAAGAATATACTGGTTCCATGGTTACTACGTACGCAAACTAAAATGCTGTTGTCAATGTACGAATAATGCAATAAAACAAAAACAGTTAAGTAAGTTCGTTACTGAGCAATGAAAATAACATGCTCCGGCAGCAGAAGTAAAATTAGACGCGCACTGCGCGTCTCCACTCCTTCTACGCTATAATGACAGGTGTATTCTATATCGCACGTGTCCCGACTCACGCCTTGCTGTGCTAAGCTAAGATGAGAGGTTACCATTAGTGCAGAAACTAATATAATTATTTCTGGCAACATATCCGATTACGAACCAAAAATACCCGTTTGGTGCAATATAGTGGCGTCAGTAAATGTATATTACCATTCTTCATACCCTAACACAAAATGAGTGTATAAAGATACTGAAAGAAAAGCAAAAGACAATTGGGACCAGATTTGTTTTGGCTTCAGCCACTTTGGAACTCCGCTCACGGCCTAGACAAACCCGGGCATAATCAAGCATCGGCATTAAAATAAACGCGTGTACATACTGGAGATGGCGCCGGGTAGATTTACATAAGCCCTTGAGGGGGGGAGGCGTGATAATAAAGTTCGGTAAGATCGCACAACACCGCGGCCGGAAAACTGGGGCGGCGTAGGGTTGGCCGGACCGCCAGTTTTGACACGCTCAATGACGTTTTTTCTACTGAAGTGGGAACGACGAGATGTCAGGTTGAAGTTTGAAATTCGGCAAAGTTGGAGCAAATTTTAGAGAATTTTCGATTTGTGATAGTAGTGGAAAAAAGTATGAGGAATCCTGGACACGAATGCGAATCAGTTCAATTTTGTCAGGGAAGTTTTCAATCAATATTCGGCATGTAACCAGCCGTGAAACGTATGTAAAGCTGGATGAGAACAATGACTATAATGATAGATTTTACTTTTTATAAAGTTTGAGCAGTTGAAACAATTTAAATAAAAACGAAAAGAGTGTATAGAAGAAAGGCGAAAAAACTTTTTCCTCGGCGCCAACCCTACCCGGGTGCGGTCACCGCAGGATTTATCTCCGTCCTTAACTCAACTTGTTACCAACTGGCATTAGCGCGTTGACACTGAATTCTACACAATTCTACATAATTCTACGTAATTCTGCGTAATTCTGGAGCCGGTCAGTCCCGCCGATAAAGCCGGGTTAAAGCCTTAATCAAAACTTGGAGGCGACTAATAGTTTTAACAGCGGGTAAGCGTGTAAGTACATGGGCACGCGGGCTCGTGTTCGGAGTAGCTGGACATGCCTTTTATTACCAGCCTGCTCAGTTCTAGACTGGACCTTCTAATTTGGTATTTTACCTTACTACCAAATTCAAAATTATTAATTTTATCCTCCATTAAGCTTATTTTTAGTAGCCCTAAGCCAAGGTTCTTTAGTAGATACTCGAACACTATGCAGAGTTTGATTCCTCCTTTGTGACCATTTTGCGTACTTACGTAAACATCTTACTCTCCGTTTCTAATGTATATGCTTACTTAGTATTTTATGGACTCAACTAAATAAAAAGGTATTTTTGTTTACAAAGTCAAAACTGTTGTCAACGAAATTTAGTATCTAAGATCTAACATTACTTCAAAGCACTCATAATGTGTATCGTGTGTTTGTTCTATGATATGTTTAAAACATGCAATACTACAATGAAACGAAAATTTAAGACTTTTTGAAAACTTGTTGGTATTATCCAGAATTTTTATCACCAAACACGTGTCTTCGTCTTAGACGACTACTACTGGCAAAAACATTCTTACTTCGATAACCATTGGACCTTCATAAAGATTCCTAAGTTGTGCCTCAGGGAGCAATTTTAGGACATTCACTTGAAATTGTGTGCATTAGCTATCCCATTGGAAACAGAAAATACTAAACAAATATAAATTCAATCTTAGGTGCCACAATTCATTTTTTCCAAAATCTTAGATATATAGATAAGATACCTTTGTGAAACGAAATCAAATCAAAATAAAGAAATAAAATCAATTGGTGTAAAATAATCTACAAAGAAACAACAAAATTGACTCGACCACGGAACTTATTCAAAGGCGACTCTTCCAGTAATAAAGTAGGCTAATAAATAGCATACACGCGGTACATAGCGCTATGTACGCCGGATCGGTCCCCGGGGCCCCATCGCCAGGCCCCGTCCTCGGAATTGCACCAATATTTCTTTTATGGAAAAAACAAGAGTTTTCATCCCTTTAGGAATCGAGTTTTTAATAATCTTTATTGAATGCCAACAATGTGCGTGAGGAACATTTTCATTTTGTTTACGACGTTATTATTGTAACTATTTAAATACAAACACACATCGGGATCCCATTGGAATGCATAGTTTTATTTAGACTATTATTGTTTCGCATAATTGATTTGGCATAATTAATTTTGGCATAACAGTACTTTCGCATAATAATACTTTGGCCTAATACTTTTTTGGCATACTACGCTAATAGCATAATTTCATTTGGACTAATTTGTATTGGCCGAATACACATTACGCATACTATTATTTGGGCTAATAATTATTTGGCATAAATGTCACTATGCATAATTTAAAAACTCAGTTTCGTTGTTACCATGTATTTACTATTATTAGGTTAGGTTAGGTTAGTATGAAATCCAGGCGCGAAGCGCCAAAACATCACGGAATAGTTCGCGGACCATCATCGACATCGATTTAGTTCCTAAATAATACATAAGTATGCATAGCATTGGTATGAATAGCAATAATTACTACGAGCCATTAGTACAAAACTTTACTATTTTTTGGCATAATACTGTTATGCATATTGATATGATGCCATTTGATTATTATGCCTATTTATGCTTATGCTTATCGACATTAGTCTTGATGACAATTATGCTTCCTGTATTTATGCTTTTTAATGTTATGCGTTAAAAAATATGCGTAATGATGATTATGCAAAAAACAATTTCGGCGAAAAGTGTTATGCGAAACAATATTAGACTAAAAAACTTTATGCCTTCCAATAGAGAACCACACACATCACGTCCTTATTTTCAAAAGAGGTAGGCAGTGCACACGAAACGCTGCATAGACAAAACCATGACTATTTAAGCCACTTCTAGCATATTTTTAGGTTTCAAGTTAAGATTTATGAGGTACAATAGTGACAGCCTGTCGCCTAAGATATATTATATCTTAACCTATTTCCATAATCACTTTTTACGATATCCACGGAATAAAATTGAGAGGTGGTATTTTAAGCCCGCCACCACACGTACTGAAGGAAAGATAAGTTGTGTTATTTAGAGAGAAAATCTAACTTATCCTAACAAACACAAAATATCAGTACATTCAACAGCTGCTATTTCTCTTACAACCTACTTACTGAAAAAAAAAGTATTTGAGCAAGTATCTACAAATAATACAAACCAAATTGACAATGATGATGGTGATTCTACTGACAACTTAGACAAAGAACCAAACTCGCTTCCAAGTTGAGCCGCTGAATAATTTACCCGCGCTTCAAACTCTTCAACTGTCTCCCAGTAAAATGTTTTAGTGTAATAGTTGTTCTAAGTGCACTCAGACGCATTCACTTCCAGCCTTCGCGTTCCGGACAAAGTAACGTAGACACATGCTCAGGACAGACATGTACCTACTATTGTATTATATCGTAATATTTATATTTTTTTGCGATAAATAAAATCAAAACTAGGTCAGTATTGGTAAAAAAAATACTAATTATTAATGTACCTAAATTTAGTAAGTAAAATTTGTGAGTAAAATTTTAAAGGAAATCAGTCCTATAGTTAGTTTAAATACTACAAGAATTCATGATTCTTAAACTGTTGTCTTAATCATAATATTTGTAAATAGTGAAATTTTCCATTAGTTATTACCTAAATTGCTGCTCCTCTCTACTGCTCATAGGTTGGCTGGTAGAGATCCCTTTTGGGATAAGTCCGCCTTTGTACTTTGTTCTAATTTTTTAAACCTGTCTGTACCCTTTTAATTTTCTTTTGTACAATAAAAAGTTTTTTACTTTCCTTACTTTACAGTTGTGCTGCGCGGTTTGTGCCGCAACGCCGGGCCTATTCCTCAGGGAAACCGTGGGAGCAATTTTGGATAACAGAAAGTAGTTTAGGTATGAGTTCTTATTATGTTAACCAAGACAAGTCTAAGTCTAAAAGCAAACATTCTTCCTGGTACGCGGAAAATTTGTAAATGTTACTTTCCTGGAGCAAGTCTAGGCATAAACTAGACTAGACAAAGCGGGCAGCGCCCTCTAGCAATTAGCACCGTAATTATTTACGCCGCCGCACCGTTTGTAAGCGCTAGACGCTTCCCTCTTTATTTTAGGGCTAGAGTACTTTCAACTGGTTTGAGACTGCACTTTGTGACGGAAACTATTGTCAAAATGGTTAAAAGACTGAAAACTGAATATAAAAGACAGCTAAGTACTGTTGAAACACACGTGATCCACATAAATATTTTGTTATTTTACAAAATAATACATTTCAAAGTATATTAACAAGCGTAAAGTAGTCAAGAAAGTAATTTAACGGATAAACTAATATAACTGGTATTCTACAAACAGTAAGCAAAAGTCAAGTTTTCACTTATGAACATTTTATAAGTTTGTAAAATTACAATACAATTTCATTTTGTACGGGAACTCCTTAGAATATGAAGAAAAATAACTCACAGAATCCACACTGAGTGTCCGATACGCACTTGTCCAATTTTGAAAATTCTAATCCTAAACTTTCCCTACAAAGCCCTTCAAAATCTACCCTTTGGGTCGCAATAAGATATCTATTAGTGTCCGACCGAAACTGGTTTTGCGGCCGAAACCGAAACCGAAACCGAATGTTCGGCAGTGGCTTCAGTTTCGGCCGAAACCGAAACCGAAACCGAAACTCACGTGGTCAAGTATAAAGTTCCATAAAATATTGAAATTTGGTGGTTTCCGCCCGTGGCTTCGCCCGTGTGGAATTCGGTTATAGGGCAAGAGTACCGTTTGTGGCCACCTTAGGGCCGGCGCTGACTGCCGGCATGGCACGGCGTGGCAAAGGATTTTGTTACTGATCTGAGAAAAGCCGCGGCATGCCACAGCGTGCCGAAGCATTTCACGGGTTATATTTTTGGATGCTGCGGCACGATTTGCCGTGCCGTCCTCTGCCATGCCGGCAGTGAGCGCCGGCCCTTAGCACCATTTTTGGCCAGCTGATATTATAATTAATTTACAAAAAATCACAATACTAAAACCATATTTTTATTATATTTCTATCAATTCATTTGTAATTGAATCGAAATTTTATTTTTTGTCTATAAAAATTTTGTTTTACTGTTTATTTAAACAAAAAATGGCCACAAAGGGGTCGGTGGCCACAACCGGGTCACCTGCCCTATTGCGGTATAAAGCGAACATTCCCTCGGGAATATAAATTGTTTCGGGGATAAAAAATACCCTATTATTTAATCCAGACTTCTAACATTACGTCTGCAAAGTTTAAAGCAACCGGTTTTGTAGTTACGGCGTGAAAGCGAAACAAACAAACAAACTCACTTTTCGGTAAGGATAGTAAGGATAAGAATTGTCTAATTAATAATTTTAAACAAAAAAAAACCGACTTCAAATTAGCATTATTTTGAAAGTATTCTGTTTACTGAATGTAAATTCTTGACTTCATCAACAAATTACCGAAAACACCGTACATGTCCCTATAACATTTGAATAGTTCCCTCGATTTCTCCAAGATTCCATCATCAGATCCTGATTTCGTGCAAATGGGACCAATTTCGAGTTATACCCTTTCGATTAAAAAAAAAAATTTGAAAATTGGTTCACGGGTCTCCGAGATATCGAGTAACATACACAAAAAAAATGGTCGAATTGAGAACCTCCTCCATTTTTTGAAGTCGGTTAAAAATAAAAACATTGTTTTTGACTTATTAAACAAACAAAACACGTATTGACACGTCTACACGAGCAAATCGCACTGATTTATGTAGTTGCCGGCGGACCGGAGGAGTCAGGCGAGCGACGCCATATTGCTAGCTGTGCCGAGCGCGCACGACGTTAGCCGAGCGCGACCCGAAGGTACGATGTTGTAAGTTTCGGCGCGGCCGAAAGGTTCGGCCATTTTTGGCCGAAACCGAAACTCAGGCCGAAACTTGATTTTTTGGCCGAAACTGGCCGAAACCGAAACCGAAACCGAAATTTCGGTCGGACACTAATATCTATACCCTGTGTATTGCCTGTATCACACAAAAGAGCGCGTCTCCGTATAAGACCGAATGGACATACGTCGTTTTGGATCAGCCGAGCGCAGGCTCTCAGAACGACAGTTTCCAACTCCACAGCTTTTGCCATCACAATCCCGTATCTCCCGACCTGGATGCGAGTTTTATCTTTATCTGCTCCGATGGCGAGATAAAAGGGTTTCGGGCGAAGTGTGCTCGCAGAGAAAAAATATTCACATTCGTGTAACTTCGGCCGTTGTCGGATCAGTTGACAATAAGGATGGTTCCAATTTGATACGGTAAGGGGTTTAATTTGTTTTTGTAAATGCGAAGTTGCGTTTCTTTGCTGAATTAGGTATTAATATGTTCAAAATTTAAGAAAGTATGTAATGAGAATTTAACCTACAAAAGCATTGGTTGTGATTTTGTACCTACAGTGTTCTTTATAGAAATATGTTTATAGGTAATTAAAATATAGCAAGGACAACGGCAGATGCCGCGATAATGTTGGACGTTTGTTTATCAGTTTCATTAAGTAATCACGTTACATTATATAAGGCATTTTGTCCTTAAGTGAAAGAATTCTAATACCTAGATTTGAGGTCTATCCATAAATTGAGGCTTTTTCTTCCTGTTTCATCTAAAAATATTCCTAATACAACCAGCTGCGTCTAAAGAAACTAACCTCGAAAATAAAATACCACAACCGATTATAAGAAACTTTATTACACTTTGCCTGATAACACGTAAACTTTGTCTGGCTCACAAGTGGCTACGTATTCTGCGGGCAGGACATGAACCCTACAACGTCCCGCCAGGGTTGAATCTTGTGCACTATGTAGGACGGTCCCTTGCGAGCGTGACCTAGAAAAAGGCGTGGACGGCCCTGAGGTCACTCGGTTTTTGCGTCAAGATTAATTTGGCCGCGAGCGCGTACACGCGTCTCCGCCGACATATAAAAAGGACGAGCCTTTATAAAGGACGTTAGTGGTGTCCTTTTTTAAGCCCGAGGGCCTGTTTCATGTAAAGTATTTTCTGGTGATGTATTATGCATGTATGACCTAAAGGTCTGCGTGGAGCTTGAGATCTAACATGCTGAAGATTATTATGAGGTTATCGGAGGAATCGGGACTAATAGTAATTGCTAAAATATCTCAGACGGTTGTTGGACGGATAGTTTTAGCCGCGGGGTAAGACATAGTTTACGTTTTAATCCCGAAAAAAAAACAGAGTTCCCACGGGATGGAAAATTAGATAGTTGTGGGTGAATAATCCAGGCACATTTTTGACACGGCGGAGTAGTTATTGCCGCTGTCAACTGTTATTTACGTCTTATTGTAATTTTTATACTATAGCTGACATATCCCCCCATCTGTTACACAATATAAAACATTGACATGCCTTTTAATCTGGATGAAAAAAAATGTTAAAGCTCTGATTTCCAATTTTGGTGGGCTGTCCGGAATCCATTTTTACTATAATATCATTAATTTGCTAAGAAACCCATGTGTAACACGAAATAATTTTAACCGTGGCAAATTCTTAATTATTTAAGGAACATTATAAATAAATATCACCGTTGTGAGTTCGGTTATTGTGCCCAAAATCATACTTTAAACAAACGTCCGAGCGCGCGATCAAATTTTGGTGGACAAAGTTCGACTCGTTCTAATTCGCTTCTAAACGGCCCAGGAAGTATTGGCTTATCCTTCCGCGTACCTGCCAGTTACACTGCATCGACTGACGGTGAAAGCGGTCTGTGTTTGTCACTGCGTTTCCGTTAATCACGTAAGAACCCAATTTTGGTCCAAAGGGCGTCAAAAATTTTCCAATTTTGGTGACTCTTGAAAAAAATGAAAGGTGATTGATTACAACATGTCTTTTAATCCTAATTTGAGTGATTTAGGGTTCTTTTTAACGGAAGTAGTCTGAATTTGTTATAAATGTAACAAGTTTTTTTTAGACATTTTTTTTATCCCCGTTCCAATTTTGGTGGTCAAATTTTGGTGCTTGTTTCGAGCGACCAAAATTGGGAAACGCTACGAAAGGTGTAAAAATAGGCGTATTAATCATTTTTATTTGACAGTAATTTTAAGCGAAGAATTAAGAAGAAAAGAGAGAGAAAGATATCATATAAAAATAAAGGGAAAAAATTGCCACCAAAATTTAAAAATTGCCACCAAATTTGGCAAAAAAACTACACTTGTTGAAATTCACCCTTCTACCCAATTAGAGTCGCGGGCAACAGCTACTTCTAGCAATACTTACTACTGTAAACTATTCTTTATGTATCACATTTGTATTGATTACGCCCAACTAATTATATTACTACTAGCTGTGCCCGCGACTCCGTCCGCGTGGAATAGTGACTAATTTCCCCCCGTTTTTTCCACATTTTCCAACATTTCTTTGCTCCTATTAGTTCTAGCGTAATGTTATATAGCCTAAAGCCTTCCTCAATAAATGGTCTATCCAACACAAAAATATTTTTTCAATTCGAACCAGTAGTTCCTGAGATTAGCGCGTTCAAACAAACAAACAAACTAACTCTTCAGCTTTATAATCCTTACTAGTCCTTACTAATCCTTACTTACTTATATATGTTATGTTTGTTTGTTTGTTTGTTTGTTCCGCTTTCACGCCGTAACTACTGAACCGATTGCTTTGAAATTTTGCAGACGTAAAGATAGAAGTCCGGATTAAATAATAGGGTACTTTTTATCCCGGATAAAATTGATGTTCCCGAGGGAGTGTTCGCTTTATACCGCAATATAACCGAATACCACGCGGGCGAAGCCACGGGCGGAAAGCTAGTATTAGTATATATTGCTTACGCCCAACTAATTATATTACTATTACCAGAATTTCTCTACCTTTCGATTACTCTCTCGCTAGCTCTTTTTTTATGTGTTTGTTACTGTCAAGACAGGATGTTTAAGAGAGAAAATGTTAAGGAAAATACGTGAAAAATAAGAAAATGTCATCTTATAGTGCTTGACACAAAATCAATAGAATTCACGGCCAGTAATATGTTGCCTATATCCGTGTCAGAATACTTACAAAACCTTTGATACAAGCGCCAGGAGAGATAACCTAACCAACAAAAATTTCATTTTCGATCCAAGCTCTTTTTTGCTGACTGAACTTTTTGTGAACTGTACTTCATTGTCATACATCCTAGATTAAGTGCAACAGATTTCAAGTCAATCAGATCAATCGTTGAAGAGTTCCCTCCATCGGATACTGTCCCGGCTGGGCCAGCAGAAGTCTACTCTCGAAATATTGTATTGTCATCCGATTTACACAAGTGGCAAAATTTCAGCTCAATCGGTCTATTGGAAGTGGTTTGAATCTTCCTTGCAAGATTTGTAAACATACGAACATACATACAAAAGTGAAGTTAAATAACGTCGCTGTTCCTGCAGAAATCGCTATGTGTTTTTAACCAACTTTTCAGGAGACACAAAAAACTGATTTCCTCATTAACCATGTATGGAAAGTTAGTAATTTTTTTTTTGTGCTATTGCCTTGTGATTTTGTACATGAAATGATAATTTTTTTAAAAAGATATAGTGAAAACTGAATTTTATACGCATAGAAAAACCGAAATTTGTTACATAGCGATAAATATCTCGTACTAAAATATCGCTATGTGCCGAAAAACACATAAGTCGAACGCGAACGACACGATCGAATTAATTCGCTATGTGTGCTCCGAAAGACACATATCGGAACAAATTTTCGCGTGATATGAATATGAAACGGTCCTGCTATGTGATTAGTGACACTTAGTTATTTTTAAGGAGTTTTTAAGGGAACATTTTGACATACAAACTTCACATGGTTATTTTTTCACATGCAGAAATAATAAAGATAGCTTCACGCCGTTTTTAGAGCATACGTATATGGACCTAAGGTTCAAAATGGCATAAAAAACCAAAAATCGAAAAAATGCACATAGCGATTTTTGTAGGAACAGCGACGATAAAAGCTTGTAAAAAACTGAAATTTTTGTACACCATTAAATTTATAAGGCATGAGAGTAATAAACACTGTTTTTAGGGTTCCGTAGCCAAATGGCAAAAAAACGGAACCCTTATAGATTCGTCATGTCTGTCCGTCCGTCCGTCCGTCCGTCCGTATGTCACAGTCACTTTTTTCCGAAACTATGAGAACTATACTAATAAAACTTGGTGGGTAGATGTGTTCTGTGAACCGCATTAAGATTGTGACACAAAATTAAAAAAAAAGCAATATTTTTTTAGGGTTCCCCATACATAGAACTGAAACTCAAAAATTTTTTTTTCATCAAACCCATACTTGTGGGGTATCTATGGATAGCTCTTTAAAAATGATATTGAGATTTTTAACATCATACTTTTCTAAAGTGAATAGTTTGCGCGACAGACTCTTCCAAAGTTGAAAAAGTTGTGTCCCCCCCCTCTAACTTCTAAAATAAAAGAGTGATAAATCTAAAAAAAATATATGATGTACATTACTATAAAAGCTATCAACGAAAATTGGTTTGAACAAAATCTACCAAGTAGTTTTTTTTTTTTAATAAAATTAAAATTTATAATTAGTTCGAAAATCTGTCACTAGATGGCGTTGGCTGTAAGCTACATCGCGGTATCGTACTTACGTATCGTTTACGGAACCCTCAGTGCGTGAGTCCGACTCGCACTTGGCCGGTTTTTTATATAATATTCAATATTCAAGGGTAAGGCAAGTCTACGTCTGTCGGGTTAGGCTAGTCACTAAATAAATTCTTTGCGCAAAATATTTTAAACAACTTGAAAAAAGATGAATAAATCCGATAAAGCCCTTCTCATTGAATAGCATAACCAAGGGAAATAGAGATTAATTTTTATGTTAGTTCAAAATTCTATGGATATCTAAATTCATTATTTCTTCAGCGCAACCGCCATAACGATCCTGGTTTCTGATTAAAACCGACTGAATAGCGAAAGGGAGCTTTACATTTACAACGTAAACACAAAATTGTAATCATGTTCCATCTTGACGGGTCGGTGTTGGGTCGCTGGCATCGATCGGGGCCGCTGAGAGATGGGCTCGGGACTCTCTTACCGGATACCGGTTTTAAATTCAATACCGGTATTTAGAAAAAGTACACGAAAAACTTGTCGGGATACGCACGCTGGAGATCACGAATAGCCCTAAATTGAACATAATATCATTGCCACCAACTTGATTAAACAACTTACAATAGTAATACATTTTTGGATTTTCAAGTTATTGAAAATGCAGTGCAAATTTAATCACAACAGACCATCATCTATAATAATATATTTCATCGTATAGATTCTTATAGATCCGATAGATTTCACTCGCTAATTGATTTCTTCTTTTTGGTTGGTTGATACTTATTACCCCTTAAAATGGCTCCAACTATATTATACAAAACTAATACTGGCGATACCGGTATACCGGAAGCCAGTTTTAACCGGTTTGTCTGCCTTCCCTCTGGTCCCACCCCGATTTTTATCAGCCCTACGCTCAGAGATGGCCTATCGCGGCGAGGCCGGAGATTTAAACTAATTAACACTGTTTGTGAATTCGCGCGGAATACGTTATTTCTCCCGGGAATTGCGTAGCTTTGTCCAACTTTTCGGCATGTAAGTGCATAGTGCATCCAACAGAAAAACAAGCGTCGGACTCAAAACGGAAAATTCACGCTTTTATTTCAACAACTTCTGGCATAGTTTTAGGTTTGCAATGATGGAAGAGGTACAATAGTACAAGTTGCTAGTCTGTCACCTAAACCTATTTTCTTAGTCGCCTCGTACGACATCCACGGAAGAAATGGAGAGGTGTTATTTTATGCCGACACCACACGACAATTATATGTAGGTAACCAATATTTCAATGTTACGGCAATTGTGTAAACATGCTTCTCTTAATAGACACATGTTTGGTATTTTCCCCACATCTACTAAAAATATGTAGGTACGTAAACGTATGGAATCGCAACTTTTAGAGGGACTGAGTTGAGAGTTAAAAAAAGTCAGATTCCACAGGAATATTGATAAAGGATGGCATCCCTTATGTACATTTTTCCAATAATAGGGAACATTTCTTTAAATAGAGGTCTACGCCTACGCACTGGATTCCTTAATGTCACTGAAATAAAGTAGCAATGTACTAGTATCACTATAAAGCTATCCCACGTACGGCTGACGTAGTGTACAATAAATTGATATTGACACCCCGTAATGGCCGCTTAGGCTTGACAGACAGACGCATTTGTCATGCCCGTCACATAGCGGTCGGGAAACTATTTTTACTCTATTGCCATCCTAGTGCGGAAGTTGTATTAAAATATTCCAGACGCCCAGGGTTCTGGGATCCTGCAAAGCAAAAACGCAAGGGTTATGGTAAGCGATTGCCATCGGCAGGGCCAATGCACTGTCAGAAAGGTATCAAGACATCAATACCAGAAAGATTGCAGACGCATTGTTAACCCCCGTATCCACAGTGGAACACTACAATTTTAGTCTTGATGATTTGCGGTGGGTTTAGGAAGTACAAATCAATGAAATTTGCAAGTGCTGAAGGTATTAAAACGATGGACTCCGTGTCACTTACGAAGACGTGCCCGACTTTCCTAGCAAGAACGCTTGCAGCGTGGTTGTGCAGCTTTTTGGCGAAAAACTATTAGACTCCGTTTGTACTTTGACCGAAATTCCTAGTCAAGGTAAACCTACTGTAATGCAAAATGACTAAGCTCTGTCTTGAACGCCAAACAAAAGTTAGGTTAAACAAAATTACATACATAAAAATCACACCTGTGTTCCCAAATGGGGTAGGCAGAGCACACAAAACGTCACATAGACAAAACCATGATTATGACTAGCTTCGCAGCCACTTCTAGCATAGTTTTAGATTTGTAAAGATGGAACAGGTATTATAGTGACAGGTTGCTAGCCTGTCGCCTAAAGCATACCTAAACTTTTTTTTCTTAGTCGCCTCTTACGACATCCATGGAAGAAATGGAGTGGTGTTATTCTATCCCGAGACCACACAGGGACAACAAAATAAACTAAATTAAAAGTAGTTAATACTCGTACGTGGCCTTATGACAACGAAGTGACATCCATCATTACATAAATGTCGATCTCCAAGCACGTTTATCTTGAGGCGTTTTCGGGAAGTCTAGTAGTCGATTTTATGACATTTAATAAAGTTTAACCGTTCATAAAAGTACGACAGGCTCGAAGGCATAATCGCACCGCTTGCCGGTAACCTCAGCACAATGATTTGGAATTCAATAAAATCTCATCCGATATTAAAATAGCAATCCCGGTGATATGGTTCCCCCAAGTATTGCCAAAATGTGAACTTTATTGCGCCCCGATTTCGAGCCCGTTGCGATTTTTATATTTACGTTTTTACGGCCGGTCTCATCCTTTTTAATGAATACGGAATGTTTTTGATGAACCTCCTTGATCGTGTGATTCTTGAAGTAGGTAGATTTTAAAGTTTATTTTAACGGGCTATAACTGAATTGATTTGCTCACTTATGGGGTCGTTACCGAGTAGAGTGGCGAGAGAGTGTTCTCGGCCGAGTACTCGGTTCGTGTGTACTATTGTTTTCATAGAACACACGAACCGAGTACTCGGCCGAGAACACTCTCTCGCCACTCTACTCGGTACGTGTGATCAAGGCATTAGGTAACTCTCTCATTTTTAACCGACTTTAGAAAAAGAGGTTCTCAATTTGGCAATATTTTTACGGTTTATTACCCCTGATCCCTGAATCAGAAATAAATAAATAAATAAATAAAATTTATTAAAATTTTACACGGATACCAAGTCACAAACAATTAAAATGCATTAAGCAAGAACAAAATCACGGAGCCAAAGTAAAATAAAATAAATTGTAAACTAGAAATCATTTAAAAAAAAATATGGGTGTTGAAATGGTGAGATAAGTTTTTACATAGGATAAAAATATTTTTTATGCTAAAGTCATAAGACTGACATCGAAGTCATCGCTCACATGTATCACTTATCCACTCATCCCTTGCTCATCCTTTTCTGGTAAAAAACGACCCAGCAAGCTCCCCCAAATGCAGGGCTGTCCATAATTAGGGCCGCATACCTCGGCGCCATCAGCCACCGCATCGCGATCCGCATTTGTTGGCAGCTCTTACTATGCGTTCTCGTTTGCAAGCGATCATTTTGCTTAAGCATCTATCCATTGCGTGATTAGGACTTTCGCTACTTAACAAAGACTTCGTATTCTATACCAAACAAGTCTTTGCTGATGTTGAAAATTTTCGGATAACTCACGTTAAATAAATCGAGTTTATTTAGCTCGACATATCGCGTGAAGAGAGCAGAGGCGCGCAGTGCGCGTTTGGCAGCAGCAGCCGCCGCGGCTCCTAGATGAAGGGCTACGAATAAGCCCGAAACATGTCGAGCTAAACTCGATTTATTTAACGTGAGTTATCCGAAAATTTTCAACATGAATGAGTCTCAAGGTAGTTTAATGTAAAGTCTTTGCTGTTTTATTAATGGACCTTAATATGATGTTGGTATAGAAGTACCCCTTCCCGTTTCTTTCAAGGATTTCGCAAGAGTAAGCAGCCAAGGTAAATACGTTAAGGTATGTTGAGGTGATAGGCTAGCAATCTGTCACTATCATAGTTACGCTGAAAGTGGCTACGCAACGCGAAACAGTTTTAATTTTGTCACTGTGTGGGTGTGCTCTATCTACCCCTGGTGGGAATACATGCGTCATAAATGTATGTATTTTAATAGAACTAGGTGACGCTGGTGGCTATATCCTATGGGAACATGATTTTTTCCCTGGATAAAAGAAGCCTTGAGATTGCTAAGCAGGATCGATCATATTTACCTATAACGAGTACCTAGTCCCAATATTAAATCAAACGATAGTACACCTTACTAAAGATAGGAAAATGACTGATGTAAGCTAAACCGTCGACAGATTGAAAATAATTTGACAAAGACAGTTGTACTTCTTATCAAAACCGTTAAATAATATAATCTCTTCAATCTAGGTTTAGTTTTTGACTGTCTATTCTTAGAAAAGCGGCTATTAAAAATAATGTTTGATTCAAAAACTTTGTTGTCAAGAACTGTTCAAATAGGCAGTAAAATAGCACAAATAAAAAACCAAAATTAAGGAAATATTCACCGTTAACTCTTCCTAGCGGCGAAAGACGCAATGTATGTGGAGGATTTTCATCCCCTCGTTCGTTGGATGCAGCGGTAGGCAGCCCGGTACTGAGGTCACCGGGCCGCCCTGCGACGCGCGTTAGCGTGCCTCACATATCATCCACCTAATTATAACTAGACTGGATTCCAGTTTGACGTAGCGTCTTTATCAATGATCAGCCGAGAGATGATTATGAAGATAATAAATGTGAAAGATGTGTTCATTTGGGGGTTGAAAAACACCTAGCATTATTACTATCGTGCATTTTCTTAACGTGAATGATTCCGAAAATCACTTACTTTTTATTTGATATTCATAAATGAATTGTTTATCTATTGAAGTGACACTATGTGGCATTGCGACGCCACTTTCTGCTATAAAACTATCAGATAAAAAAATGTTTTTTAGCTGCTATGCCAATGCTGCCTGTTTCTACCCCCGGCGCTAGTTTAGACTGCTTAAATTGAAGTAACTTGTAAAAAAAACACAAATTATTATTTTTTGCATAATATTACGTAATATTTCAATAAGACTCGCAATTTTCGGATTTAAGTCTATACTCGCGCTGTTTCCAAAAACGCCATCTTAAAAGTGGGTCAGCAGCATGAGGTATAAATCAGATCGCAGCCCGAATCAGCTCTAGCTTATGTAACTTAAAGTATCGCATTAATATCCTTTTCAAAGTCGGCTCAGAATAAATTGCCCTTTTCCGAGTGTCCCGAGATCTCTCACAATAAATGCTTAACATTAACATACAAAGAGCGATGTTGTTGTCTCTCTCCTAATTAGCATAAACCCCAAAAGCTGATAATGCTGTCCTGCTCTCAATGTTTCGAGCTTATGGATGGGGAAAAAGCTTGAATAAATTATAAAGTGCCTACCGCATGGAAGCAACGGGACATAGGACTTTGTCCGTGTGACTTTGTACCAAGCTTGGAAGGACAGAGAGCACATCCATTCACAGAGCGATGCTGCGCTCCTATTTTCGGTTATGCACAAACAAGATAAGCAGAGGCTTTCAACCTCCATCTACAGTAAAGTTATTAAGTCATTGCAAATTGATGTGATAACAAAATTACGATTGTACTAAATAATATTACGTCGTCTAATAGGTATACCTAATTATAGTAAAAATATTTGATCATTCTTCTCATTCATTAAAAGTCTGACAAAAAACTATTAACAAAATTACATTTGCACACTCAACGAACGCAATAAAGATTTCATTTCACGAGCAATTTAACGTCAAGTCAAGTTGTAGTGCTTCAGGGATTAATTGCCAAGCTAAATGTCCGACTCAGCCATAGGCCGTTGGTCACTGAGCAATAGAGTAGCTACACCTGCTAATTTGCTGTGCCACATGCGGCATAGCGGCGGCGAATCCGCGCGACATAATAAATCCATGTCAATAACACTAAAGATACAACTAAAGCCTACATCGGCAGCGACGCGCGACCATCTCAGACAATATCATTTGTCCACGCCGCCGCCAAAGGGTTAGCAAAAAAACAGGGCGACGTATCTGGCAGATAAGTGACCGATTTGTCCACGCTGCGGCGCGGCGCGCTGCCTATCAATCTTCCGGGGACAAATTAATCCTCTGTTAACAATAATTGTTGACCTGTAACTATGGTCTAACTAACTTCTAACAGCCGGTTTCAATATAATCCTATCCATGGATGGTTTGGGTTTCTAAAGATAAATAAACAACAGATAGTGACCGGTAAAGTCATTTTCCAGTCTCGACTAAGCTAAATCGTGAATAGTTTAAGTAATGGGACGTGCCGTAAGTATGCACTGTAACATTGAGAGATTCTCACACACCAAAGATTTGTGAGTGAGTAGAAACAAAAGTGAGCAAGCAACGTTTCATTTCAAGCGTTCGAGTTTTAGCAAACTTTAAAAATATGTAAAATAATATTGTTTGAAAGAGTTTTATGCTCTAGAAGAAGCATTACATACATAAAATGACGAATAGTACCATCGCATCCCCCTCAGCATAACTATCAACACAAAAATCACTCCAAAGCTCTTTCAAGTCTCCCAACTTTAATAAACAGCAAACAAACGAATAACTCACCAACTTTATAACACAAGAGCCACAATAATCCCCTCAAACGTCTACGGCACTCGCACAATATCACGAAAGTAAACTGGCGAACATCATAAACATGGCGGCATTGTCCGACGCGAGAGCGTCCTTTGTCGGGTTTTTCATTACGCAGCTGGATTAAACAGTGCGAATGGGGAATATATTCGGTTAACGCTCTTCTGAGTGCTGGGACCTCGAAGGGCCACGTGGACATCTTCCACTATCATCATCATTGTCAAAAGAAGACGTTTATTAACAATGCTAATTTTATACTTTTCCATTCCTATCTTGTCTGATTTTTTTTTGGAGGCAAGTCTGCGATGCACTATCTGTGAGCTACCCTCCGATAAAGTTTTTTGTAATCATGTAAATCAACTTAATGATGGATGACAAAACATGAAGCAATTGCTCAAGAGATTGAGTTTGATAACTCAGACTCTTCGCTCATGATGCTCTCTCTCTGGAATATTTTTTATCAAACAATGTTGTTAACGTCGGTCTTTATTTATGTTGACTTGCATACTATAATAAGAGTATTCACAAAAAACTTTATTGATATTAAAAGCCAGCGCCATCCCTCGTGACTTGTTGAAACTAGGTAAATGTCTAGCGAGTGAGTGGCTCGGAGAGTAACTCTCAGATGGTGTGTCAGAGACCGTTTATTGGGAGGGCCTACGAACTATAATGGTGATGGCCCTTGTAATCATTATCCATGTCAGTGACTTCTGTTTGCTAATGGATTCCCACAATTCTCCTCATTCCTGAATTTAACTTGTGGATACTTCCTCTAATGTACAGGATATTTGTATCGCGTTGCTGACAGCGGCTTAGTTTAGATACAGAAAGACACATGAAATAATATAATGTTGACTAAGAAGCCAAAACCTGACAAAAGAATTGCCTTACGACCTGAAAGATGGTACATTCACCACCAGACGCACTTACCATAGATTAATAACGAATTTGGTTAAAATTGTGAAATTGATAATTGTTGCCCACAAATTGTTGTTCTCGGGACTCAATGTATTTTCATGCCAATTTTCGCCGAAAAAGTTTCTTCGGTTGAAGCATAAAAATCGACCAACAGATAGATTTGGTTTTACATGATTAAGTAAGTAGTAAAGATTGAAGTGTTGAAAGCAGAACATTCGTCTGGTCACAAAGAGCCGATTCTGTCATAAAATCGCGACAATATTTTAACACCCTGCTATTTCTGTCGGCGTTTAAAAATAAAACAGCCGCAGTCGAAGCTGTCGCGCCATTTATAATGTTAAACCAATCAATCCCCGATCATGGTGTAATCCAGCCCGCTTTACGGTCCGATTGCTGCACAAAGGATATCATTACCCGATACATTTGCCCGACGATGTCATTCCATTTTAATCCTTCAGGTAGTTTGATTGGACGTGCCGAAAATGGGAACATCACACTCTGGGAAGTGATTACGTTTGTTGATCGATTTTCAACTCTATGATATGTAGTTATTTAATTACAATTGCGATACAAATATTCTTTTGATTTCCCACCAGAAAACCAGTTCTTTGAGCCAGTAAGAATGTTCTGTACACCACTTGAAACACTGATGAGAGTCAAACGAGTCCATGTCAGGGAACCTAAAATTATACCTACTGATGTCATAGTAATGAACACGTAGCTCTGTACAGTCAAGAACTTTAATCCATGAGCCACCATGGAATCCATTCACAGTAAACGTCATAGTAACATCCCATTAATTATCAAGGGAAATCGTAATGATTTTTTCTTTGATAAGTTTCTATGGTGGCTCATGTATTAAAGTCCTTGACTATACCTCTCGTTACTTTTTCACGCGTCAACCGTTGAACCAATCTCGATGAAATTAGGTGCGTATGCTCAAGCAAAAAGCTACGTTTCTCACTTACACCTGACTGCTTTATGATCACTTACCTGAAATTAAAAAAAACAAGTTTAATTAATGATATTGTTAACCGAAAGTCAAACAGAAGGTAGGTGCATCAAATGGAATAAAGAATCTTAAGTTTTATGGTTCTAGGATAGTTAGGTTATTTTAACGTTTTATTTCTAATTTTCGGTTGATTCCTAAATTTATATTTAATTATCATTTGGTGCATTTATAGGGCTCTAAGGAAACAGGTTAAGGTGAGCTTTTTAAGCGCCAGACTTCAGACTAGTGACTTTACACTACCATAATACCTCTTTTATCTAACTTCAAAAACTTAAAATTGTGGTAAAAGTGACCGTGAAAGCAGAAATCATTATTAATTTGTCTATGTAAAGTTTCGCGAGCTCTGCCTTCCTCATTCAGAAATAAATGCGCATTGTTTATTTATTCTCCATATTTGCAAAGAGAATATTTTTATCGTATAATTTTCAAAATAAACAAAATTTATGGCACAACATTCTCAGCCCTCGAGCAAACTTTGATATCATAACATTCGCATTAAGCTCTCAACATCACAAACCGTATTTTCCAGTGCTCTTCAAACAAAAGTTGTTCACTTCATGCCGTGTTTGTTTGTCTGTACCGACGTATCGCGCCAACAATGCTAACTCAATTTCCTGACGGCTAGCAAAACAGCGCCGCACAATATACGTCTTCGGAGGTTTATTTCTCTAGGCAATATTAGAATTTTAAATTGAGAACTTGCTACATTTAACATTAAGCTACCGTGAGACTCACTCATCTTATAAAATACGGATAATTCACGTTATAAATCGAGTACGAATTAGTCCGAAACATGTCGAGCTAAACTCGATTTATAACGTGAGTTATCCGTATTTTATAAGATGAGAACTCGCTGTGTACACGCCAGGCACCTGAAGGCAGAGTAAAGTTCTATTGCCACACTGCTTTGACCAGCCTAGCGGCGGTCTCTGTCACCTTGGCTTTCATCTTATTTGGAACTAAAATTGTTATTGATACTTAGGTACCTCTATCACATAAGCAGAAAAAACAGTATGCAAAATTTTGGTTGATTAAGTGACACGTGTTGTTAAAAATGTTGTGTACAGGTAAAACGATACATTTTACACAAATACAATAGTTTTCAAGTGACGTAGTAATAGTTAGTCATACATATTTGTATGTTTTCTTCGTGTCACGATGAGAAAAGTTAATAGTAATTTTAACTGCATCTTAACGCGTCTTAACGGCATTTGTGCCAATCCATAGATACTTCCTTCGTTCACTTCTCGCGTCCGCAAACCTCCACAAGAATCCAGTTTGATGTCAGATTATCTTTTAACTTATGCCTTGCTTGTCATTCCACACGCCTGTACTCCCATCTTAAACTTCGATCATGTTGCAAACTGCAATATTTCTAAGGGTGTAAATACTAGATAAGTTGTAGCAAGTTTTTATCGATTGCCTATCATTTATGCAGTGACGCCAGGTGCGCTGCATCAGGCTGAATAATGTATGGCACGTCCCTAACAGCTACTATGTTCTTTACCAGCCTTATGCTGATAATAGACTTGCGTCACGATTAGAAGGATGCTTTCCTGATTATCATAACAAAATAAAATGAATAAAAAAACATCCCGACATCATAATAGGTCCAAATTTCAATATCGTAAAAATACTAATAAAAATCGCAAGGAAATCTGCCTTCGAATATAACAAACGCATGAAAATTTGTTCATCCGTTTAGGAGTCGTGATGCCACACATACAAAAAACCTCTTTATTTGCATAAGCTCCATTGTCTTTTAAGGGTTATTTTACATATTCGTTTTTAAACAGTTTTATTGATCTTGACACGGTGGCATTGAATCCCTGAGCTCACCACCCAAAATATATTGGAAATGTTGTATAGGTTAGACATAGGCAGGTTCCTCTTTTCCTTTCGAGCTATGGAACTTTTGTTATCAGCAAATATTCAAACCTCCACCAAATCCGTATCCGTACCAATATATAAATGTGAAAGTATGTTTGTTTGTTTGTTTGTTTGTCCGTCTTTCGCGGCTAAACGGAGCGATGGATTGACGTGATTTTTTAGGTAGAGATAGTTTAGGACATGGAGAGTGACATAGGCTACTTTTTGTCTCTTCAAAACCCCCCATTTCCCTGAAGTGAGGGGTGGAAGTTATCAATGTACAAAGCTATAAATTGGTATGTGTGCTATCTCTTCCATGATACCCCGAATTTAACGCGAGCGGAGCCGCGCGCAAAAGCTAGTAAATAAATAAATAAAGAAATAGGAAAATAATAGGCGGGATTTTGTAAAATTTTCATGGCCATTTAATTTTATCATTGTCGTTTCCACAAAATTATGACTCTCGTTTGTTCTGTAGCGTAATTTTGTTACCGGTTCGTTACAACCAAATATCATAATACAATGTTCTCAATACACCGCAATGTCAAAACAGACAAGTTTCATAATGCCTAAAATTCGAAATGACTTAAGCCTAATTCTTAATATGCACAATTCCTGATATCCCTTTTAGTCTAATTGACTTTTTCTTGTGTTTACTAATTTCCAAATCAACCTAACCTCAAAATGACTAAAAACAAAACAAAACTGTCGCAAGATTTAAACGTCAAATTCTCGATATGGAAAGTTTTCATTGACAGGTAAGACAGATAAATTTAATTATCATCTTACGGGTTTCAGTTTGAAGGTTGACTTTACGTCGAGTTGATACGTTTGTTAAGGCCTTTAAACAAAATTTTAGGCATTATGAGAAAGTGTGTTTTTGAATTTGGGATGTAATGAAACTAATGCAATTTAACTTTCAGTCGAAATACCAACTATACGTTTTGGATATCGGGTGTAATGTGTAAACGTCAATATAACATTTTGTTTGAATGAAACTTAACGTTTTTGAGATTTTAGTCATTTTCGAACTAAGGCAATTTGAGATAAAGTCGAAATAGGTTATAGGGTATTATGATATTTGGTTGCAATGAACCGGTAACATTTTAATGTTGAAAAATGCAAACAAAAACTAAATCTAAACAAACCGCTGTCAATGTGACAGACAACATTATGATGTACGTCTATAAGGCTACATCGTTGGTCTCTGATTTATTGTCATTTTGAATAGGGTTGGTTGTCAAGCTGTTAGGCAGAAATCAAGATATATTGAAGGGCACTAAAGTGAGAAATATGCTATCAAAATACATTTTACAAATAATTCTATTGAATCAGATCCAAACTGTGTAATACAAATATTCGATAACGTTACCTTTGATTCTACTGATAACTGATCAGATATAATTTTGACACAACATGAGAGCATTTTTTTTTTTTAAGTTAAAATCAAAATCTTATTTTCCAGACCGACAGACAGTGTGACTCTCGCATTCATGATATTATTAGGAAAGTAAATAGGGATTAATGTGTATAGCAAAAGCAAAAGCGCTATGGCTTCGATACCCATAATTGGAATGAAAGATTACCCAATTATCGTTTTCTTTTTGCCCTAATTCGGCTTCCTTGCAGCGAACGATCTCATGATTCATTGTACACAGCTATGTTGGCTATCTGTGGCAATATCTGTCGCAAACTGAATTATTCGCTCGTCGTTTGTTTTGCAAACAGTACCTTAATTAGAGGTGATATTTTTGTTTACCAACGTTTTTATGAAATACGCGTGGTCATCGCCAAACGGTTGGGTTATGTTATTTCACGTATAAGAGTAGTGTAATTGTATTTGCCTTCTTAATCAGCCTGCCCATGGTATTTTAGTTTCTCAACTTTTTGCAAAGCTGGTTAAAAAAACATCTTGAACGGTCATGCAGATTCCTTCGCAACATTCTCCCATAAAAGTTTGCTTGTGTCCCCGGTCAGCGCTCCCCGTAGACCGTTCGGCTGAAAGTGCCCTACACTCTCGAGCAACGAAAACTGGTCGGCTTTCTTAGAGGGTTGTAAGAACCCGACCCCTTTTCAGTGCTCGCGGGTGTAAGATGCCCCGGCCGGGCGGCACCTACCCCCAGCGTCTGACATGACGAGGGTAGCTGTCCCGGCTGACTAATTACACCGACGTGCAGATTTCGCTGTCATGCTACATCGAGGCGATACCGAGTTTGTAAGTTTGGCGGCCATTTGGACGCTTCATTGATATTTAGTTTGGTTTACTTGAAGATTGCTACTGTTTTATAGCATACTTCTGAAATAAAACATTATGCGTAAAATTATTTTAGCTTAATCTCATTGAGTCACACAACTAGCACCATTCTCTATGTACCTAAGCATATAAATTGTGGATTGAAGTAATTTTCAAAACACTGTCTGCAAAGATTAAATTTTTTTTGAATCGTTTTATAATCGTTTTACATTTTAAATTGACTAACCTAGTTTAAAAGTATTGTTACTAACCCTCTATGGACCTATCTATTGGTTTGAAATAAATGATTATTATTATAATTATGTTTTTTTTCTCGATATTTAAAGAAACGATTGATGTGAGTTATTTTGTCGTTTAGTTTTTAAAAGTATTTTTACTACTTTTGGTGGAACTACACAAAGGGACACACATCCCAATGTAAATCCTGAAGGATTTAACCAAATGTCGATGATTTGGCCATCATTAAGATTCGATCTCCTTGCCCGATGCAGACTAGAGAAATAAGTGTAAAGAAATACTGAACTCACTAAAGTACTTTTTAATATGATTTTTAGCCTATTTACATCTAATACTGAGAAAGTAGATAGTTTGTAAGAAACATTATAAACAGGCAATTTAATTTTAATTTTATTTTAGATACTGCGTGAACACTTCGAAGTTAATTTTCCACCAGCGAGGGGCGACAGAGTTGAAATTTAGCAAGACGCTGACTAGGTTTATTTCTAACGAAAACACGCAAAGATGGGATTAAAATGTCATTAAGATTTCAGTTTTAGTCTAGCGTCGCCGGTGGGAAAGTGGTGGATCTTTTTGCACGGGGTCTGGCAGTTTTGGCCAGGCTCGGCGGAGCCTAGGGCTCCCGGGTCAACGCCCAACCCGGGTAAAGTGCTAACGTTTACACAGCCCCTAGTCCTTGTTCATTATAATTTTACGACCGTCCGTCACTTTAGGACAGGGCGTGTACATTAGGTACACATTTTACGCAGTAATTTCCCATCCGCACAAAGAGGCCTATAGTAATAGGAAAATTTTATGGAAACGAAGTCGCGGACAATCACTGGTGAGGCCGATATTAACCAAAATAAGGTGTAGCTAAGTCAACATTCAGGAGGCGCTAAAGTTGTATTCATCATCATCATCATCAGCCTATATATACGTCCCACTGCAGGGCACAGGCCTCCTCTCAGTACGAGAGGGCTTGGGCTATAGTTCCCACGCGGGCCCAGTGCGGATTGGGAACTTCACACACAACGTTGAACACTTCGTCGCTGTGTGTAGGTTTCCTCACGATGTTTTCCTTCACCGAGTAGCTCGTCATAAATATCAAATTCGATATCGCACATAAATTCCGAAAAATTCAGAGGTGCGAGCCCGGGGTTTGAACCCACGACCCTCTGCTTGAGAGGCCACAAGTCGAACCGCTAGGCTACCACGGTTGTATTACCTAAATAATATAAATACCTAGTTTTACATAAGATAGGTTTTGTAAACAGCTCCTTCTAATATCTCACTAGTGACCGACCCCGGCTTCGGACGGGTGCAAAGGTGATTGGATTATACTACAAAATTACGACACCACAATAAAAACCTCTACAATTTATCAGTGTTTATCTACTAAATTATACATACATATTATTCTATCTCTACTGCCATTGTTTTGATTCAGTAGTTTTACGCGTGCACTGCCTACTCCGGGATTATAGCAGTAATAAAATAGTAATAGTAAAGTTATAATGAAGTACTTAATTCGACTCTTGAACTTATAAGCTGACGTAGCCATTTACATAAAATACGTATTTATAAAACTGTTATTAGTGAGTGGTAATTTAATTATGACTGAGATATAACATTCATAACGAAACTCGAAGGTTTTAATGTTTAATGAACCGAGATTAACTTTGATTTACATTAGATTTTAGATCTTTAGATATCTAAAAGCTTTAATGGTCTGATCTTTGAGGAGATTCCTTAACTTTGCTAAAAATATAGATTCTGTATTTATTATGCTAGATGTTAACAAATTGTTTGAATGACATACATTTAAAGTTATTCAAACAATAGAAAAGTACCCTTTGTACTTCGCCATTTCATTTGTATGTGAGTTTTTTTGTATTTCGTGTTTTTTTCCTATTGTACAATAAAGTGTTTACTTAGGTACTTACTTACTAAAAGTGGTCGCTTATTTGCAATGCTTGTAACAATTTTATTAACCTAGGTATATAGTAAATCTGAAATAGTTTGACAGCATTGCAATAAGGTATACATGCGTTTGTAAAATTACTAAACACTTTCTGGAAGTGTAATCTTTTTTATGTGGAAGGAAAGACATGCACGCAAAAGTTTATGCTCGTGTTGTAAAAAAATGGTTGACCCTCTTTTTAAAAACTTGGAATTTACTTGGACTTAAAATGCTGGAGAAGTAAATACATACATGATTTTAAGACGATCTCATCTCTATAACCCAAATATTTAATACCAAACATACGTCCACAGCCATGCGAAAGCATTACTTATTCAGCACCAGCTAGCATATTGCTGTCGATCATAACGTCAGAGCTCGTAAAATTCCACGTTCAAAATACAGACTTTAAGTTAAATCCAGAGCAAACTTGCGGCGGCGATCCTTTCAACTATTTGTAATATTGAGAGCTCTCATGAAGCGTTTAAGGGGCTTATGCTGTATACATCCAACTGGATTTGCACAAACGAAGCATACAGAAACAACCAAGGTAAACTGCACTATTGATAAAAAAAAGTACAAGCAATGAAGGCGACAACCAATGCTACCATTGTGAGATGTAGTCATAACGTTAAGTACCGTTACGTGATACGTGAAATCTTTAGAAACTCAGGCTTCTTGAACCACTGATGTTCGCATTTAGGCAAATAAAAAAATAATCGAGTTGTTCAAACCTTAGAAATGTCGCGTTTAGGGGTAACATTAGTCGCCTTAAGGCGCGTCGGCTACCTCCACGCACCACTGCACCCCCAAACGAAAGAGGGGGAGCCGTAGGTGGCCTGAGGCACAAAGTGAATCTCTGATTTCGCACCTAGGATTTCCTAGTGGAATTTAAAGTGAAATCTTATTTTGGTGCTGGAAACGCAAACAGGATGTCTAGCTGTTGACCAATCAGAAGCGGCGGATTTAGACCAATCACAGGCTTAGGATTCAAGATGTTTGCCTGATATTGATTGCGCGTTGATTACGAAGGACGAGTTGTGGCCGAAGTTTAATCTAGACTCGTAGATCCTCTAGCTAAGAACGTTATTTTGGCTCCATTGGTGTTTTTGTTGATTTGATACGGAGACCATTATCAGTCCCTAAAAAGGTCATATTTATAGGTTGTTTTAATTCTGGAAAGGCAACTTAACAACATTCCTTTGCTTGAAGCAAAAGTTAAAAAGGCATTGCTCTCAGATATTCTCATTAAAAATGGTTCTTCATTTTGTTTCTCACTTTAAGACAAGAAGTTAATAATAAAATTTTAAAATTTTACCGTCATAATTATGTGTAGAAAGGCCAATTGCCTTGCATCCGAATAAAAAATAATAAACAAAACCAGGTATGCAGTTGTTGTATACTCTGTGCTTCGCTTCATAATTGTTATTACGTTTTCGTATCACCGCATCTTAAACTAAATTAAGTTTAATTAAATTATATACGTCTAAATAGTAACTTATCCCCGGATTAGATCTAAGGTTGTGAGATACACCACATTACACACATTCTACACATACAATCAGCTACACAGTGTCTCCAACTATCTAGGATTGCCGTATTCGCTGGAAATTGGTGAGTGTTAAATTTTAATAAGAATTCTTCGTCTTCCGCCTAATCGTGCATATCAACAGCTGTGGATTGGATTCTGCACCTGGCACGATTAATGTGTATTAAAATAAACTCTAATTCGGTTTACTTAATATTTTGGACCTCTAAAATAATCGTAAGTTTAGTGTTTTAAAAACGTTTGTATAAATGCAAGTAACTTTATACTGGACGAAAGGATTACTTAATTGTGTACATTATCGCGGTAATCTTAGGTACGGAAGTAACCAGTATTTCTTTCGTAAAAGAGTAAAAATTAAAATAAAATGATGACTGTTCAATTTGGCTTGGTGCCATTCCTTGCAAGTTAAAAAATGATCCTATCCAAGAAACACAGAAATCAGCCCTTAGACTGCATACATACATACATACATATTCTCACGCCTGTATTCCCAAGAGGGGTAGGCAGAGCACATGAATTCAAAAAATCCAGTGCCACGTTTAGCATTTTCAGGGTAATCAGATGGTTAAACGTGATATTGCAGTGACAGGTTGCTAGCCCATCGCCCACAATACACTAACCCTTTCCCAGAGTCGACAATTACGACACCCACGGGAAGAAAGGGGGAGGTGCTATTCTAACCCGGCACCACACGGGCTTAGACTGCTTGCTCTAGAAAACAACATTAGGCTATCTTTGTTGACCCTGTAACAAAATAATACTGTTGTTATCGCAAAACAAAACACACAAGTTCACAACAATAACAGAAAGCCTCATAGACGTTAGTCACGATAATATTATTGTGGTAAACTTTAACATAGCAGCACTATCTAAGCATTAACTTTAAAACTTATACCTACGTTTGGTTGGCCCTGCGGCTGTCTACTCGGATTACACAATATTACTTGCTAATGTATCACAACACAACTTTACCTTTTGTTCGACTACAGAATAGAATAGTAATAAGCTAAATGAATTCAACATTTATTCATCGTCATAATAGTTATGAATAATACATACATACATATTCTCACGCCTGTATTCCCATCAGGGGTAGGCACATGAATTCAAAAATCCAGTGCCACGTTTTGCAAATTCATGGTAACCAGATGGTTAAACGTGATATTGCGGTGACAGGTTGCTAGCCCATCGCCCACAATACACTAACCCTTTCCCAGAGTCGACTCTTACGACACCCACGGGAAGAAAGGGGGAGGTGCTATTCTAACCCGGCTCCACACGGGGTAATAATAATGAATAATGTTTTATAATAATATTTTCAGAATGACTAATATTACAAATTGATGGTGGTTGACAAAAACATCAATTATGTATGTAATAGCAAAGATAGTAGAAAGGTAGTAGTAGTAGTTATGTAGTAGATCAAACACTATCTGCTCAACCTATGTAATCGAATTGAAAATTTAAGGTTTTAAAGGCAAATTTGTAAGAAATAAAAATTAAAGGCGACAATATTAAATATTCACTTAATGACCATGTAACATACTTGCATACTATAAAATTAAGTTAAAAATTACAACGAAATCCTCATGCTTTAAAGAGCTGTCTTTACAGTTAGTGAAAACATTCTGTTAATAGACTACAAAAACAAAAAATCACTGCATGAGGCGATATCTCTTTTTCTTCTCATCAAAAAGCTACATATGATGCGTCTGTGTTCTTAGTATTGTACGGAAGGTGTAATGCAGATGTCCTTCCGAACAGAGCAAAGCAAACATCCCCTAAATCACCAGCATGATATTAGTCCACCTGTCCCTCCACTTACCACCCCTTCCCCCTAACAAGAGCGGTTGTGGCTGCGAATTCCAGCCACTCCCTTCCGTTCGCATGTCCGAACTATGCAAACTACAGAAGTATTCAATGAAAATAATGATTAGAATTCAATAAAGTAATTTTTTCGTTTTTTATTTCATTATAAAGCAACAATTGTAATTCAGGCACATTGAAGGTTTTTTCCGCAGTTATCTCATGTTTAGATGGGTAACAAGCTTGGCGTGCTTCCTGGGGAGATTTTGCTAAATTTCTTCTTGTCACATGCAGACTTCGTAATTGTAAACTCCACATCAGATTCAGCTAATTTTAGAGTATACCAGAGTCTCTAGATAGAACTTTCATGTAAACTTAAATTTGCAGAAAATTTTTATTTCATAAAATTCCTTTAGGGGATTTTTATCAAACACAAAATGAAGGATCATAATATTGTTTACTCACTGTCTGGGCATAACCCGTTTCATTCGTAAGGGTATAAAATATTGTAAATGCCAATGTAAGCAAGTCTCTTGTTAACTTTTCACGCTTTGTTACCGTAATAATGTTTAAGTATCAAAGATATCATACATTTCCGCTATTTCGGCTAGCGATCAAGCTATTTCCGCGCAGACGGAGACGTGGGCTGCAGCTAGTATCCTTACATCTAAATAATATAGAAATGGTTGACGCAGAAAGGTCGTTGCGTAACTCCAGAATATGTTTAAAAACGCAATTTGAACTCTAGTCGTTGCGTAATTTCAGTTTAACACCCCATTATTTTGTATTCGCGCCGCAAAAAACGTGATAAGTGTGGAAGTTATAAGTAAAATGAGGCTTTTGGCTAATAAAACGTCGGGTCGGTTGTTATTCACCGTTTACAGGCACTTTCGCACGTTTAACGCGTGTTTATTTTGATACTGTTTATGTAATAAGAAAATAAAATAAATTATCGAAGTGTCGCAGAAAAAACGTTTAAAATCACATAATAACTTAAAAAAATTGTGAAAACCATCTGATGCGGTCTTATTAAATTAAAAACTGTAGTTACAATTTGTAATAAACCAAATTGTACCCAAAAACACCATAACTTGCATCAACCATGATCGCCATCTTAACACTACTGTCACAAGACGTCTTGCAACCTTAGTCTTGAACGTAGGCAATAGGTACACCTACAATTCATATGGTGTTACGGATCTTATATTTACGATCAGGTTAATTAAAACGGCTTTTTTTTTGTGGCATAAAAAAATAGATGGACAACTTATCACGCCGCAAGTTAAAAACTCCGTAATTCACTATTTTACGGAGACAATGTGGGCGATGGTCGAAACAATATTTGAGTAAGCACCGGCGGATGTACACTGTAAGTCCCACCCTTTTCGGCCCACGCGCACTCTGAGGGCTTAACTGTGAATATGAGCGATGTGTGGCGTGGCTGGCGATTTTTTAACCCCCGACGCAAAAGAGGGGTGCTATAACTTTGACGTCAATCCCTCTTTTTAACCGACTTCAAAAAAGGAGGTATTCAATTCGGCTGTATTTTTTTATTTTTTTTTTATTTATTTTTTTTATGTATGTTACCTCAGAACTTCTAAACGGGTGGACCGATTTCGATGATTTTTTTTTGTTTTATTGGAAATGGCTTCCCATTGGTCCCATTTTAATTTCACTAAGATCTAACTAGTAGTTTTTGAATTATCCTTAAAATAAAAAAAAAGACATCAACGGGCATTCGAAAATGACATATGGACTTTAAGTGAATATTCCAACTACAACATACTACTATTCCTGTACGAAGGGTCACATACAGGGTACGTCGGGATTGTTACCACCGTCTTATCCTCTATTATTGCAGTCGCAAAGCAGCAGTGCGTGCATTGTTGTGTTCAGGAACGCAAAACCCAGGTAATAATAAGAGCTCGTGCTGGGTACGTCGGAATCGCTACCACCGTTTTACCCGCTACTCTTGCCGTAAAGCAGTAGTGCGTGCACTGTTATGATCCTAAGTAGCTAAGTTTGATCTTTGCTTTGCAATTTTTTTTTACCCATTATTTTGTTTTTTGTTTTAAGGTGGCAAGTATAATAGTGACAGGTTGCGAGCCAGTCGCCTAAAATTTACTTTAACCTATGTCCTTAGTCGCCTCTTGCGACATCCACAGAAGAAATGGGGAGTATTTTTATGTGTTTTCGCTGATTACTCGAAGACGCCTGGACCGATTTGGAAAATTCTTTTTTTGTCTGAAAGGGTATAGTTTCCAGGTAGTCCGATTGTCAGCATACCTTGACCTGATGATGGAATATTAGGGAAATCGAGGGCAACCCTCAAATTTTATAGTCACAGGTAATGTTTTTAGTACATTTTTCAAAGCTACACCAGTAATTACGCTTGGCAATAAAAAAAAATACTGAGCTGGTGATGATAGGTCAACTCCTTAATGTTTAGGAGTTAAAGGATAATTCTTTCAATACTGAATGCACCTGCAGACTGGAAATTTCTAAATAAACAGAAGTTTCCTTTCGGGATAAAGCTAATTTGAAGTCGGTTTTTTTTTGTTTAAAATTATTTTCCTCTCTTTCTCTGTGGCACAGACGAAAATACTACTTTAAATGTTTTTTTTTTTCATTCGAAAACCAGTTTCCAATCTGTGGTTTTTTGCACGATTTGAAACAAATCTGGTTAAAGTTTGAGATTATTGAAGATTGAAACTAAAATGACAGCAGTTTCTTCACGTATTTGCATTACTCAAGTTTTTAAAAGAATCTTTTCAAAACGTGTTTTCATTTTTGCGAGATTAAGTAAAATCAAATGCAAGTAGTTAAAAAAAATCGGGGAATGTAAAATAAATCAGTAAAAAAAATATTTCTTGCCTTATTAGTTACTTCAAAGATTATTATTTATGTTTGTAAAGTACGTTAAGATTTACTATAATTATTTTAGCAATCAGTGAAGAACTATGTGTGCAAAATCGCGCCGCTTCCCAGTATACCCTCAAGCTAACCCAACACTCTGAGAAATCCTAAGATTAACTCGCGGAAGGGTCAAAAACCTCCCATGCAAGGCCAGTTAAGTCCCGAATGGGATAGAGGCGCTGTTGACGTAAGTGGAGGGACGAGATGAAATTATAACTTGGAAGACTGGGGACATGTAGATGCATAAATGAACGAGGATTGTTTCAATGCCCATGAATAACATAGCACAGCAGGAAGTGGGAAGATTTGTGGCCTTGTTAATACCAATCAATTTAAATATCATCATCATCAGCCTACAGCAATATACAACTGACTGTTTTGTTACTCTTGTCATAAAATAAGTTTCAGTTTACAAAAGGTTACTAGAAACAAAGATGTTTATTTAAATTTTGATACTATGATGTTGAAAATTACCGGATAACTCACGTTAAATAAATCGAGTTTAGCTCGACATGTTTCGGACTAATTCGTAGCCCTTCATCTAGGAGCCGCGGCAGCTGCCGCTGCCAAACGCGAACTGCGCGCCTCGGCTCTCTGCGCGCGACTGCTCGTGCCCGACGAAACTAACACTGGCTCACGACTACCCTCGTTATTATCGTCATTTATATTATTGTCAAAAATAGGGTAACACACAACACTAACTACATCACTTTGTAAGGGCTACGAATTTTATTAGTCCGAAACATGTCGAGCTAAACTCGATTTATTTAACGTGAGTTATCCGGTAATTTTCAACATGTGTGAGTCTCACGGTAGTTTAATGTATAATGTTGATACTATGATGTTTTAATACAAAGCAATTAATTTTCTCACGTCTTCTTAAAAAAGTCTGGCAGGACGCAAGTTCTTTGACGTGCGTATTCATGTCTTGAAGACTACAGAGAATGTTGCAATTTAAATGCCATCAGGTTTAATCTTACGCATTTCTTGATTCAGATTTGCGTGGTATTTCTTCCAAAACAATAAAGTGCACGTTTCAATAATAATTCAAAACATACATGAGTAGGTGAATGCGCGTCACGTGCATAGTATGTAAGATACAAAACAGTACTAGTACTTTCGTTTTAATTTTTAATGCCACTTTCGTGGTTTTAACACCAAAATCGCTCGTTTCTCAATAGTATTATAAAGTGGGCATGTTTCGTTTCAAACAAAGAAAACAGAATATAACAATTTTATCTCTACCAACTGTAAATAATGAATAAAGTATTTTGCGCCTTTTGTCGGAATGCAAACAACATTCGAATGATAATCGCATAAAACTATTAGCCGGTGTTTATGTCATTATGCATACGTATGTCATAAATGGGCGTGTGGCACTTTTATTGAGTCTCTTAACACATTTCTAATCCTGACACAACAGCACCTCCTGTAATAACAATCCTAATTCACCAAAGTTAAAGGCGGCCGGCCGTTAACAAGGTCACGGCATCATCTCAAATCCGCGGAAAAATCTTGGAAAGCTATTAAAAAGTTAAAATCTCTAACGACAGTTCAAACGTTTAACATTCAGGCGGCGGCGATAGCATCTAACAGTTCCAAATTACCCAGCCTCTGGGAGTAAGTCGTCGATGGGAAAGACAAAGGACTGGCCAGACGTCCGAACAAAGAGGTGATCGTTACTGTGAAAAATGTCGATATTGCCTGGATAACATCAATTACTCCAGCAGGTTCCTTTTGTTCCATCCTGTCGGGAAACATTTAAACTTCGTCGTAAAAACGGATCTGCTTCTATTTAATTTGAGCTCACCGATATTTCAACGTCATGGCGATTGTTTAATGAAATAACTGTCATCCGCTGGGAATGAGATCCGTTTTGTGAGATTTGAAACCCGAGGTATTTCTGATCTCTAGAATTTATTATGTATTCTTCAGCTGGAAACACTTAGTGTTTCTCAACTCGTCGCTTTTAAAATGACAAAATAGAATTTTACGAAAGACGATAGCTGAAATATTTTCCAACCCATTGTATTTGTATGTTGATAGTAAAAATTTAGATACTACTAGACTTACCAGAGGGATATCCCGTTAAAGTGTGAGTCAGATTATTTACAATAAAAGCTTTTATATTTTACCTGGTACTTTACACTAATACAAAAGCGGTAAATATTTCAAGCTTGTTCAAATATTACGGCTAAAAATAATAGTTAAAGACACGCAACAGACTGGTATTTAAAGCCAAAAAACTGCAGTCTACCAAAAATGGTAGAAATGCTACACTAGCCATCATTAAGTACCTAAATATGGAATTAAATTCTCAATCTCTTGCAAAGCACGAACCGCCAACACAAGAAGCCAAGGGCAAATTCAAACGTGTCACATTATCTTTTACCATGCAACAAGAACCCAAGTGAAACCAGACTATTGTCTAATAACATTAAAGCCGTTTCAATTCATCCGACGTCTCAACTCGCTCGCGAGTTCAACAGCCAATGCGATTGTTTCACCGGTAATATGAATTAGTTGGCCTCGCCCGGCTTTGTGGGCGGCTTGACTGGAAGGCAATGGACTATTAAATACCTATGCAACGAACGGTGAAGTTGGGGATCGAGAGGCTTTAGCAGTCACGCGGTTTGCTTTTATATGTTTGAATTTATAAATAAAATAAAAACGAAATAGCTAGAACCGAGAAAGGAAGGTTATTAGCTAATGTGTGTACTCGTGGATTACAAGCTACCAACCTATTAGTACCTACCTATTATGCCACCTTTATCTAACTTGAACTTTCACTTTCTGGTCATCTACCGTTGGAAAAGTATGTGAGTATGTCCATATCTAACTTTAAATTTAAAAAGCCCTGAAAGTGCCTGACTGTCGTAGAATCATTTTTCACGCATTTTTTGTGATAGTATGTTTTCTCTCTTTGGGAATACAGGCGTGTTGTTAAATTAGTGTTCCTCTTCTTATGTATGAAGAATACTCATAAAACATTCGAATTAAAAATATTAAATGTTGTGAATAATCATGAGCTATCTACTCGTTTTTTAACAGTCTTAATTCCGACAAGTGGACAATCGTTTCAACTAAAACCACGGTTAAATTCTTAAAGTTATTCCGGTAGAAATAAAACCGCCACCACAATAGTAACCAACAAAGCATTAAACGTATCTCCAGTCCTAACGACGCATACATTTACTCTCATAAAGTCTGACGGGACAATAGAGCCCTCGCGAGGCTGACAGTAGGGAAGTGACACGGGAAAAAATTCAACGGACAGAAAATTTCACACTTTTTTCGAAGGTTAAAATTTTTCCTTTCTTTAAAGGCTTGTCGACATACCTTCTTAAACGATGTGTGATTAAACGATCAGATGTCGATTAAACCAAGGCAGAAATCGTCCCAAGGCAACAGGCTACCGAACACATCAGTCTATTCGTTAGAGCGCTACGATGGCGCAGACAAACACATGCACTGTTATCGACACAAAACTTTGACATCGGAAGTAAATAAGTGCGAGTCGGACTCGCGCACGAAGGGTTCCGTACCAAAAAAGCAAAAAAACAGGTTTTTTTCTATGGAGCCCCCCCCCCCTCTTAATTATTATTGTTACTTTGATTTTAGTATTTGTTGTTAAAGCCGCAACAGAAATAAATCATCTCTGAAAATTTAAATTGCTTAGCTCTTACCGTTCCTGATATACAACCCGGTGACAGACGGAGAGACAAACAGACAGACAGCGAACTCTCAGTAATAGGGTCCCGTTTTCAATCTTTGGGTATGGAAAAAGGAACAAAATGTTGACGTACAAAATCAATGTCAATAACGTGAAGTTTGCGAAGAAAATAACGCCATTTATCGGTATTATTCTCAGTAAGTTTGATTTTGTTTTCTGTGTAACGTTTTGTTTTTTATTTGTTAGAGTTAATTTTAAATCTTTCAAGTAAACTTTTAACTACTTTAACAAAAAAATACAGCCCAAAACAAACATCACGACATAATAGGATAAGCAGGACGTGCGATACGTAACATAATGTAGATTCAAAATTAGATTCGAAGTATATAATATAGCGACAAGTTGCTATCCTGATGTCTAAAATCTATTTCCTTAGTCACCTCTTATGACATTAATGTAAGGGGTGTAACTCGAAACCCGACATCACATAGGGAAAAAATACTGCTGAAACTGCATTTTTTAACAAACCGTATTCCCATCCCTACTGTCAAGCGGCGCCTCGGGGAGGGATAAAGCCACCGCACACGGGTACCTGTCCGAGGTGTCTGCGAAAGATAGATGAGGCGCATCATAAAAATACAATGTCCCACTGCTGGGCGTTTGTCTCTAGTTCTAAAAAAAAAACACGTACGGACCTACGGTACGAATTACCAAGGTCTTTTGTTTAAGTGGTTTTAACCAATTTCTTTATTCATTGTAATAATACATAATGTAATATACATACCTATATAATGTACTAGCTTTTGCCCGCGGCTCCGCTCGCGTTAAATTCGGGGTATCACAGAAGAGATAGCACACATACCAATTTTATAGCTTTCTACATTGAAAACTTCCACTCCTCACTTTAGGGAAATGGGGGGTTTTGCAGAGACAAAATGTAGCCTATGTTACTCTCCATGCCCTAAACTATCTCTACCTAAAAAATCACGTCAATCCATCGCTCCGTTTAGCCGTGAAAGATGGACAAACAAACAAACAAACAAACACACTTTCACATTTATATATTGGTACGGATACAGAAACGCAGTCTTTAACGGTGAGTTTATTGACTTGGTGCAAATTATGGGAGACAGTTGAAAATGGAAGTACGGTCAACAAAACGTTTTTTTTGTAATTCTAAGTCGACAACTACAACAGTACAGTTAGAATTAAGTAAATAAAGTATTAAGAATATCCAGTAATTAGTCAAGCAAACTGATATTCAATTGTTTCTCGTTATTTTTTACTGATTACGCATATTGTACAGTCATTATGTGTACCAAACATTACATTTATCGATTGTTAAATATAAAGATCGCGCAATAGTTTTGCTGTTTGCACTAGAAGCTTTTGTTTTGACGGTAGATGGCTCCCCTCCTCGAAAGACTTTATGGAAAACAAGGAAAACACACGAAGCAATTTGCATCCTGACTTGCGAGTTCTCCTGCAATCTTTGGGGATATCAACAATTTATTGGTTTTCGATTTAAGACAAAGTAGTGAAATAAAGGGAATTTGGGCGGGAAAGCCGCGTGCTTCGAATATTATTCATTTTCTGAAAGTTCTAGTCATTTTTTTCGATATTGAATTTTTTTTTTAATAAATGTAGTGCCATTCTTTTTGTTCAAATAGTTCTAGTAAATAATTATGTTTTCATTGATAACTTCAACTGTAAAGAGTGTAAAAAGGGGTAATAAAAATAGCAATTAGCTGTTGCTCGCGACTCGATGGATTCAAATACAACTATCGCTATTCTGCGGGTAAAGTATCCTATTTTTTTGTGGGATAAAAGTATCTAATATCCTTTATTGAGACTGCACCCTAGTTCCACAAAAAACTTCGTCGATAGGAGTTAAATGGGTGAAACCTGACTGATTTTATATTTAAAATTTTGTACCTCTAGATTAAGTTAAGATCTAAGAAAAACAAGAAAAACGAGGAAACATCTCTGGAGATTACTAAAAGCACGTCAAGTGTCCAGTTTTGTATTATTTTCATAAATCAATTATTTGCAATGCGAATCGGAAGGCTGGTTATCAATGAAACTCTTCTTTGACCACTAAAATTATGCAATATAATAATTATGGCTACCGATATTTTTTAACTTCCAAATCCATTGCGTACGTTTTTAGATAATCGGTAATACAATGCGGTTAAAGTTTGGAACGTGCAATGGACAGAAGAAAATGTCGCAATGTCGCCAATTTCGCATAGTTATCGGACAAAAAAGAATTGATTTGCTTCCGAGCGCTCGAGTCCGTAGAGTATTATTGATGACACTTTGGTATGTTAAGAGGTTATTAATTCTCGTGAGAGGATTGTTTTAGACATTTTTATTAGAGCCCGTGTTGACGGAAAAACTTTAACCCTCGACGGCAACAGAAGAGAGTTATGTGCGACGCAAATGTCTATTTTTGGCGTAGTAAGAATCTTTCGAACGGGATGGTCTGATTTCGAGTTTTTATGCGGTAGTTTTAATTAAGTTTCAGCAAAATATTAAGTTGAAAACGAATATCGAAGATTTTTTCCGAATCAAGAAGACTAAAATGTAATTTTATTTTACTTTTTCAGGTACTAAAGTATTCGGGCATGTTTGACACTGCATTCAAGAAAGATGAATTTGATTTGTTTCAAAGGAAATCATAATTAAAGTGTCACGTTGAAAGTGAACCCGTGCAGCGTCTTGTATCCACTATTGTCGCACAACTTAAATTAACTTTTAACATATGAAATAAAAATTTGAAGTTCGAATTTTAACGACGTAAACTGGATGCTCCAACTGCCTGGTTAAAACTGAGCGCAGCTACCAGAGTTTTATAAATCGCTCACTTCCATAGCTTTGCTTAATTACTGTGAATATACGAGAGACTGGAATCACGTCGGAACAATTTCCGAACGGCAATACATCGCAAAGATCAGGCGCGCCACGCTTTTGCCTTGGGTTCCGGGCTCGGCAAAACCTCAAAAATGTTGACTAGCTAAGTATAGTTTAATCCAATACTGGAACACAGGAGTTTGGCCAATAGACTGTAATCAGACGCATAGTGCTTTATAAATATTTTTCAAGCTTACTCACTGTTTATTTTTTCACCCAATAGCTCGCGGTAAATATCGAATATAATTTTGCATATAAATTCAGAAACTCAGTTTGAGCTTGTGTTTATTATGAACTCATAACCTTCCGAATACGGAGCCAAGTTATATAATTGTGTATATAGCTTAGGTCAGCTGTAATGTAGCTAAAGTAAAACCACCAGTAGAAAAAAATGTAACCTTTAAATTGCAATCGTTCAGTCAGTACAGGACATAACATTAAATTTGATTCCGGAGGTAATCTGCAAAGTATCTGCGGGCTTAGTAAATCTGGTTCAGCTGTAATGCAGCGAAGCCCGGGCTGGATAAATGCCCTGGGACCTATACCTACTTTATTCAGATAATACCCCGGTACGGAACTGCTGGCGAGACAAATAAATGTCCCCGAGCTGCAAAACCTGGTGGAAAGTTAATGGAGGTACTGTCTTTGAACAAAGTGAAAAGTGAAGACTTTCATTACATTATTGTGCTACATTACATTGTTAAATTATGCAATAAATTTTAACAAATATTTTAAAATTATTTTTAATTTTGTATTTGCACATCTAACACTGTCGGTCTGTTTGTCTCTTCTTATCCCGGAACATAATTATAATTTCTACTGGACATCGGTGAGAGAATACTCAACAGAGAAGCGGAAAACAGTAATTATCGGTAACCACTAAATCTCTTCTTAATCAAGGACCATAAAGGATCCAAGTGGCAACAAGACAAGAAAAATGCATCTTTACGTTACGCTCCCTGTACTTATTTAAACCAATCTAAAAAGAGAGAGAGAGAAAGAGAGAGCTTTACGCCACACATACGCCTAACGCTTTAGCAGTTCCTTATATCTAAGAACTCTTTTACACCAATACCAAATCAAGCCACGGAACCCCAGTATTCGGGCACGTCCGCGCCAATTTCCCTCTTTTGTCCGCTAATTGGAGGGATAGTGGGACGTCGCGCGAACAAACAAACACACCGACGAGGCGCCACGCGGCATACTGAGAGCTTCTTTGACGACGTAAACAGACAACTGTTCATTAAGGAATAGTCCTGGAGACAATGTATTTGTCAGAACATGGAGGTACTTTGGTACACTACAGTCGAGAATAAAGATTGTTGAGGCACTTCATTGCCACTGCTCGTGAGTTTAATAATCATAATGCAAATCTTATCTCCGACAACTATTGATAAATATCGAGAGTGTGTAGTATGAGTGGCAAGGTCAACAATGCTTGTTCACTACAGTATAAGATCCACGAGGTTCGCGGAGGTTCGCTGAGAAGATACACGACAATAGAATATTCGAGCATATTAGAGCGTAATACTAGTAGAAGTCCGAGCAGTGGCAGGCATGACCGAAACTGGTCCGTGACGATCATTATTATTATCTCCACATAATCCGCGGGTTTAGAACTTAGAACGTCGAGGAGTTAGATTGGACGATAACATCCTTGTTACCCGTGAATTAATTCAAAGTTACAGTGCTTATTTTGCGTTAAGAGTAAAATTGCATGGGGAGCAAGCTGTTAAGTTAGTACTAGTAAAGTAAATTTCGAGCAACTATACTGCAAATTGGATTACTCGATACTTAAACCATTATCATTTCCTTCTATTTGCGATTCTGTACAATATTCTGCATAGTTGTCTGTGAATATATTTATATTTTTTATGTAACATGAGCAAACCGAGGCATGTGGGAGTTTTGTCGGCCCTTACAAAGATAAACACATGTGTTGAGCAGAATTATGGATAGAAAAAACAATAACGGAATACGTGTCGAGTAACCCCTGATAACAATCAGCCATAAAATATACTCGATCAATCTGTAGCTAAATTACAAACAAAGACAATTTGCACACTCAACATTCCGTGACCAATCTTAGTTACCAGCCATCATCGCAACGCTCCGGATTTACTAAAGCACCCCTCCAGATTCTTGTTAATTCGATTTGCGGCAAGTCATGTTCTGGGACACTAGATTACCGTATACCTAGCAACACAAGTCTCGGTTACATGTTAGTGCACGCGCGGCGCATTTGCTGATGCCGTTTGTCACGTGTGGTGCAGCGTACGGACGTCGGTTGTGTTACGCTGACAAATGCGGCTCCGAAACATGGACAGTGACGTTATGTGTACAATAGTTTATAGTGATGCCCCTCACCTTTGCGGATATTTTACACACATTTAATATTTGATTTCGCAATTTGATTTAACGGTATTTTCCATTGAAATGGATACAAACACAAGTTTCCAACTTTAATATCTTAAAAAAATCTACTCAAATGTGCCAATGCAAGAAAAACGGCTTTCGAATGGAAAAAACACTAAAACGGAAAGATTGCATTTAAAGCTATGATAATTATCACTGACACACACACACACACACAATCTGACATTATCGTCAGCAGCCTTGTTTTTGCATCGGAATTAAAGATAAAAAAAAATGTTTCAATTTAAAATCAATTCCGACTGGGTCCCCTGCGACGGACACCGGAGCAGAGGTAGACCAAAGAGGAGATGGCGGGACGATTTAGAGCGTTTCAGATCTGACTGGCGAGATCTGTTAAAACACAGATACGAGTGGAAAGAAAGAGGGGGAAGCTTTTGCCCAGCAGTGGGACACTACAAGCTAAATAAAAACATAAAAAAAAAATCAACGCAAGTTGATAAAAAAATATAATGATAAATTATGTCAGTAAACAGCTGCGCTATCGATTAGTATCAATTTTAAGATGGTCAGTAGCAAATGTACAAAATCAAAAAAGTAAACCCAAATTAGCCCAAATAAAACGTAATTACATTTTTCAACATTCGCAAAGACATGAGCTCAATATTCGCACTTGTATTCGTTCAAGTGTTACATCACTAGCGGTGGCTACGTCATGTTGTGTACATTACGTAGTACAAACTGCACTATTAGGGCCGTAGGATTGGCAAGCGAAGGGATGTCTGTCTAAATACGCTGGCATTTGACTACGAATGTGTGAAGGTACAGATTAGAATTGCAAATGTGGAAATTTGACAGCAGTGTATTGTGTTGCATTGTATGTAAGGTTCTTTGGTATATCATACGTAAGATTGGATCTAAACTGCGCAACTATTTTATGCCCCCAGTCATATCATAATACATAGGCAATACAGGCGTGATATTTTTATGTTACAAAAAAGCAGATATGTTATATAAGAAATCAGAAAAACGCATTGTTTTGGAAATATGTATGTATTGTGACAGTTGTGAAGAACAGATCAAAACAGCTTAAGTGAAATTTAAAGTAAAGCTCTCACAGACACGACCGCACATTATTAAAAAGACAGATAAAATCAACTCACTAGTAAGTCCCAGAGATGGTAATAAGGAAATTCTACGCAGACAGAGTCGCGGCTAACAATTGTACCAATTACGTTGCGAAACAACTATCTAAATTCTATCACACTTTAAGCTAAGGATTGGCAAATTTGCCCGTAAAGCCGTCAGTTGTGTATTTGCAGATTAGCCAGTCATCGACCCCGACCCATTATCAGAACGGGTGATTACGTGACCTGGGTCGCTACATCCTCGTTTAGGGCGCAACTAAAGCCTACACTACCCTGCTGGCGTAAAAGAGCGTATCTTCATACGAAACTGAGAGCACTTACGTCCTTTAGCGATAGGCTGTGGAGCGTGCTAATAATTGCTGACTTAATTAGATAGCTTTAATAATTTGTACGTTGTAGCTATTGATTGGATTATTGGATTGATTTAAAGGAACATTTAGAAGTATTTGTTGACATTTCATTCTGCTTGACCACCCATCCAGGCTTTTAGGCCCGTAGGTAATATGGAGTGATGTTTATACATGTATGCATGTAAAAATGCATACGTTCGGAGTAGCCATTACCTTACGCAGACAGTAGCTGGATGATTTAACATAAATGACACTATAGTTTGTTTGAAGTGTTATGAACAACGCATTTTATCTGGACATTGAAACAAAGCCCTGTGTACCTGACAACGTGCATTGGATACCAGTATTTATTGATTTAAAACCTTTTGTTGCCGATTTATCTGCAGTTTTATACGGGCAGTTGCCGATTATTTGATGGTCGCGGAATCAATGCGTGTTGAGGCATTGTGGTCGATGAGTTCACCAATCTGTGTGTTATGTGGTTTCATGTTAAGTAACTGTTTATTTTGATAAACATCATCACATACGAGTATATTCATGTTTTACTTATTACGAACAGTATTTAACCGAATTTATCTATGTAGAATTTGTTTATAATAGTATCCTTCCTAGCGTCCCCATACTATCTCAATACCCGCAAATTTTTGTTTACATCAGTAAAGTGATTAAATGAAAAAAAGTGAGAGACAGACCGATAGATTTGCTTTAGCATTTATAATAACAGTTAATATTCTTGTATGAAATAAGTGGTACATTGAACCACATTGTATCAAACACCCCTAATTATCGTGACATTCAAGCTTACCCGTCATTCAACAATAATGCGATACACATAATGGTTAATTAGATCATTACCATGATTAGTGTAGCCTGCATTGACATCCCTTTGTCCATATCACCTGGCATCCATCTTGAATTCAATAGGTCCTGTTTTCAATGGGGATCAAGTGACATGGCTTGTGAGCAGCGAGTTGCCAATTATAATTTATATTGCAGTATTCGATTATTCGAACTATAGCGTATTAAGTGTGGTGCCGGGTTAGAATAGCACCACCCCCTTTCTTCCTGTGGGTGTCGTAAGAGTCGACTCTAGGAAAGGGTTAGTGTATTGTGGGCGATGGGCTAGCAACCTGTCACTGCAATATCACGTTTAACTATCTGGTTACCCTGAATTTGCTAAACGTGGCACTGGATTTTTGAATTCATGTGCTCTGCCTACCCCTCATGGGAATACAGGCGTGAGAATATGTATGTATGTATGTAGCGTATTAAGTTTCATTGGCGATTAAAATTCACAATTTAAGGAATGTCTTGACTTCTTATAAACCAATTCATAAATAATAATTATTATGGAAGAATTCACCAGTATAAACCTAGTTCAAAACTAGGTAGCTCATGTACTGGACAGCGGATAAACGTAACTGTATATCTTGAATAATAATTATACGTACTTCATCATCATCATCATCAGCCTATATACGTCCCACTGCAGGGCACAGGCCTCCTCTCATAGGAGGGCTTGGGCGATAGTTCCCACGCGGGCCCAGTGCGGATTGGGAACTTCACACACAACGTTGAATTACTTCGTCGCTGTGTGTAGGTTTCCTCACTATGTTTTCCTTCACCGAATAGCTCGTGATAAATATCAAATTCGATATCGCTCATAAATTCCGAAAAATTCAGAGGTGCGAGCCCGGGGTTTGAACCCACGACCCTCTGCTTGAGAGGCCACAGTTCGAACCGCAGGGCTATCACGGCTTTTTACGTACTTAATTTCTATAAACCCATGTGGTGTCGGGTTTAGAATAACACCTCTCCATTTCTTCCGTGGATGCCGTAAGAGGCGACTAAGGAAATAGGTTCAGGTATATTCATGCGGCAGGCTAGCAAATAATTTGAGTATAATTTGACTATTTAGTCTCAAACCCTTAAAAATATTATGCTAGAAGTGGCCATAAAACGTGAAATGGTCATCGTTTTGTCTGTGTAGCGTTTTGTGTCCTCTGCCTACCTCGTTTGGGAATACAGGCGTGATTGTATGTATGTATGTATGTATGTATACAATTTCTATAAATAAATAAAAAGTAAACGATTACGCAAAATCGTAGTCTCTCCTCTTCTGGCTGTCGTTTCCTGACAGTAATATGTGTAGATTTTGCAGTATTTCCAAAATCTTGACGTATTCCAGTATACCATCCAAATATATTATTAATAATAAGTAATCTATCGTATATCAACAAGATGCAGCAATAAGATACGAGGTGCTTTTGACGCTAACTACATTAGAAACCTATAAAGTTGTCCTCACCCGTAATACCCGTAATACCTGCTTAAGCGCACCTCATTTCTTTCATTACTCAAGTCCGACTGCAAGGGAGAACTCATCGCGACACTTCGACGCAACTCGACTAAAAGCTGGAAACTTAAATGAACTTTTTCGAAGAGCTTTCTTGAACCCTGGTTATTTCAGCGTAATTATTGTCGAGTCATCCCGTTAGCACTGCAGGGAGTTAGTTTAACTTCGACGCGGATTTAAATAACATTATAATTAGATTAAATAATGATGCGCTTTATTCTATCGAGCAAGCTGCTAGAATTTGGAGTTAGAACTACAATACTATTCAGAACTCTTATGCATTTATTTGTGTACAAGAGCTAAATAATAATGTCATCTATACTTTTCTAAAAAGCCGTGGTAGCCCAGCGGTTCGACCTGTGGCCTCTCGAGCAGACGGTCGTGGGTTCAAACCCCGGTCTCGCACCTCTGAATTTTTCGGAATTTATGTGCGATATCGAATTTGAATTTGATATTTATCACGAGCTATTCGGTGAAGGAAAACATCGTGAGGAAACCTACACACAGCGACGAAGTAATTCAACGTTGTGTGTGAAGTTCTCAATCCGCACTGGGCCCTCGTGGGAACTATAGCCCAAGCCCTCTCATACTGAGAGGAGGCCTGTGCCCTGCAGTGGGACGTATATGGGCTGATGATGATGATGATACTTTTCTAAGCGGTCATAATGCTTTATTTATTATTGTTACCATTAATAAAAAAAAAAATACAACCGTAAAAAAAAACTTACATGAAACGACTCGAACTTGACTCGTCGAGATTTCCTTTATATTTTATTTATTCCTGACAAGAGATATCATCGATTAGACGGCACTAAGGTCCCGTAAAGTCATGGGGTGTCATAAAGTTTGGGTGTGATTTTTACGTGACACGGGCAGTAAAACGTGGGTGCACATAAAATATTGTGTTAGGGCAGGATAACTTTATTGCCGGAGGCATTGGGCCGTTGTGCAACTATCCGGGCATAACGGACAGTATGGTCACCGGTTTGAGGAAAGTCTTGAGGAAAACTGGGCATATGGTCGTGCTATTTGCTATTATAATGATTTGGTCCGCTGCCTTTGTTGATATTAGAAAAATCGGGCGTGGAAGACATGCGCGCATCGAGGGTTGTAGTTTCAAGATTTTTGGTGTGATAGTTAATCTGAAGTTTGGTATTATTGCAATGGCTTAATAATAAAAAAAAACACTTTTAACATTCAAATTTTTAAAATTTTTTTACTCAAAGACATTATCGATTAAAATAAATGTCCTGTAACTAGATTTTTTTTCACACTGTTTTTTGTGCATTACTTTGGGTATTTAAATTAAGTAAGTAGTGGATTCATATCCTATCTATCTTTACCTTTTTTTCAAAGCAAAGACAAAACTAAACCAAAACCTTCATCTCTAACCATGCCTACAATATTTCTTTTACACAACAGATTCTCAGAAGACTCGTTTTATTAGCCAGAACTTTTGTCACAGAATGTACAAGTTGCTTCAAAGTACGCCGCAGTTATGTAGGTAAGTGTCTACAGTAATAAGCGCAAGTTTTGTCGTGAGTGCTTCAACTCAAGTTAGCGTAAGTTCGACACTCAATCGAGTGCAATGACTTTGCAGTTTGTCAGTTTGAAGTTACTGCTTGGTTTATTAGTAGGTAGAAGTCGCATTGCCGAAGAGAGGAAAATGGCTTAGCTCTGTCGTAGTCCTTGTACGATGTGACTCACGTCTTTGTACGTGTGATTAATTAGTTCTTACTACTTTAATATTAATTTTCACTCATAATGCAGGGGTATTATTATCTATCGCAAGAAACTAAACTAAGTAGTCGACGAGCTCGACGTTGAGATGTAAAAACTAGCTTGTTATATGGAAAATTTTTGTTCCACATTGTTAGAGTACAAGTCTATGTTTACAATTTATAAAAATGTTTCTTTTGTGTAAAACAAATTAATAGTTTTAGATCTGCAACAAACATATTTTTATAACATTTTGAAATATAATTATTTACATACATTATCCCATACTCTTAACAATTGCCAAAATGATGGTCCGTTACTCGAAATGTCACCCAAGTACCTTTTTCGTGATTTCCTTTACTTAAGCACATAATCATACTATAGAATCCAAAAGGATCAACATCGACATCATCAAAAACGTGAATTCCAAACAGGAAGAGCACAGTAAATGCAAGTCAATGCAAGAGCACGTAATCAACATGGAGAAACAGCGTACTGAAGTACACGTCAAAGGCCCGCATCGAGCTACTCGCACCCAAGAACATGTCTGACAGTTTGAACACGAAAACGAGACAGTGGCCCGACATTAATAACTGGCAGACGAGTAAATTCATCAGCGATATAGGTTACAAGCTGCATGCATTCAGACGGGTCGTGGGAAGCTGCCCTATCGATTCTCCACGCGCGCAGCCGCCGTGCCGCGCGACACCTTAAACCTTCGTCGCGTTCATTACCGCCTCAGCATTAACACGGTCTCTGGATTCTTGTTCAGTCGCATCAATGGATGCTTCGCTTGCTACCGAGTCGCTAAGTTCTAGAATTTGCGACGTAGGTGAGACAGGGCTTAGCGATGTCCGATTACTGGTGTTGCGGTTTAGTTGCGATGGTGGCTGCTTCAGCTTGGGACTTGAATTTTCTCTGTACGAGACAGCTAATAAGATAAGAACAATATTATTTATTACAGCTAATGACACTGCAGCACAAATTAAAGCTGCAATAATTCATGGTTTGTTCTGAACCCAAGCTTTGGACATAACAACATTAAGACTCTACAAGGAATTATAATTATTATTAATCAGGAATATAATTCTAAAATTAAAAATAACTGCAGCAATCATTTACCGCCGTCTGTCA